>CM044439.1:105736677-105764708 GCA_024363595.1 Xenopus borealis
GTACTCCATAAAAAAATCAAGCCACCCCCTTGCACAATTTCAAACACCAATAAAACGGATTTCTGGAAATGTGTTGAAATGCATGCCTGCTCAGTCAGCCAGAAGGGCAAAGGTCTCTGACATTCTCCCTTGTGAAATTACAAACATCAATAGTTTTAATTCTTGCCGGTTCTAAAGTAAGTTGCAGTAATATTGAATTTTAGCATCTTCTGTTACATAAGAATTGCTGCCCAGCTTAACAGTGGTTTCAGTCCAGGATATAAAGATGTTTCCTTGCAAAGAAAACAGAATTGCAATCATTTAGCAGATGAATTGATTTTGACATAGTCTTTGCACCAAATAAGCAAATGCCAGATCAATACACTGTGAAACGTCACATTTTTTTTTTCCTTAGGTGCCTTTTCAGTGTAGGTGCAAATGTGTATTTGTTTTCCTTCTATAAAGTTTATAGATGTCTGTGGATTTTTGTTTCCATCGAAAAATGAATTTTCACTTTGAAAGCTGAGCATCAGTTTAGACGTGCTTCTGTCTTTGGTAGTAAAACATTATTCTAAAATTAAATTAGACAGTGTTGCATTATAGTTTAAACTGAAGACATGACCACAGAGAAATAAAAGGTGAAGGGGGGGGGCAGTATTTGGTATGAATCCCTGCAGTTTCCCCATTCTTACTCTAGTCTTAAAAGCATTCATTCAGGATTAGGAATCTCACGGCAGCAGAAGCTGCTTCAGATTGATGGGACCCCATCAGGCACCCAGCCCATTCTATTATAAAGATCTGTGTCGTCAGTGGCTGTGACGTTCTAAAGGAAATTGCCCATTTATGGCTACTCAGGCAAATGATATCATCACAATAGGTTCTTCAGTCTCAATGTGGATCATTTCTAAAATGACATTACAGGCACTTATCTGGAAAACAGGAGGCAAGGGCACCTGTTCTGTGTAACTGCTATCCCGGGGAATAACATCCTCCTGTAATGAATGCATAAATCCTATTTTGCAAGTCTGTTGCAAAAGAAGACAGCGCTTCTGCTGTTATAAAACAAGCCCCACATCCACGAGAAGTAAAGCTCCACGTCCATGTTTTCTGTTCTGCTTGAATATATAGGACATGTATTGCAATGCTATGCTTGCCACACTGCTGCAGTATACTTGTTTTGCAGTGCTCCATAGCAGGCTAAGCACAACTGGGAATTAACAGCACCTTGGATACATAATTTGAAAGCTCTGGCCTTCATGCTGTTGTACAATTCTTGTGATTTTGCTGCGAGAATGTGTACATTCCTGTTCACTGAGTGGCCAAATCATCTTTTTGGACGCCGCTAGCAATACGTTAGCCTTTTGAGGTAAGACAATGATGACTCCTTTCTTACTTACAAAGCTTATGTTTGCGATGATTTCTCAGAATGTGATGATGTGGCTGCAGTTAGTTTGGCTTTTATACATTGTAATTCTCTGTACTTTGTTCCACTTGCATCCCTTCTTTGTAAGTCAACTGCCTTGGCAGCATATGGTAACTATGGCTCTCAGGCGAGGTACAGTTTATCGTACATTCAGGATAGCATTGCTTTAATTCTGCCTGTATCTCAGCTGCTGCTGTCTGAGGCTGAATGGGAAATTAAAGGCAGAACACATGCGGTGGGATCAGTGCTGAGCCTTTTCATATTGCCATTTGCAATTCGTGTTAAGCGTGCTCTTAAAGCTTGTCTCATATTTTCTACTGGAACAACAGATATGTGCCTGCCTTCAGCCTTCACCCAAGAATCATCTTCTTTAGGGATTTACAGCAGCAGAAAGAAGGCTTTATTACATGCAAAAGGAACGGCAATAGGCAGGCAACATGCTTCTCAGAGACCGGTGAAGTGCACTGTGCCATCCATTAACCCCTACTGAATGAAGCACTCAATAGAGAAAGCAACTTTCACATTTTTGTGTGGAGACATGCTAGAAAAAAGATTGTTATGCAAATCAAACATCTGTAGATCTGTCACTGGCGACATTGATTGCTGTCCACAATCCAGCAAGGAGTAAAGGCAGCGTCTTGCAGTTGTGAGTGCTTTATGCCAGACAGCATTTCATAATATCACAGTCCTTACTGGGGTCGAAGAAGGTGCCTGTGTGTGACAAAATCTCACAGGAGCTTAGCCCAGCCATTGGCAAACTCTGAAATCAAGTCACGGTTGTTTATTTCTGCAATAAAAAAAACAGCAGGAGGATTTAACTGTGCAAAGGACAAGAGCTAAAAAAAAGAGATGTTAAAATAAATGCTGTTTTTATTTTTAGAAGAGTGCAAAAAATGCCCAATTTATATTGAATAGTTCCACATAAGCTTGCAACTTGAACCAGAGGACAAATCTGCTATCTAAACTGATTTTAAGAACCAACTTTTCCATAAGGTGCCCTATACACAAGGTTTCCCATTCATCCTAACTGTCTAATTATCCGGCGACCCGTTTTCCAGAAATCCATTATCCAGATTACAAAAAGGCCATCTCCCATAGACTCCATTTTTTCTGTAATAATAAAACAGTAGCTTGTACTTGATCCCAACTAAGCTATAATTCATCTTTACTAGAAGCAAAACCAGCCTATTGGGTCTATCTAATTTACATGACTTTCTAGTAGACCTAAGGTATGAAGATCCAAATTACAGACCTGGAAAACGCCAGGTCCTGAGCATTCTGGATAGCTGGTCCCATACCTGTATTGGCTTTTTTTCCTTTAACACGGTATCAAGCAACAAGTTCTACAGCAACATATTTCATTTGGTTACCTTTCAACCTATTGTAAAATATAATGTTTCAGTTTCTAGCTAAGGAACAGTTTTGCTGCAGATATGAATTTTATATGTTAAACATACCTATAGGCAACTTTATTTCTCTTTAAAAAAAAAAAAAATCAAAGAGAGAGAGAGAGATGTTGGATTGCTTATCTATTTTAGACTCATTGTCCTTCATAGTTCCAAGCATCCTCAGCCAGACATTGGCTATCAAAGGGTGCTGGGAATTGTGGTCCAACTGTCTCAGTATTAGGGCTTATGGCCTTGCAGCTGTTTTTCACCAATCAATTATGTAAACGCTTCAATCTAGTAAAAGCTTGACATAGCTATCTTTTATTTACAAGGCATAAAAACACACAGTAAATACTCAATGACTACACCACCATTAAAATAAAAATAAAAAAAACCATAGGAAAAGAGTAAGAAATATAACATATGCGTAAAGCAATGGCTTTGCCACCTGCAGATTGCTCTCTTACTGACCTTGCTTGGTAGTTATGCATAGCTAATGGACTGTGAGTTTTTTTTATTAATGATCTGAGATCTGTGAGCTTCGTTCTTCTTTTTTTTTTTTTTTTCCAAAAGCTTTCGATTGGTATAATTGATCGCAATTAGCTATTTCTTTCGCTTTGCTGTGCAATCCCCTCACCATGGAGCGCTCTGAATAATAATGATTTTTTTTTAGTAGGCCCTTTCACCACAGGATGTGTGAAGCAAGTTGTCTGACAAAGCAGAAAAACGCAAATGCTGTGCACACACACAGAGAGAAAGTCAATTCATGTTTAGCAACTGCCTTTCCATGTCAGCAAAATCTCTACTCATTCAGTATCATTTGATAGTCACAACTCCAGGCATTTTCCTTTGGTCTTTATGATAGATGGCAAACTTCCATAAGCATGTATGTACAATTTAGTCCTCTGTAGCCAAAGATCTCAGTACTCAAGGCCAATAGCAATGCTCATTTTATTTAAAAGTATCCTTACTGGAGCTCAGAGGGCTGTAATATTAACACAGTGAGAAGTGTCACAATGATTCACTGCTGACTGATCCTTGGGTTTTAACTCTATAGAATATAAAATGAATGCCCCAGGGTGCAACAATTACTACTACCTCTCACACTCTTTGACATAAAGGAAAGTGTTATGACAAAGAGATGCTTTTATTTTTCGCTGTAAATCTTGAATTGCATTAAACAGGAAGAAATAAACATCCATAAAGAAGTAGTTAAGATGGACTGAATCTCAAATTTTAGTCTGCACTGTCGTTACTGGTTTGGTTATATAATGGGATGTAGTTAAACATGCACATGAAAAAAGAAAAATTGATGGAAATAAAGTTAGATATCTTCTTCCTGTGATAGAAAGATGGAGCCTACAAAGTACAGTATGTTGGGTAGCTGAGCCTTTCCTTTACAGTGTCATTGTCACGTGATCTCTGTGGGGACTGGAGAAGACCTTCGCATTCTATTACGCACAAGGATGGAGTAGGAGTATGTTGAGGATATTTAGTGAGGTAAATAAAATTGGTGGTGAGCAGAAGAGATGAGATGCAAGGATTCACTGTTGATTCCCAGGTTTATAAAGATACAGTATGTCATAGAGTGGTAAAATGTAATTTGTGTTTTTATATTAATGTATTTCTTCAACACTACTGTGCAGTGAAAATACAATTAAAGGGATGTCAAACCCATGTTTCTATATTAGAGCAGTTCAAGATTTCCATCCTGGAAGACCAACCCCACTAACCTGTAGCTGTTGCTCCCAGTGGCCTTAAAGCAGTTGTGTTTTTTATTTTGTAATTCCTGGAATAAACCAGACAATATTGCCAAACAGAGCCTAGTTTAGACTGCCTATCCACATGGGGTGACCAAATAGCCAATCACAGCCCTTATTTCGATCCCCACAGGAACATTTTTCATGCTTGTGCTGCTCCCCAACTCTTTTTACAATTGAATGTGGTAAAAAGATTGGGGACCCTGGCTTTAGATTGATGCATGCACCCTATCAACCTCCATCTGGACAGCTGTACTCTGGCTTTTACTGACTATCAATAGCATGGGGAACGCAGTTTTAGGAATTATAGGTATCAATGAACTAAAGGACTATAATTTTATAGAGTTATGTGAATTATAAAAATCTATATATCACTGGAGGCTGTGATATTCTTGTTTAAAAACAAGTAAAAGGCTTCATGGTTTTATTGTGCTATATTACTGTATATGGATTATAATTTGCTTTGCTTTGGGTATATTTTTTATTTGATGTTGGAGCAGTTTTGTCAGATACTATCTTAAAGACTTTAGGAAAGACTCTAAATTAATGGCTTAAAATTGTGCAACAAACAAAAAACATTTTGAGGCACATGCAGAGAGTAATAGTGCACAATTAATGGATTATTTGGTTCATCTGAAAAAGGTTGGGAACGCCAACATGAACAAGGCCTAGAATAACTGAATATTCAATGACAGAAACTTTATAGTGTTGGCTTTTGAATACTAGGTTTTAAGAATTTGAGATTTGTTCATGTTTCAATATAACATTAACTTTTCTCTCACCAGCCCTGTTAGACCATGTTTAAGTGACTTAAATTGCTATACAATTAAACAGCATGTAGATATATTACACACAATGAAAAATATGAATTATATTCTTATATGATTATATTCTCTTTTTAAACTGCATTGTTACTGATGATATGAAATTGTCATTGCATGTAAGTAAATGGATGATACAGCCTGAGAATGTATACATACATTTTATATTTATTTGTGCATTTGTAGTTAAGCCCAGTAAAGAAGCATAATAACTAACATTGATGTAAAGAGGAGCATTTCATATTTTAGATTGTTAGCACTGCTGGCCATTGCTTAAAGGAAAGTACAGGTCGACTTTGGTGTTACTGTTGATTTATAAATAACTGCCAGCCTGCCCTATTGTACTATAAATCACAGTTATCATATATTATAAACTCTGACCCAATAAACAAGTACTAATTGCACAAAGCAGAAATTTTGAAGCGGATGTTTCTTTTTAACTGTTGTTACTATGACCATGACATTTACTGTGCTGTCCAAACTTCAGAAACATATAATTTGGAAAGCCATTCTTTTAATGTCACGGATTACACCAAGATTAGATAGTGAAGATTTGCCTGACTGTATTCTTTTATATACATACTTTTAATATATTTCTGTTCATATGCAATATGTACTAATATACAGTATCTATCATTATTTTTTAGACCCATGGCCATTTCTCTTATTTAACTGAATAACAAAAAAAAAAAACAGTTTCTTAAATGTTCAGTCCCCATACATCCATCTTTGGCAGCATTAACAGCATTAAGTCTTTTAGGAATAAGATATATATATTGTATATATTAAATAAAATCAGATGGTGCCTAATTCAGGGAAGTACTACAAGAGAAACACCAAAGCTTAAGCAAACATTAGTAAACCATTGCCAACATCAGAACACAGCTAAAGTAAAATTGTATTGGATCAAGGACAAAAAGGTTAATGTCCGGCAATGGCCCAGTCAAATCTTTGGTCTCAGTTCAAATGAGAATCTGTTTTTAGGCACACTACTAATCAGAACAAAGGATCAGAATAACCTGGAGCAAATCTGCTAGGAAGAAGACTGCTGAATAACCTTAAACAAATTTTTATTATTATATTAATATTAAAACAAGGGGTAGAAATGATTAAAGAACAAGAGAGCAGTGAAAGTCTGTTATATTTAAAGGAGACAGCCTCAAGAAGGTAAATAAAAGCAGCTGATGTATTGGATGATCGGTAATGATGGGTGAATCTATCTTGTTTTGCTTTGCCAGAAAATTTGCGAAACGAGTCGCATTGTGTTTTTGATGCACATTTTTTTTTATGCCAGTGAATTTTTGCTGGCGTTTTGCGAATTTATTCACTGGCAGCGAATTACTGGAATTTGCAGCGAATTCGCGCTTGGCGAATAAATTCGCCCATCACTAATGATTGGTGTGAGTGCATATGATTAAATAAAGGGATGTCATTGTTGAGGCTTTGCTCTGGTTGTTTGGGCCGTTGGCTGATTTTAGTGCAGGTAAATCTGAGACTAGTTATAAATTGTCCCTATAATAATCCCAGACATAACAAACTTCATTATCATAAATCAATGGTTATATACAACTATACAAGTTTTTGCATTGTGCATTCCTCTGAATTCAAGAAACTGACACACATTTTCCAAGAAAAAAATTCAATCGCTGTTCGGTAGACACATATGTTTAGCAGTAGACAAAGACAAAGTAACATTTTTTTTGTTGCAATTGTACTGCGTAGGTAACATATGCACAAAACCATGAAAATATTTCCAGGGAGCTGTGTGTTGGTTAAATTATAAAATGATTATTGCCTGCAGGAAATTGCTACAGAGCACAGCAAATATTTATCGTGTGAAATCTTCCCACTTCACAGAAATTTCAATACTTAGGGGCAGATAAATAAATAAAATCCAATTCGAATATTCAAATCATTGGAATTCGAATATTTGATGGTCGAATTTGGTCGAATTTGCCTAATTTGCATATTCGAAATTCGAATTTGAATCTTTTTGAAAATTTGATCGAATATTCGAATCCTTCATATGAATTAATGTGAATTTAGTAAATCTGCCCCTAAGTGTAGAATAAAACAACTGCACCAAACATATTAAAATGAGAAGTAAGCATTGAAACATTTAGGACATATATTCTTATAATACACAAAAGCTGTGAATATCTTGTAAATTATATCCTTATAAACAGTGAGATCTGATGTCATCAGTTATAAACAGTGAGTTCTGATGTCATTTCTGTCACATGACTCACTGAAACTTGTGTATTATAATAAATAAAGTACCCCCAGTTGCAAAATATGAGGATATTAGAAGTTAACTCGGAGTTCCATGGCCTTCGGCCTAGTGTTTTTATATGGTCATGAAACTCCTCAGTAACTTATAATATCCTTATATTTTACAATAGGGGGTACTTTATTTACTATATAATCATCAGTACATTATATATGATATATTTATATATTCTAGCAAAAATTCCTTTCATCATCAGAATGTTATAATTTGGCAGAGGATAGCACTACCATAGAAACAACATCACCTCTGGTGTTACATATATCAGGGCACCCAGTCTCAGTCTACAAAAAAAATGTAATGTGTTGTTTGGATGTAAATTGGACTGGTAGGACCAAAGCAAATGGCAAGGTGCATCATATTTATAAAATAAAAATAATCTTTAATACTTATTTGAAGTTGTTTTACCCAGCTGAATTTGAACTTGGGATGACAGGACCGAATGGAAATAACTTCTGTCCTGCATTTAAATTACACTATAGGAAAGAGGTCTAGTTATGTTTTAGTTGGGCCTGTCTGAGGGCAAGTTATAGAGATAATTTAACATTATGCAAATAATATTATCTTTTTGTGCTTGTTTTATACTTGTTTTTATTCATCAATATCCAATCTTTGACATTCCAGTTAGTGTTACAGTATATTTCCCAGACCCAGCATCCTTCCAACACACTTTGACTATGGAGTTGGATGCAGGTTCCATTTTGAGATTTTTTCCCCTTTTTCAAGTTGGTGTCCCAGCATCTCTGCTTGTTGCAGTTGACCAGGCATAGGTCAATTGTTTTCTGTTGGGCAAGTGAAGTGGTCTGTTATGCCCCCTCGGAAAACCATGAAATCTATTTTTACATGGACACAAATAGAGCTTCTGGTCTCGTCATGAGACACAAACCTATTTCCAGGCCTCCTTTGTTCTAACAGGTCACAGCTGCTCTCTGAAGTGAAGCTAACTACTTTTGAGAACTGCTGATTTGCAGAACCCATTGTAGTTATAAATAGATATTTTCGGGACAGGCTGGAAATATTTACCAAGTGTAAGCACAAGCCTCCTAGGAACAGTCCACTTGAAATGCAAAAAAGATGGATCAACTGATTTTTATAACAGAAACCCCAGTGGAAAAAAGGTATTAACCAATCCATTAGTTGCATGAACTATGAAAAACCCGATCTAGATTAGCTGATATCCTGCATTTCTCAAAGGTTTGAGAGTCAGATCTATAACCCACAAATTGATTTAGAATTATGTGTATGCCTCATTTTAATTATTATTGTCTATTATAGGAAGATAGTTAACTGGGATGTCATAGAGATCCACCCTAAGCAACATAAGTACTTATATAGGAATATTGACCCCTAGCAACTCCTGAGCTATTCATTTGCAGGCACACATTACTCCTAATTTTGTAACCTAAAAGCTTGGTACTTTTTTCTATAATAACATATTTGTTTTAATGGTATGGGACCTGTTATCCAGAATGCTAAGGACCTGGGGTTTTCTGGATAACAAACCTTTGTCTCACCTCTTGTTACAAATTTTATGAAAATTAGTTAATTTATGCTGGGGAACCTTGGAGCTACTGCTACATCAAGAGGCCTCTTTTAAATTTGCAGGGACTGCTGGCAGTCATGGTTTTGATTGCACAAATTGGCAGCCCCAGGTGAAGGTTGACAGGTTAACCCTAATTACACTAATAACATGTCTTTGAACAAATAAGCATTCTGGTTGGGAACAAAAAAAGAGTGGAGAATTTTTCCACTCTCTCCATTAAAGAGAGTGGGAGCAAGAGGATAGGTGTGCAAAACTTACTGCGGTATAGTGCCATGTAAAAATCAGCTTATATGTCCTTTCAGTTGTGGTTATACATGCTGAATCTTTTATGCCCTGTCTCATGTTGTATGCCACATTTCAGTCTGTCTGTCTGTCTGTACAGTATGTCGTCTTCTATTTAGTCATTTTTGGTTGAGAAAACTTTGTAAATGCCATTCTATAATGGTGAATTAGATGATTTTGGCCTCCAGTTGAAAATCTTTTATGGAAAAGAGGGTCCGAGAATTCTGGGATTGAACTAAATATCAGGACTTTTGGAGACTATAACACATAGAGCTATGTGCAACAACCAATATAGTCCATATATTTATCTGTGAATTAGCAAACAAATGTACCCACTGACTTGGCCTACTGCCTCAATATCTTGTGATAGAAATAAAAATTGAGAAGGCACATAAATACTATAATGTAAGCAGCTGTATAATACAGTGAGTTTTACTTCCTCTACTTATTCTCTGATTTTTCTTTGTGGTTCTGTTGCAGTGATTAACTGTGATACTGTTTTTGCGTGTAATGAACCCATGGAAAATTAGCACTTCAGCCAAACGGCATGGTTGTATCAAAGCCAAGATAAACATTATCACTAGTGGCTGATACAAAGGAGTCATTTTGGAGCTGTCTAGTGGCAACATTATAAGAACTGCAAACCCTTCCAGAAAATGTATTTGCAATTATAGTCATGGCAGCATCAGCTGACACATCAGTTCCCTACATTTAGCTACCTCTCTTCCTGGGTTATTGAATGCTAGAAGGCAATAGCACAGCGGTATGTTTGGAAAAGACAAGTAGTCTTCTCGCCAAGATGAAATGCGTTACACAAGGTTTACTGCAGCCTCAGACTCTAAAATCTACTTTGGATTCAAGGTTTATAGACTTCTGGTCTGGCAATAAAAGAGCAATAATGCTTAGCACTTGGGAATGGGAATCCCATCTGTAGACAATGGATAATGTCTTCTACTCAGATTTATGTGGCTAATATGCTCACACACACTGTTTTCTTATATAATTCATCTAGCACCTTGCAGATGTTTTCTGTGTTTACAAGGGAGTCTGGTGAGCAATAGCAATAGTGCTTATAGTGCTAATACAGAAAATCCACTAACATGCACTTCATTGTAACAGGAGACCCCCCATCTGAACTTCTGAAAGGAGAACACCAAATCAGAATCTGTCGCTAATTAAAAGGCAGACATGTTTGAATAGTCCGATGCCTAAGCAATCATTGAATTAACCTGAATCATGGCAAAGGATATATATGCACTGCTTGTTTTAGAAATTGCAAATGTAGAGTGGATACAGATTATCAATAATGCAGAACAATAGGTTTGTGTATTTTTGCATTTGCTGAAACTGTTCGAACATCAGGCTGTGCTTGATATAAGCATCTATCATGGCAGTCACATCTGTCACTTTTGGCTAGGAGGAAAGTTGTTTTGCCAAAAATACTGTGACAAAGAGCTACTTAAACAGTTACTGGTCATACCAGAGGGTAATGTAATTGTGTAGTTGTGATTGTTTTCTAATCCGTGGTTTTAATCAGGTGTTCGGATTCAAAGAGGTGATACGCATATGGTGCCTCTATAGCTGGGCTAAACAGACAATAGTCACAAGTGTGGAAAGGGTGTTTAGGCATAAAGCACTATTTGTGAATGGTATCAATACCTCATCCATTTTTGCACAACCACATGGAGTCCTATAGCTTTTGTTTTAAGAACCCTCATCTCATAGACAATTATGTGACACCAGATTTAAATGTGGTCAAAAAACAATTGTTGCCTTTAAAATGAAACCTTTACTGGAGCTGCCAGACTGGTTATTGTCTGTACTACAAATGACTGGTGGATGTGTGTTCATGTTTCTTGCCCAGAAGCAGAGGAAAGTATAGGTAGCCAGTCGCAGCTTTGCCTATCCAGACTATGACATATAAATTGCAATTTCTTATCTGTTGACTGCCTGCCCAACAGATGGGGATTGGTTGGCTCTCCTGCACAGCTTGGGCAATCAGACGGCTGGAAGTGAATTCAGGGAGTTATTCAGCAATACAAGAGACAACTTTTTTCACTATTTTCTTGTTGTATCTCAATGGATCTTTAGGTTCTTCCACATTCTATTCTTAAAATTTTACCTACCTTAAAGTTGGTTAATGTTTTATTGTCTAAGGCAAAACAGGCAAAGTTTCCTTTCTGATGGCATTGTATTAAAAAATCGATTTGTGCCTAACAACATTTTTTTTACACCACATTGGACTAAAAAAGTGTAATTTGTGGTCAAAGCAACTATATTTGCATTTGATAAATCCTGTGAATTAGCATGAAGGGACATGTCAGGATAGACAGTAAGATGAGAAAAAGACAACAATATACTTAGTATACACAATAACACAGAGAGGTTGTGATTTTTGCTCACAAAGTAATTTTTTACTTAATTTCTTATAATAACAGTTAAATCCTATTATTAGTCAGGGCTACTTTTCAGATATCACTCCTTGAGTCATGCCACAGTATAGAGGGCCTATCATTATTCCAGAATTAAGAGATTTCTAAAACCTTAGCATCTCTCATTGTGGGAATCAGATCAGATTCTTCTTTCTGTAGTTTTTCCCTTTTGCCTGCTCTTATTAGTAACTTTATGTTTATGTCACTTATGTTTAAGACCCCTGAGAGCAAGCATTTATTGGCAGTAATGGCTCTTATAACATCACTTTAGTCTGTAAGTTTATCTTCCCCCCTCAATCTGTTGGGTATGTAGGCTACAGATCTCCATACCTTTAATAAATAACTCCCTCTGTGTTGCATGCCACTTAGAAAGACAGAAGTAAGCATTGTTTTGGTGCGATGTACAAATATAGAGTTTCAATGTACACAATTGTAGTGGCATTTTTGTACTTTCCTTTGAAAATAATACTTATGTTGCTTTATTAAATACTTGCTCACATGTCAAAAAAATGTAGAATTTTAATCTTTGGGAGGTTTCATACAACCAACTCTATGCTTCAGGCTTAGTCAACTCTAACAGTAGATGCACACTATTGCAGACTGGAAGTATGGCTCTGCAACACCTTCTCCTGACATTAATCCCATCACTTTTAGCATTCAGATAAATATTGTGTTAAAATATATATATATATACTGTATTGTGGTGAATATTAATGGGTCTATGTAAGTAAAATAAAGACAGTCTAATTAAATTCATGTGGTGCTTATAATGGGATATTAGGAGAGTAGGTTTGGTGTACAGATATTAATGCTGATTTATAGGTTAATTAAATTAACCAAAAAAAGTTACTAAGGCAAGTAGACCACTTTTTTGTGCAGCTAGAGAACGATGGGCAAAAGGTTAGAATTCTAACTAGCTATAAGGGGCTATTTACTGCACCTCCACACCAAAGTCTGTAAAGTGGAAATTTCCAAAGCAATCCCCATGTATTTTACCCACAATGTAGCATAACTGTGGTCACTGGGGGAAGATGAACCTGACACAATTGTGGCCAATGCAGAAAATTTTAGAACTCTGCTTAGCATAATTTCTGGCAACAACTCTACAAGTGTTCTTTTTAGTACTTTTATGTACTTCCAATCAATGGGATTTTTAGCACAACTGACTGTGGGGAGAATAGTGACCCTGTAACTGAGCTTGTGGTCATAAATGATCCTTATTGTAAAGTAGATAATAGGCCAACAAGTTGCACAGTAGTGCCATTATCAATAACTGTATATAAAAGATATCACATAACTCCCTGGAACAAAATAGCATGCTGCTCTTTAGTATACATCTATCATTTAGTATTGGCAACACTGCTGAGAAATAAGTATTGTTGCTTTGACATTGAAGTGTATGGGAGACAGTACTATGAGCAGCATTTTAATTCCCTAAAGTTTGCTTTCTTCCTGATCTGCACACTTCAGAGGAGACCAACCATTTGAGGTTTATGGTGAAATTACATTGACAACATGTATTTTAGGACAAGACTATCATGCTAGAAGCCCATGGCCAAATGCAAGTATTTTTATTGGTTAATGCCTGTATGTGGGCTGCACATACTGCTTGTATGATATTTTGATATAATGAGAGCTGAGATCATGTAGTATTTCTGCTAATTAGCCCACTACATGGAATATGTTGTAGAAAGCTGGTTTAAGAGATTATACCCTTAACATTATCAATGATGGGTCATTCAGAATGTATTAAAGGAGATGGCCATGACAAATGAGTAGAAAATAAGGATCTTGCAAGAAAAAGCATATATCTATTATGGATGGAGTTCTCTCTAATTCATTGCCAGTCTGTGGCAAGTGGAAGGGTGCTCAGTCCAAATATAGTTAATAAGAATATCGTTAATGCCTTATCCATCTAACAGTAAAGGATACTGGTACTCCTATAAATAGTTGTGGATGTGTAGTAATGTTCATGAGATGGAACATTATCTGTGCCATTCTGATCCGATCGTTGGGCCCTAGGGCCCATGATCGGATCAGCCCGATATCGCCCACCTCAAGGTGTCGCCAAACGAGCGGATCTCTACGTGTATGGCCACCTTTAGCTGTATGTTGGTTGAATGTCAATAATCTTGGAGTCATGGTATTATTTCTTAGTAAGCAATACTAGCGTACTTGAGGGTTTGTAGAAAATGTATTACCTGTAAACAGAGATCTAGAACCAACTGTAATTACAGATATTTCTTCACATCTGATGTGCTATATGGTGGCTGATGGGGATGTGTGCTTATAGAATATATTTTTTTGTGCAAATACTTGCATGTACTTTATACTACAAGTTGGTTAAGAGAATACTGTTGAAGCTTTTGTAGGAGTACTGCAAATATACAGTAATTTTACATTCCTCATTCCCTGCACTATATCCTAGTTGGGTCATTAAAGATGATGTTGCAAATATACATGTGATTTAAACACTTATGTGATTATCTGTAATTATCCACAGATTATCTTGAAAATTATGCATATTCTTTGCTGCATGATGTATAAAGAACATTTTCTATGCACTGTATTGATATTACATTAACAATCAGTATCCTCTCCAAATGTTCTGCCAGCTGGTGAATGTCAAGAAAAACCCAGTTCCTTATGAGACAGGAAAGAGTATTTATGAAATGCGTTTCATACACCAGTCAGAGGTCTCTGGCACCCCTTCCATAGTACAAGAATTACAAACCATTCTGATATGTGATATTTGGTAGCATCAAAACATATTTATTAAAATCAATTAAAAAATGTTTTTCGCCACTCAGGATCACTCTCAAGGAGATAACTCTGTAGCACGGTGACCTTTGTGTAAATGTATAGGAGCCAATTTATACAATATGCTTCCAGACTATATAAATGCATACATTCATTATGAATGGCACTGGTGTACTAATCAGTGAAAAGGTGATTATATGAGTAAGAGCACATAAATAACTGTGTTTCAATATAGGGGCCTTTTTTCCTCAAGGATCTATTTGCATAGAACTATAGAATAACAGATACACTTGTTGCCAGGAAACCAGAGGACTTAATTTCTACCTCTTCCAACTTGTAGGAAACTGACTCATCTTACAACACAGATGAACATGTATGAACCAATGTGGTGTGTATATATTTATAACTTTCTTATTTTCCACATTTGGACACTGATATTTCACCTAGTCTGAATAATCAAATCATTCTTTATGGTATAGTAATAATGTAGTGATGCCAAGCAACTGCATTATAACACTTCTTTTTCCCGTCTCCTGTTGCCATGGTGTTTTATGCATCATAAAAATCAAATATATGCATAAATACTAATTATCTTTGAGAATGAAATACCTTTTGTGTGTATTTCCTGTGGAATTGAAGTTTCCTAAACAATCATTGCTTGAGTCTGTGCCATAGTCACACCTGTTATTGCTGTTATGTTATTTATACACTTGTTGGATTCTGGAAATTGTAGTTTTTGCAAATGGGATATGGTCTGTAACTTTAAGATTCCATCACCAAATAAATAAAGATATAGTAAAAGGGCTCAATTCCAATTAAATGTAAAGGGTACTGGGTGAAAGTTATACTGACCCTTTACAAGGGTCTATCTTGCCCAGTCCTTTGCCAAAGTTTAAATTATAGGGGTTTCCTTGTCCTTTAAATGTGTTTGCCTCAATATTTGCCTCTTACACTTTTATATGGTTGCGGTGAACATCCATTTATTCCCCATGAAAAAGTGTGTGAATGTGCATCTACTGATACAATGTAACCATGAACCATATCATCAGGTTCTGTATTTTAAACATATCATGTGCTAATATTGTTTTCTTTAACAAGATTACAAGATATATTTATCCTCCCGTTTCTATATTTCGTTTAGCTTTTGCCAGGATAGAATAAGATATACATAAGCAGGTTCCATTGGTATTTTTTTTACAGGTGGCACATGGCATATGGGAAACTTGAAGATGTTTATTTTCAGTCAGTAATCACCATTGTGTTCCATACGCAGTGAATTTCCTATTTATAAAAATGTAAACTGGATCATTGCACAACAAGAGTGGACCAGAGACAGGACAGGAGCGGCATGGTGCAGGCAAAGTGGCAAAGTCAGGAACAGGGTGAAAGAATGGAGAAGGAGGACTGTAGCAGGACATACAGGAACAGAACCAGGAACAGATCAGGTAGAGACTAAAAGCAGTAAATAGAAGAGTGGAGAACAGGACTGAAACTAGATGAGGCAAGGAGCAGACAGGGGTAAGAGCAGGGAATAAGAGCCAGGCAGAGTGCCTCAGTGCTCAAGTTTAGGCCAATGCTCAGGCCCCGGTGGTAAGGAGGGCTGGCCTTATAAAGGGCAGGGTCAGCTCTGATTGGTTGACCCAACCCACTAATAAGGGTGCTGGTTGTAATATGATGGATAGGCCAGGTGATAGGTAATGAGCCAGCCTGCTAGCTGCTCACCTTGCCCAATGGTGAAAGCATGGAGTCAAAAACCCAAAGGTTCCTTGCTTGAATCCCAGCAGAACCTTACATATCCTCTTCTGCACCAGGTGACTTTCAGTTCCTAAAGACCTTCAATGGTGTCACAGGAAAGAACACCTTTGTGGGTGCCCAATACTTAAAGGGATCCCTGGTGTCTGGAAAGGCAGCACCCCTCTCATGAGGGCACAGGACATTGCAGAGGCCCCTTTCCTGGAGGTGCAGGACACAACAGAAGCCCATCTCCTGGGGCCGCAGGACATGATAGAGGCCCCTCTCCTGGGGGTGCAGGACAGGGCAGAAGCCCCCTCTCCTTGAGGCACAGCACTATTCTATGAATAGATTGCAAGTGCTGGAATACTTGTTGCGTAGCCTGCCCTGGAGCTGAAGACAGAAGCTCCAAAGGAAAAAATGGCCCTGGAGCTGAAAACAGTGGCCGCTGCTGGAAAGCCAGCCCTGCAGCTGAGGGCACCAGTTGGTGCTGGGAAGCTGGCCCTGGAGCTGATGGCAGTGGCTCTTGCTGGAAAGCTGGCTCTGAAGCTGAGGGCAGCAGCCACTGTTGGGAATCCGGCTCAGGAACATGTGGCAGAGACTGCTGCGAGGGAGCTGGCACACAACTGAAAGCAGTGGCTGCTGCAGGGGAGCTGACTCTGTAGCTGAGGGCAGTGCCTGTTGCTGAGAGACCCACCCATGAGCCAGACTGCTGATGGGTGGCAATTGCATTTCCTTGGAAAGGAGTTGAACTTCGTCTTGAAAAACTGTAACGTTACAAAGATTGCCATCAAAATATCTGCAAGTGACCAGTGAAAACTGAGTCTTCTTGGGATTAGGACCAGATGGTACAGTAACAGCCCTAGCAGACTCTGTCTGTCATGGATAAGTAACAGGTGTTAAAGAGGAGAAGGAGGTAGGAAGGTGAGTCCTTCAGGCAGGAGCTGATACAGTGCTGACAGGAGCAGAAGAGCTTGTGAAGACCAGGACTGGACATAGACAGGACAGGATCGGAAGGGTGTGGGTGAAGAGACAGGACTTGATTAAAGACAGGACAGGAGCAGAACGGTGCCGGCAAAGAGAACAGGACAGGATCAGAGACAGGAGCAGGATGGTGAGGGTGAAGAGAAAAGGACTGCATCAGAGACATACTGTATCAGGAGCGGGACAGTGCAGGAGAAGGGGATAGGACTGGAACAGAGAGAGGATAGAAGTGTGACAGTGCAGGTGAAGAGAACTTGACTGGATCAGAAACAGTAAAGGGGTATAACGATGTGGGTGATGTGGGTGAAGAGTAAAGGACTGGAGCAGGAGGACTGTAGAAGGACAGATAATAACAGATCCAAGAGCAGGTCAAGGAGAGACTAGAAGTTAAGTGGACAAAAGTTTAGAAATTAGACAAAGTAAGTGCCAGGGACAAGTGCCTCAATGCTCAAGTTTAGGACAATGCCTGGCAGTGAGGAGGGCTGGCCTTATATAGGGCAGGGTCAGCCCTGATTGGCTGACCCCTGACCCACCAATAAGGCTGCTGCTGGGAATAGGATGGAAAGGCCAGGTGATAAGTAATGAGAAAGCCTGCTAGCCTTGCCCAGTGGTTAAAACATGGAGTTAGAAACTGAAAGGACCCTGGCTCAAATCCCAGCAGAGCCTTACATTTACTACTTGCAATACAACACAAACCCTTCCAAGGTAGACTGAGATTGGGAAGGGCCTTGAAATATATATGGGATAAGACTTTTTTTATTAGTCAGTATTCTTCGGTAGTTGGTAAAATACCTATTAGTAAAACACTGTAATTCTCAGTAGAGCTTTAGGAGTAATACCTTTTGAATGGATGTGTATCTTGATTTTCTCTACTTTACTTGAGTATTCATTTTTTCCCAGTTCTTTGCTATTTAGAGCACAATCAAGTCTTTAATTGACTCTTAATGAAAAACAATAGATTTTTTTCCCTTTAGAAATGCAAACCAGTTATCTGTTGTAGACGTTTTAGTGGCATCTTCTCAGACTCATTGCTTGCAATGCAAATGTAACTAGAAGCTCCATCAATACATTATTAAAACCCTTGTTTTTGGAGAAATATTACTTAACTCATTAGGAAATAAAGCTTTTTACATCTACAGTATCCTTAGAGTGCAGATTTGTCAATGACTGGGCCAATTATTTCTTATCGTTTTAATAAGAGGCTCATTGTCCATGGACTTGTCAACTTTATTTTTCAGGAGTTGCCTAGGGAATGACAGAAGGATTCACAGGAAAATTCATCATTGGTGAATATTTTTGTGAAACCACCACAAAATTTTGTCACAAAAATCAAAGCAACAAACACAAAATGCCCATATACCTCCAATGTAATGAGCGTGAGAAAAAAGTTGCAACGAAAAACATGAATTGACTTCAATGCCTTTTGCAATTTTTGCAGTACTGTTTCACAAATTTTTCAGTGAATCCAAAAGGGGCAGATTGCTCTTCACTAGTCTTGTTCAAGGTGGGAATGGGTGTGGTTGGGTGTATTGGGGCATGGTCTGGGTATAACTCACTATGATTGGAGTGGGTCATGACCACGGCAAAATAATATGAAAATCAGGCACACTTCTAATTGACAATATGATGATGTCCACTTTTGATTTATGTAAGAGTATCTGTACTGCATTGAATACAAAGTGATTGCATTGTAATTAAAAGCAATCAGTGCAGCCCCTCTAGCTTGAATTTGTATCTGATTTTGTAACTTTAGCTTATGATACATGGAAACGATTATTATTTAAAATTGGAACATTCATAATTTCTTGACATTATTCCAATGTACCATAAGCTGTGTGCTTCATATTCATTATAGTGGGTAATTATCAAGTTAATTCACTGTGATTCTTCATGAGGAAATTGCAGAAATCAAAATGTCCTTTAAGCTACTACACTCCTTTTCTATCCATATAATGGAGGTGCAGCAGATGCAGAGATGATATAATGCTGACTTATTATGCTTATCAGAAGGTTCAATGAAATTATTTATAGGAAACGCAAGGGGGCAAATTCACTAAAGGGCGACATTCAAGCACAAATTAGTTACCACTACACTAAGGGGCAGATTTATCAATGGTTGAAGTGAAAATTCAAATTAAAAAATAAAAATTTCGAGTTATTAGGGAATAGTCCAAATTCGATTCAAATTTGCAAATAAATTGAAAATTCGAACTTCCAAATTTATCATGTACTGTGTCTTAAAAAATTCTAATTCGAACCATTTGCCATCTAAAACCTGACAAATTGCTGTTTTAGCCTATGGTGGACCTCCTAGACCCTATTTGGAGTCAAATGGTGAACGTTTTGAAAATTCTAAGTTTTTTTTGGGAAAACTTTGAATCAAATTCAGTCGAATGCACTATTACTTCGATTCAAATTATTTGAAATTGATTGAATATTGACCTTTTCGATCAGAAATGGACCTATTCGATAAAAAACATTCAAATTATTTTCGGTTGGTCTTTTTAAATTCGAAATTCTACGTTTTTGCAATTTGAAATTTGACCATTGATAAAGCTGTCCCTATCACTAAAATGCGATGTTGCGTCCCAGCAGCCAAATGCTGATGAATTTTCACTTTGCTATTCATTTATGCCTTGCAAAACCTTGTTAGTACTCTTATGTTTAGGTCAATTTGAATAGGGTGGGTACATAAAAATCATATGGTCGTCTTTATTAGTGATGTTGGTGCGAATGCATGAAGTGGTCAATTTTTATTACAAATGTCCAAGGAACCATAATAAAGAAAAAAGAGATCCTCTAATGCCGTACACATGAGCCCACCCTAAAACAAATGCGCCATGCCCCTCAAATGTATGTTCACATAAAAATCTTTAATAGTTCGGACTTTTGAAGGAAACCCCGCTTTTAGAAAAGTAAAAGTTGTCAGCGTTTTTTACAACTTTAATGCATTTCCAGCATACAGGATATGATGTCACTGACATAAGATTGAGGAAGATCTAGCTTCATTTTATCAGTTTGCCTGATCTGAGGTGGTGAAGTAAACTCTGGTGAAAGAGATAACATTCAGAATAAATTGCATCTTAGTGAATTTGCAGCTTTACAACCATTTGCCAGAGTGAATCTGCCCAAGGAATAGACAAAACTAGTTTCTAAAAAACCTAGGGATAATTGGCGGAAGGCTACGTTATTTTCAAGGGGATGGTGGTCAGAGCAGTTTTCAGAAATCTGGGCCCCCTTAAACACTGAAGACAAAGAATTAATGATGCCCCTGTGATATACTGAGTTCTGCAAAGTATTGACTGGTCACAGTACATCTATGTACTATGTTTCCCCTGAGAACTGTCCTGTTGAGGATTCAATCAGCAATGATCAATAACATCTAGTTAAAGTGGTTGTACAATAAGGGGTATGTGCTTTCAAGAATAGCTATAGCACCAGAAAATCATTTTTATGTAACACAATATTAAGTTCTTTCCTTGGGTATATTTCTATATAAATCAGTTTCTTAATACTACTGTAATGCACTGTTAAGACAACTACATCATTTGGAATCCTTTATAAATAAAGGATCCCAATAATCCTGGATCCTACATTTATGTCAGTGTTTAACGCTCTATGACCTCGGCGCTGTCCAACCTCAGGGCCCACAACCTCCCCCACCTGGAGTGTTTACACCTCAATTTCAGACAGTAAACTCAATCATTGTTCACACCTTTAATCTCCCCTCATTGTTCACATCTGTGATGCTTCTATTGTTCACAATCCTATAATCTTGTACTGTTCACAGCTCAGACCTAGATTGAAAGTGCCTAAATTTTTCACCTGTTCACACCTCATACAAACTCCTAGAGGGGCACCAGTATTGTGTCATTGTATGTAGCACAGTATGAACTGTTCACCATAGAGTTTCCCTGTCTCCTGTTGTATTCTGCCTTCCACATGCTCCCTGTGTGTGTCGTACTCTGCCTGCCCTTATGCTGCCTGTGTGTGTCATACCATGCCTGTCCTATTATCCCTGTGTTTCATGCTCTACATACCCTATGCTCCCTGTGTGTGCCATACTGTGCCTGCCCTGTGTTCTGTGTGTTTGCCACACCCTGCTTGCCCTATTCTCCCTGTGTGCCATACTCTGCATGCCCTATGCCCTGTGTGTGTATATCATACTCTGACTGTGTGTGCCATGCTCTGCCTGTTGGAATTTAACCTGGTGGGCTGTTGTTAGCATTTGGAAATGCTTGTTAGGGGTCCCCAATGTGTTTAAGCATATGCTGGAGGTTGCTGTATTATACACAGGGGAATTCAAGACATATGCATTTAAAAAGCATCAATTAAAACTAAAATAATTTACTAAGTTAATACACTATGTGAAAGCTCAAGAAATCCGATTTTTAAAACAATTGGAATTCTTTTTATAATGTAAATCATCAGCTCACAATACCTTCTGCAAAATCTCCCCTATCTCCACTGCAGTTCTAGCTGAGGCAGGCATCTTGGATTTCACGGACTCCTCCTACCTAAAGCTTCACAGCCAATGGCAGCTCTGAAATCTTGCACATGCTCAGTTGAAATTTCTTGCTTGCCTAATTCTAAGCTATTTTGAAATCTGCCAAACTTCTGTGTTAGTGCTGCCACCTTCTGGAAGTTGTTGTCTGCCCTTCATTAGCATAATGACATCACCAGCAGTGGATAAGATAGGGACTTCTAAATTTTACTAAAGCTAGGAATTCTGGGTAGAATACTCAGAGCAGTGCTACAATCTGAGCATACTCGGAAACTTATTTGCATGTCACAGTATGAGAGAACCCAGTTGACAAAGTATGGGACTTTTTAAAAACTGCTGGGGGGTTTTGTTTTTTTTCAAAAAACTGTATGTGTAATTTGATTAAACATGTTTAGGTTGTACTGGTCAGGTTATTAATATGTGTTTGATTTTGGCTGTGATTGGTGCCCTTTAAGGCTATGTCTTAATATGACGTAATAACCTTGTTTCACATACGAGTGATGAGTGATATCCCTGCAGTGAACACCAACCATATG
Organism: Xenopus borealis; assembly: GCA_024363595.1. Classification (NCBI taxonomy): domain Eukaryota; kingdom Metazoa; phylum Chordata; class Amphibia; order Anura; family Pipidae; genus Xenopus; species Xenopus borealis. The sequence goes on from CM044439.1 coordinate 105,759,108, forward strand.
GTTTTTTTGGTGTGTTACCTCCATTAATTTGGAAATGGTCTTAAAAGTTCATGTGGTAACATGGGTGTCGTTTAAAAAAAGTGGGTGTGATAAAAACAGGTAGTCAACACTGGCTTCCATTATCATCCCCCCACTATGTAGGTCAGAAAAAATCCAGCCCTCAGTACCAAAGAAGTTGGACAGCACTGCTGTATGTAAAATGACAGAGGCATTTTGGTTTTTTAAAATATCTATGGATTATGTGAATTATGATTTAGGGTTTGATTTATCGTTAATTGCAATTTTGTTTGAGCTCTACCAATTTGTGCAGCTCATAAAAATAGTGCTTTCCTATTTGACATTTTATTATTGTCCAAATGTGAATCCTTGCATGTTGTTTTCACTGGTGATTAATGATTATGATGGATTTTAGTGCTCAGTGCTTCTGCTGAGCTGCATTTAGCATGAATACCCCTTAAAAAATCATGTGTTCTTCAGTTCAATGCAAAACATATTTGGACCTATATTTGCTAGAAAACTTTTCTTGACTTTTATAACTACTTTGAAGAATGAAGGAAATCCTTTTGACCATGTTGGCTTATTCCTGCTTTACCACATCACTGACAATTTTATAAGTATAGTGCATAAATATAATGGTAATATTTCATCTAGTGACTGAAGAAAATAATCTACTGAGATAGAGGACTGATTATTCGCAATCGTCTTGGACACCTTAGGCAAACAATAAAATATTGGTAATTTGGCTGATTCATCAAAACATTATAATGTTCATTTGTAATACTGTTCATTATAATCTAACTGAGTATTTATTGCTCTGTGTGGTTTTCCTTAAGGGAATGGTAAATGCTCTCACCCATCATATTTCTATATTTCTCAAAGTTTATTGTTTATAATATTGTTTTTCCTAATACAAACTTCTAAAGTTTGCACATCAGTTGCATTCATCCAAATCTTTTGGCAGTTTATTTTATAGTAAATTAGGATTTAGTGAAGCTGTCCTCTTAACAAATCATTAAATATCTGCATACATATTCATCTACATATACATATACTATCACAATGAGCTAAGATAAAGGGCAAGGCATGCACATTACAAAAATATATTCAGCACCCTTGTTAATAAACAGTTTTCATCATTGCATTGAACAGTACACATTCTGAAATGTCAATGATGATTTAGGATACTAGTTTTGGGGAAAATTGTTGTGGTGGAAGAATTAACTTGGTGTGGGAGTTAGTAATCTAATATGTAGAATGGCATTAATGTTATACAAAATAAATATTAAATAATTAGTCATGAGATTTTAGTTGCTGTTGTGATAAAATGGGCAAAGTTTTGTGAATTAGTGCCATTCATTATAGTTGCTTGCAAATCTTGCACTTTGCATTGTTGCACTTTGCACTGGTGTCCCCTGAGAACCCTGGAGCTACCAACACTTTGAAGCTACAGGTACTTCCATTCAGGGTCAGACTGGACCTACAGGACACCAGGAAAAAACCCTGGGGGCCCTGGCCCTCATGGGCCATGCCGAAACAGACCTAATCTCCTCCTACCCTCCACCATTGCTTCCTCCTGCTATCCCTCTCCGAATTGCAGCAAAAGTAAATAGAAGGTCCACACGGGGGGTGGGGGGGAAGACGGGAAGGGCTGTGGGTGAATGGGTGGCCAGAGGGGGGGCCCAGAGTAGGTGTGGGGGCCCCTAGGGTAGTTGCCCTGGTGGGCTTGCATGCCCAAGTTTGAACCTGCTTCCATTGTTCCTACTGTGGCTTGCATCAGTACTTGCAGTGGAATCATGCACAAATGTCAATATCTGAAAATGTTCAGCACAGCTGCATCCAGTTCAGCAAATCCCCTTTCCAGACCAGTTATGCTGGAATTATGGGAAAAAAAGAGCGGCATTCTGCGTAAAAACCCAAGGAACTACAGAAATATCGGATCAGAAAGGGAAGGTAAAAGTTCTGTATTAAACAAATAAAGTATCCTACTTATTCTAGAGAGAAATCTCAGCCTCTTGGTTAATTGATTTTTTGGTAGTGAGACCAGTTGCAGTTGCAGATAATGGCAATTGCAATAGATGTCTGTAAGCCAGGGTTTCCAAGAATTGATTAAATGGCAAGTGTCATTTAAATAAGGATGCGTACACATGGATGTTTTGTTCTACTCATGGTAGAAGTCTTTCCGTCTTTCAGACCTTAATATAAAAAAAGTATGGCTCCTAAAATGACATGCATTTTGTAAAAATGTATGTAAAGTTTTCAGTTTGATCCTATCCTTATGGCAGATTGCCCCTCACTGTAGCCATGTACCTGCTACAAAGCAATATGAACTCCCTAAGATTTGCTGTTTGCCCAGGGGACAGAATTTCCCCTTTTAACTTTTAGACATGTGATTTTGCATTTGTTTTGTATATTACCCCCCAAAATATCTACAGCAGTGGTATTCCAAATATCAATCAATCTTTCTGAAAATAAATCCCCTCTGATTTCCAATTGGATGCTATTGTTCCAGCCATCCTTCTCTTCAGAACTTTGCTTTCCCAATTTTCTATTTTGTCTATACCTTCATTTTGCATCTTTATGTGATAAACTTTGCACGAATCTATTCTCTTATTTAGACCATACACTGTTTTAGTAGCCTTTAGTTTAATACCACCATTTTAACAGCTACTTTATGTATAATTTAAATTTGTACAGCTTAAGAGTGATAGGCTTAAGATTATAGTGTTGATTGTTGTAAATAAATCCCTGGTGTATAAAAAGCTGCAGCTCTCTACACTAAACTGAATGATTCAGATGTACTTAAGGATGAATAATTAATTCTGTTTTCCCGGTTAACATTCACTCTGGTACTTTTCCTGTTTTCTGCTGATTTTGAACTTTATAGCCCACTGACAATGTATTACATTATCCAATATATCTTGTTTCTATGGATACACCAATGATCTCCACTCGTATGTCTAGCCTATTCTAACATATCACAGAAAGAAAGTTACTCCAGTGATCCCTTTAGGCATTGTTGTGAGTTTGTGGTTAAGTGTTAGACTCCTCTACTGTCACATGTGATATTTTTGTGTTATGTCTCATTACCTTTATTTAGATATTTTTGATACATTTAATTCTTCAGCACTAAAATTCAGTATTATAGAATGACTTTTTAACATATTTTTATAAAACTTGTAAAATGGTGTGTGCAATTAAAAACTTTTTATATATATATATACATACAGTACACACATAGGGGCAGATTTACTAAATTCACATGAATGATTCAAATTCAATCGAATTTCCAAAAACATTCAAATTCAAATTTTTGAATGTTTTTGAAGACCACTTCGCCAGATCAAAGCTACCGAATTGGGTTTCATTAATTTTGATCGAAAAATTTGCTCGAATCGATCGATTCGAATGATTTATCGATCGATTGACTATTTCCTATTCAATCATTCAACCAATCAAATTGCGGTAAAATCCTTCGAATTCAATAGTCGAATTTCGAATTTTTTGCAATTAGAAATTCGACCAATAGTAAATCTGCCCCATAATGCAGGGAATGATACAAAGTGCAAAAAAAGGGAAAGAACCATAATGATACACAAACTGCTACAAAGGGAAGACCTGAGTTTCCCCCATGTAAACGGCACAGCCTTCATTCGGTAAGTGCTTCATAACTTGCCATTTTTAATCCAGGACGAGGTGCAGAGCATAGCCTGGTGTGTTTTTCAGTGAATAGAATAGCAATTAATTATTTCCTTGACCTAATAATGCTAGCAGGCAGGTAGAAGTTTGGAAGTCAGAATGCAACAGGAATGATAGAAGTCTCATGAGCAATCTATTTACTGTTTCCTGTATTTTTCAACTGCAGACCAGAAAGGATCAGAGCAGGAAGTCTAATGATTCAAAATAACATAACATTGAATACCAGTTGGGAAGTTCCTTAGGGTAGTTCTATTCATTCATTTAACAGTTAAAGGTGAACTTTGATGCTACTTATCCTATGAAATGGCTTGAATGAAGATCTAGGATGTTCTCCAGACATGGATTTGAGGTGAAATTATGCATTTCAACATCGGCTAATATTTCTGTGAAACCACATCAAAATTTAATTGTGAAAACATGTGATAACAAAACATCCATAGATCTTCACTTTGGTATTGAGATTGGAGGTTTAGGGGCATCATATTATTCAGTCTACAGAATAATCAATCTACTTATTGTATGGATGTTTATTCTATTCCCCTTATAATCAGTTGATTTATTATCATCCCATAATTTCTTGTGCAAAATTTGACTTGAAACCCATTCCTTTGCTACAAAAGTTTCCCTGTCAGTTAATCTTCTTGTCCTGCCTCGTCTCCCAATTTTTTAATTTCCGCACAAGACTTTGATGTCAAATGCAAGTTTTTTTCTGCCCCACCCCTTTGAGTGTGTCGAAGAACCTGCAAAATTTCTCACAGTTAGCCTTCGCTGCAAGTAAAGACTAATATAACGGCTTTATTCCATTGATGGAGGCAAAGAGCAACTGTTATTCTGATGCTTTTCCAGAGTGTAAATTATCATTTCTTTACAATGTAGTAAAGCTGCAATGTGTGTTAGCTAACCCCAGTAAAGGTGATTATTTATCACAGAGCAGCAACTTTTATAAAACAATATGTTACGGTAATATAGGTAATAACTTGCATAAGCACACTTGTCAGTAGCAACCAAACAAGTCTTTGCTTTCATTTTCTTGAATGAGACTGCTCAAAACTACTTGCTGTTTGGTTGCTATTTGTAAGTGTACTTAGAGAAAGAGATAGATGCTATCAGTGATTCGCACTCTATTGCCAGGCAACTTTTCGCTCTGGGGAATTGACATTACTCTGCAAATTCACTAAAATTTGGATTTTACAGAATGTTACATCTTTTGCCAGACTTACCTTCACCAGCTCAGACCAAGTGAAGAACAATGGAGTGAAAAAAACTTTTCCTTTTTTCAGGGTGATAGGCTGCAAAAGTCCTAAAAAAATATTTTTGTGTAACCGGTTTCCCCCATACATTTTCTAACATATTGAACATTATTTATGTGGGCTCAGAACTCTATTAACTTTATTAAGGTTCCCTTGACAATGTAATGTTTTAGATGCACCATGTAAGAAAAAGAGGTTCATTCAACTTCAAATTTTACGCCCTATGGAAATCAACCTGAGCACAAGACCTGTAACGAATTTGAGCTAGGCAGGATTGAACGCTAGAACATCTTCAATTTGATTTGCTTGCTGACGTAATGCTAGTGAAAATTCACCAGCGTCCATCAGCCAGGACAAAACTTCGCATTTTAGTAGATTAGCATTATCCCTGCGAACCTTCGCCTGGTGAAGTGTTGTGATGGGTGCAAAGCCATCACTTGTGCATTTTCACAACTTAGTAATTTTACCTTATAGTGTGGAGGATTTAAATATCTACGCACTTGACTCAGATGGTGTTGTGTTTTGATAGCTGAGGATGAGCAGAGTATAACAGTGCTTTATTGGCAGGTTCATGCAGCCATTACACAACAGCAGCAACTTGAACTATATCACTATCAAGCTGTACAGAAAGTACTGTGTATCTGCATAGTACAAG
>CM044439.1:105778592-105800234 GCA_024363595.1 Xenopus borealis
GAACCATGAAGCATATGGGTTAAATATTCCATATTTCTGACTTCTTCTACTTTTGTTATCTACTCTATAAAAGTGGGGGGAGAGGTAGATTTCCATTTAAGCAGCACAATAGCTTTTGCAGCATGGCTGCCATCACAACATCAATAAGCAACATTATTTAACATTATGACATGAATGTTGTGTATGTACAACTCTTTACAAGTACGGCAATATCATAAAAATTTAACAAATGCTAATGTGAGCTGAATGTGTTTTACTTTTGCTCATTGTTTGCATGGAAAGCGGTAACTGTAAACCTGAAACAATATTTCTATGCAGTAAACATGTCATAACTGTGTATTTTTACCATTAGCTTGTGCAGTCTGTACAACATTTGAGGAGATACTGTTGCTACCCATTGAAATCCACATACAGTCTGGGGTTCAGGCCCTCCATGCTACTTGATTTAAGACAGCCAATTAAATACAGCAGAAATAAGGCACAAATGGTTGGTATTTGTGTATGCATACAACATCTATAATATTCAGGGCTGTAATACAGTTATAGTGGTTGCCCTTTTAGGGTAAAAATAAACTCTTAAGGGCATGTGTATCAAGGGAATGCCTAGGCTCATATGCAGGTTTTTTGCACATGAATTTGATGCATATTTTTTTATCATGATTTACTTCTTATTGAGGGTATTTATTTCAGTCTGAATGCCTAAAATCAAAATTTTCGGTGGCTAAAAGAAACTTTAACTTTTGGAATTTATTAAAGAGTCCGAATAAAAAAGTACTCCAACTCGGACCTGCGAAGATATCCTGATCTGAGCTGGGTTTCGGGCAATAATACAAAGGTCTTGTGGTTTTCAAGCAAAAAGCTGAAATAAATCTGATTTTTCAGGAATCAAAACAAAAAAGTTTTTTTTTCCTGCACAGGATATTTTCGGGAAAATGTATAGATAAATAAGGGGAATAAACCGTGTGGATTTGGTCGGAGTAGCTTCAGAGATATTTTCAGATTTTGATATATTGAAAGATTATTTTACAGGAATGGCATCGATTATCCAGAATGCTTGGGACCTGGAGTTTTCCGGATAAGGGATCTTTCTCTTATTTGGCTCACCATACCTTAAGTCTGTGACCAATATGTGACCAATATGGATTTATGCAGCTTAGTTAAATATATAAAGTAAAATATACTGTTTTATTACAGAGAAAAAGGAAATCACTTTAATTTGCTGAAAATTTACTCTGTGGGCAGATTCACTAATGCGCAAATTTTTGCCAGCAACTACTACGCACACCTGGCACCACTTCGCCTGGCTCAAATTAGCCACCGCTACGTTAATTCACTAATATGCAAAGTTGCATCCTGGGCAGCGAACACTAGCGACTTTTCACTAGCGTTACTAGTGCGAGCATTTCAAAGCAAAGATGCACTAGTATTCGTTTATGCTTGGCAAAAATTCACTAGTGATCTTACACTTAGATCAATTTGAATAAGGTTAAATTCAAGTTGTATAGATGTCTTTATTAGAGATGTTGGTGCAAATGCTTGAAGTTACCAATTGTTACTACAAATGTCCAAGGAACCTTAATAAAGACAAAAGAGTTAATATTATGCTCTACACATCAGCCCACTGTAAAATAAATGTTCCATATGTTCTCAAATCTCTGGGGGGAAAATGTTAAGCCAAAAAAAGTTTAATTTGTGACTGCAGACAATTCCGTTTAAAAAAAAAAAAAAAAAGTTGCCAGCATTTTTTCAACTTTAATGCATTTTCGGCAGACAGGATATGATGTAAGATGTAGCTTCATTTTAGTAGTTCACCTGGTCTGAGGCGTAAAAGTCAACTCTGGTGAAAGTGGTAACGTTCAGTAAAATGAACACTCTACTGAGATCAACAACCATTCGCCAAAGTGAGATAGAGTGCAAGTGAACACTAGCAACAGTCCTGTTCACTAGCGAATTGTCGGCTGCGCCTCTTAGTGAAATGTCGATGTCCCTGCGGATTGGATCTCTAGCAAAAAGTCGCTAGCATTAACCACTTCTCCCTTTAGTTAATCTGTCCCTATGGGACATGGTTGTCCTGTAATTCAGAGCCTTCTGCATAATGCGTTTCCAGATATGAGTTGTTGCATACATGTTGTTGAAATGCTATACTATTTACAATGCATTCATAATCATTGTATGATTATGAAAGTTGTATGGTTTATCTATCACTCTGATTCCCTGACTAGGGCCTTTAACATGTATGGGGATGCACTGTGTCCACATATAAAGCCAGAAAGAAACAGAAGACAATTTGCTGTACTTTCTGTTTCTCAAATTTAGTACAGCACTCTCAAAAACTTTAGTTCATGTAATTAAATAAAAAGCATGTATAAATAAATTGGCCATGCTGCTGGTGGTGATGATTCCCCTTCAGCAGCAGATGTTGTCTTTTCTAGCCATTTCAGAAATGTTTCTGTTACACCTGTTGAGTTGGTGTAATTAAAGCTTTATCTTTACAAATTACACACTAGCTATGGCAATTAGGCATCTGCAATTCATTGCTAAATCTGCTTGCGATACAAAAGTTCATCTCAGCCTCTTATAATTGTTTGGGCACTTTGGCAGGGGATTCCTAAAAGAGGTTTTAGATATTTCAAGGCTTGTATTCCCAATACTCCAAAGCAAAATTCTAGTTTAGGAAGTGTTTGAAGGAACCAATTAGTCAGTTCTTTTAAAAATCTTCATTAATTATCAGATGCAGATGCCGCCACATTTACTGTAACTAATTGGTGACACAGTTCAGGAGCCATTTAAACTAGGCAGTATGGATTTTTAACAGGACTAAGCTAATGTGGTCTTCCACTATATTGCTGCTAGTAGTGATGGGCGAATCTGGGGCGTTTCGATTTGAGAATAATTTGTGAAAATTTTCACTATAAATTCGTGAATTTCGAACCTTTCGAAATTTTCATGGCCATTTCGCAAATGTATTCGTCGGCGGGCGAATCGCAGGAATTCGCTGCAAATTCGAGCTAGGCAAATAAATTCACCCATCACTAGCTGCTAGCTTTAATGATCATATCAATGTGGCAAGTTAGAACAGTAAGAGCCACCATATGGGTTGTTCATACTATAGAAATGTGCATATAGCCGCTTAATTGTACACACTAGAAGCTCTGATTTCCATTATGCGTAGCTTTTATGAAATGCTAAAGTAAAAAGAGGTGCTAGCTTTAAAAATGTCACATGAAATCAGGGATTGCCTAACTATGTTTTTGCATAGCATTTTGCTCCAATTTACTATATTCCAAAAAGTTTTTGCCACCTGAATTGAGTTTAATTAAATATTTTAATGAGTTTCAGCAGGACTAGAGTGGTGTAAGATATTTGCACTGTTTTACGCATTAGTTTAGCATTAAAGAAAACATGGCCACTAGCTGTTTTCAATAAGTCATTGCTTGGATCACAAAGCTTGATGATGAGGATTCCTCCATAAAGACTACCAAACTATTTTATATAAAATATATTACATATATTATATATTTTATACGCTGACATTTAGACTGTGTTTTGGCATGGAATGTTTACACTGCTTATAAATCAGCGGATCATGAAGCAAACATCTGTAAAAAAGTACAGTTACAGGCAGAATTATTTATTTATGTCCATGCTTGAAAAACATTCTGTAATGAATTACAAATTTGTCACATAAAACTAATATTTGCTCCTGAACACTGCTACTATTTTCAATAGTCTTGTACAGAGTACCCAACATAACAATGGAACATGATATGGTCTTCTTACAGAACAAGGTATGACAACTTGAGAAAACGAATATTGATTAATTTAATGACAATTACATAGAGAAACATGAACTCTCATTTAGCAGAAGTTGACAGTAAAACTCCCTGACTCTAACTGGCCCCTATTGTTCTCATTTAATTTAGTTTTGATACAAAAAAGAACAGGTGCCTTATTCTTTCATGACTAAATTTTATTTACTTATTAATGTCAGCAGCTAAGTTAGACAATATATTTTGCTCACAAAAAATTCTACAGTTTCTCTAGACTAACCTATTAAATATTATACCAAGTGTTTGGTGGGTCACTGGCTCACACCATTTGCTATAACAATCTCTTGTTTCATGCAAAGAAGCATTGTGCCAAATCCTTCCAATGGTTGAAGACAATATTTTTATACTAACAAGATTACTGATATGCTAGTTGTATACAGTTCAGATTTGGATATTGATGTTGTCAATTCACTAATCTCCTAGTGATTAGCTGCTTGGGAACTATCACCCATGTTACTTTTGGCATTAGGAGCCATAGTCACAAGCCAAATAGACAGTGCAGATCTTGTAGAGTTTGATGCCCAACATAATGCTTGGTGAATATCTTGACTTTTCTATGATAAATTATTTGATCATTTGATAATATCTGAAATGGTCCATTGATTGAGTCAATGAGTATCCTTCCTTATTGTTTAAATTGTCTATTTCAGTTCAATCAATTGTCTCACTTGTTAAAGCATAATCTTAAAAAATTAAAATCTTGCCACATAAAACCTGCCAAGGCGCAGGTTTTAGAAATATTGAACAAAATAAATCACAAGCAAGAAAAAAAGACAACAAATTACTTGGTTCACAACACCATGGAGAAATTAATATAAAACCCTCTGAGATAATAAACAAATGTTAATCTTTATAGTCTTTTACCTCATGGTTTGATTCTCTTTACCAGTTTAGTCTCTGCACTGATTCAAGTACATATCCTTCTTGTAATGGGTCTGAAACTGCACAACCTACTCAAGGTATTTTTATGGAAGACAGAACTTTATTTGCTTCAGTAGCCACTGACTAAAATTGCCACAAAAGTCCCCAAATCTTGTCAATTAAGAGACACCCAACATGTTTTCACAATCCTTACCCCAGTGGATCTTACAAGCCAAGGTCCCCATCATATTCACAAACAGTAGACTTTTCAGGTGCCAGTTAACCTGCCTATATGTTGTTGGAGCATGGGAGAGACCTGATAACCCAGACAGTCAAGGGAAGAACATAAAAAACTCCTTGCAAGTCCCAAGCTGCAGGACAGAATTGCTAGCCACCTTAATGCTACACCGTAGCAGAAAGCCTTCTTCTTTGACTGTAGCAAATGATCGATATTCCACAATTTATGTCTGGACCCAAATCTTTATGAGACTTCATGAGACTAAAGAAAGATTAAACTGTAATTCACTTTTATATTCCTTGATATCACTGCAGTCTCCTTTAGCTTTAGTAAAATAAATATATTAAGTAGTTATTGAAATGAAACTTTTGCTTTTTGTATAAGTAGAATGAAAAATCTATGTTTATCAACTTTTAGCCATAGTTACATATTCTATGAAGTGGAGGTGATGATTACTAAGTTAAAATACTTATTCGTTCTTGTAAGTATTTCTATATTGACTGAGATTTGTAAAAGAGAGAAGAAAACAAAGCAATAGTTGAATGGATATGGTAGTATAATTCATAAATTAATACAAGGCACAATGATGGAACAAGAGGCTTGATTTGCAGTATTGTTGTGCCCTCTATGTTTTTGAAAGCTACTTAGAAAGTAAAGAACAACATTTTCTTAAACTGGGAAAAGAGCATATATTTTTGTTCTAAGGCTTCTTGGTAGGGGAAGTTAGGATTTAAATGGCAATCAAAATGATGATTACACTGCAAATACTGGAAATCAGGATGCCAAGATGATAAAATAGCGTTAAATCAACAGTTGAAATCAAGAAGACACAGGAGTTAGTCATTGTGGAGGAGGCAGCCAGGAGAAACACAGGAGTTAGAAGATTTTCAGACTAATTAGACCTGGATGATGGGCTTGCCCTATGAAGGGAAATAACTGAAAAGTAAAATATGTACTAATATGAGAATTCATAAAAGACTGGTAGCTACAGTAGGTCCTACCTAAGGTATCTTTATCTACTGATCTTAGATAATGTTCTTAGAGATCTTGTGTTAAAGGAAATCCACCTTTAGAATGAATACTTAACAAACAAATAATGAATATAATTATAAATGCCCTATTAAAGAATCTTTACATATTGGCATAGATATAACAGTAAATATTTCCATAACATATTTTAACTTGTGCCACCATTTTGTGATGGTCTGTGTGTTCCCTCAGAGGTCACCTGACATCTGTTTGTTAATTGGTTGATATACTCTATCTATCATGTATTTATTTATTGAGAGCTTTAATGATATGGGGTATAATTTCCCTTTATATTGTGTATGCTTTAAGGCCAGTTATTATTATCAGAGGGTATATTCTGAATTTCTTTTAAGTTATATAGATCATAATAACTTAAGCATCATACAGTGGAGAAATCAATTTCACTCTACAAGGTTCTTGCATAGGTATTGTTAGATGAAATGTTGCTGGTTGAGTGCTTAATGGTGCTCAATTTAATTGGTATTTATACATTGACCTTGAAAATTCTGGCACGTTTCTACCTTTATAACTGCAGTCTTCCAACTGATGGTATTATTTTATAACTGACAATCTATTAAACCTTCTCTTCTTAATGTTTGTAATATTGCATTGTATTTATAATTATCTTCCATTGTCAAGCTCAACTATTTTAGCAGAAAACTGATGCTACTTTGTGAGATGCACACAAAAGATTTTTTTTTTTTTAAATCCATAAAAATTAATAATATGTAAAAGACCGATATTAACTATATTGGGGAGGTACAATAATTTTAAGATTACAAAAGTGCCCAGCCTCCGTACATTTATTTTGTAACTCATGGCAACACACTGTCATTGCACAATCTCCCTTATGTGTTCTACTGCTCTTATACACTTTTTCAGGGCTACAACAGTTTTTTTTTCAGTAGGCCCAGATTCATCAAATTCCTAGTATTTTGTAGATCCTTGCATCAACCCCAGCAGTATGTTAGTCAGCCATTATAAAGCATTACATATACTTGCATCCAAATACATCATTTAGGAAATGTTTTCCAGCTTGTTTAATCTAATAACTGCAAATCCTACGAGGCAATTATGTAAATTTCCAGTGATGTGTCTACAAAATACTGTTCTTGTAGCAAGTCTTGAGATGGAATGGAGGAGTATCCTTTACAAGGAGTTGATTCCAACCTTCTCCTTTTGACTCTGAACAGATGACAGCTTTTCTAAAAGTAATGGTTGGATTTATTTTGAAATGCAAGCAGATTTTAGCAGGAACTGGTTAATCATAATAGGCATGGTACATTGTAATACATCAATTCTAATAATATAAAAATAAGTGCCTTGTATACACAGCTTATTTGGAAACAAGCTTTTTATATGTGTTATGCTCTTTTTTGTAACTATATCTCTCCTCCCTTCCAGCTTCTGCATATCCAGTATTTTAGATCAATTTTGCAATCGATAATTTCTGCTATAGCAACATTTAACTTCTGTATGTTTTCCCTTTTGGTTGTTTTAGTGGATAATGAATTGTAAATACTCCCCATGGGTTCATATTTCTTCAATGTTTCCTTATGGCAAAAACATGTCTAGGAAAAAAGCACAACTACAATAACACAGTGTGGAAATAGTTCTTGTTGAAGCTAATCAAATGTTTCCCATGGATTCTGGGAGAGGGCAGACACACTGGAATCTAGAATATTTAGATTGTATGCTCTTAAGAGTAGAGCCCTCTCATTCTATCTTGCTCTCTAACCCTTGTTTGTGAAATTATTGAAATTATTGAATCTGCAGGGACCCACTAGTTGACCATCAGTTGGCCGTGTTTAGGTTGAAATTTGACCAAACATTGCAGGTAATGGTTGGGTGCGAGTTAGACTGGGGAAGTACACTCTTCCACAGCTCCCTAACATTCCATGTCTTGGAACCAGAGACACACAGAACTAGCACACAGAGTGAGATGACTCAAGTACAGGTTGGGTCCTACTCTGGCAATATTTTCCAGCTTAAGGTTGGAAGTGTGTTAAGGTTTTGCAGGTTAGGGTTGGGTGTGGAAGAATTTTTCCTAACCACCACATCACTAGTAGCACTAGCCAACTACAGGAATATACTAGATTCTACAGAAAACTAAACATATTTTGACCCACCCTAAGGAATTACTTGAATTTTACAGAGTTGCTGTGTCCATAAATATGAGTTAAAGGGTTGACCAGCCAAGATTTTTTCAGACAAAAACAAGAAGAGTGACACTCTAGGAAATACAAATTTATTGTAGTTCGGTTCTGCCCAGGTAATGAAAAAAATATTACTGTCAATAAATTCAATACAACTATGGTATTCATTATCCTTAAACCTTTTATTTAGGAAGCCCTGAATTTTGGGAAGGCTATCTACGATAGACTGCATTTTAATCAAATAATTTAGATTTCAAAAACACAATTTCCGTTTTCTCTGTAGCAATAAAACAGTACCTTCTACTTGAGCTGTAATTAATTCATACTGAAGGCAAAACAATACTATTGAGTTTATTTAATGTCTAAATGTTTTTTAGTAGACTTATGGTGATTCAAATTACAGAAAGACCAGAAAACTCTAGGCCCCAAACATTCTGGATAACAGGTTCCATACCTGTATAAGTTAATGTTCAATGACTGAAGTTTTTTGTAAATGTAATTGGTACTGAAAGCAGTTTCTTATATTCCCTCCTTTCTGACAGCTCATACCAGATTGAAATACTGTTTATGTTATCAAACAAACTATGAACAGAAAAGCATTAATTTCTCAAGCTCTGCCCCCCGCCCCATATTTGGGCAATGGTGGTGTTTTCTGGTGAATTGACAGTGTTTAGTGTTATGCCATCTGCTGTGAATTTTAAAGAAATCTCCACCACACTTCTGAAATAGTGTTGATTTGTACAGTTGGGCGATATAAACTGTGGCTGCAGCTCTACTGTAAATTTCAAGTGGAAAGGCACAGAAAATATGTAATTGCCATGACTACTGTGCATCCCCCTCCATGTGTGAGAGAAGGGTTGAGAGTGAATATGGAAATACCATAGAGCGAGGACAAGATAACAAGTAAAAAGACATTGGTTTTACTATTGGAAATATAAGAAGGTAAAAACTGCTGGATAGGAAAGTGGGGGTGTGGAATGCCAGAAAGAAGATGAGTAGAGATCCTGGAATTTTTTGGTAAAGAAATGTGGCATATAGTAAATGAAAGAGAGGAGCAGATAGAGAATAAAGGGTTGAGAAGAAGAGAGAGCAGTAATGAAGAATAAAAAAAATGGTAAGGAAAAAAAAGAAGGGTTTATGGAGAGATATGTGGCTGTTGGAAGGAGAACGTGGCAGGAACAGATATTCGAGCATGCCCTATATTTGTGTAGGTTGTGAAATGAGGATTTTTAGCAGACTGAAAGTATGGTGATCCAAATTATGGAAAGATCACTCATCCAAGAAACCCTAGGCCCAGAGCATTGTGGATAACAGGTTCCATATTTGTACAATGTAAGAAAAATAAACCCTTTACAGATGAAGCCACTTTGGATTGTGCATTTGACACAGAATAACTTAACTCATCTATCCCATTTATCCCACTTAGCACAGAATATTGTGTCACAGCATCCCATCCAATTAAAGGGTTCACCATTGAAAACAATGGTGCTTTGGTATGCTAATGAAAAGGTTAAATGCGTTAAATAAGTTAAGATAACTTTAGATAACACAGTTTCGTCAGTTAACCCTGAGTCATGACACATTAACTCACAAATCCAAGTGACTGCATCTGTATGTGGAAAATGTACATGTGCTTTAAATCCCTCAAACTCTAAACTGGCTTATGCAGAACACTATCCATCTGAATTTCTGGAATAAATTACCTAAAGTGCATCGACTTTCATGCTGTGTATAAAGGACAGAATCATTTACTTTACATTGAGGTTTCAACACCCCCATGTACAACAGGAAAGCACTCCTGTCTCACACTGAAAGTTGTTGCTTTATGTAATGTACCTATAATATTTTAACAAGACTGTAAAATTGTCCTGCAGTATTCACAGGCGCTGCTAAATGATTTGACCTACTACTTTTAGGAATGTTCTAGTGGTTTGCTTCACCAACTCTTAATAATGGTCAGATTTCGAAGTGAAAAAACGAAGAAATTCAACCATCTAATTTTTGGTGGGGTCATTTTCGATAGAATATGGCCGTTTCGATCGAATGAAAAATCGATTCGAACCTTTTCACCAAAATCCTTCGATTTCTCATACAGGTAACTTAGAAACATTTTCAGGACAAGTTCTGTGCGTTCCCCCATAGGCTAAAACTGCTTAAAGCTGCCGAATAGTCAAAGTCGAAGGATTTTTAAAGGACCAGTACTTCGAATTTTTTCAATTTGAATCGAATTCTTTTTCAATTCGAATAGAATTTTGGGCCATTCAATAGTCGAAGTAGCCCAAAATGAATTAGAACATTCCAATTTTAAAAATTCCAATTTAATTTGAATTTTTATTTCGACATTTAGTAAATGTGCCCCTTATTCTCTGTATTCATAAGCAATATAAAATGAGACAATATCATTTTCATAAAGCTTGCATCTAGTGCAGGTGACTGATGTAACCATGGAAACCATGATTTGTTTGTTTCAAGTGTGTATTTGGCTTCATCACCTCACATTTCTGCACA
Organism: Xenopus borealis; assembly: GCA_024363595.1. Taxonomy (NCBI): domain Eukaryota; kingdom Metazoa; phylum Chordata; class Amphibia; order Anura; family Pipidae; genus Xenopus; species Xenopus borealis. Next base: position 105,789,215 of record CM044439.1, read on the forward strand.
GCATCATTAATGATGAATATTAATTTGTTGTCTCTGTTTCAATTAAGTATTCATATTTCTAGAAAGGAAAAATGTATATATGCATTGAAATTATATTTTGTACAATTTTTATTTCACATGGCTGAAACTCACAAATTACTGTACCCATCAGTAATTAGGGAAACCAAATATTGCTTTTATTGACCTGTGCCATTTCCAGGGTCTGCTTACATTCTAAAGGTAAACTGCAAGGCATGGGTAGCAATTAAAAGGAACTTTGTTATGCATTTGTTATGCATGGGAGGTGTTGTGTGACACACTTGCCAGAGAGAAAAGTGTGAAATTGCAATTTGTCAAATACATTAAAACTCAAAGGCAATTAAAGGGTTCACAGATGTGTTCTGATGTGAAAATTACACTCCAATACACCCAAACTCACTTTTTACCAGTGCTTTTGATTTGCCGCCTTAAATACTGTATATGATGGGCAGTAAACACAAACTGATTTTGCTATGATGATTATGTGGATGCAAACTATAGCCTTAAAACTATTCCTGGCACCTATCATTTCTGTTCCATAAAGGATACCATTCATGCAATATATAGTCATCCTTACAGTTGGTTCTCTGTTTGGCCTGTTATTCATTGGCATCATTATTTTTAAATGAGTACTGGTGGATTATTAGCTTCCTTTAATTAACAAACCTCTTCTAATTTCTGTTGATGTTTCATTGTCCTCACATTAACTATGATCAACAACAAAAAATCACAGATTATGTTGTGATTTGATGGCAAGCAGAGTGTGTCTCTGTTCCAAATAAGCTACAGCCAGGTCAAGTCTGGTCGGCAAACTCTTTAATTATGGCAAATGACTTTAATAATTTTTATATACTCAGCAGGAGAATATACTTTTACATTCTTCCTGGTTTCCTGGTTTCAGTATTTAGAATCTAACATTGATTCTTTCCAAAATACTTATCTAAATATATTTTATACCATTTAATGCCTGCAGGTGTCTCATGGGACAGTCTAAGTTCTTCCAGTTGAAAAGACACAGTGTGTCCTTCAGAGAGAGAAAGAATAATCAAGGGTGTGGCCAGACTCATTAGGGGCATGGCTTTTATTAATTTGCGAATAACTGGAAGCTCAATTTATTTGACAATGCTTGTTGCACATATGGAGTGTCGGATTGTGTTTTCCATGAAAATATGAGTTTTCAAGTAGATTTTTTTTCAAAACTCACATTTTCGGGTTAAAAAAAAACCTTTTTTTGACATTTATTATACCCCAACCCTGGATAGCTTGAATCCGAAAAGATGTCAGTAGCCTTAATGATGTTTGAGGTTTTTGGGTTTTGGCCAAATAATCATTTGGAGCAATTGAAGTTTTTCCTGCTGAAACTGGATCAATTTGCAAAGTTTTTCCTTAAATAAGAAGCTATCGCAGTCATGAGTTTATTCACATCCATTCAAGTTCATTCAAGGTATAAAAAACTAACATTCGACCTTTAATGAATAACTCCCTATATGTTCAGCAAGCTCAGAATACATCTAAGATTTCTTGTATTGTTGTTATGCTATCGTAACAAAAAATAAGTGTCTGTGCTCTTTAGGAAGGTTCTATCTAAAGTACAAGCTGCACTAAGATAAGTGAAGATTCATGTTCTGTTGATTTCTATTTGCTCTACTGAGCCAAAACAGCTTTCTTTGACTGTGGCAATCTTAGGATCTCTTAGAGTAATGCCATTCTGTACTGTACAATAGTCTTATAATGAGAAGTTGGGGCTTCTTGTCATGGCCTAAAAAACACTGGATTGTGGGAAAATGAGCAGTGACACTGGATTTCTCACTGTGAACAATAGGATTTTCTGCAAGCATGACACAGATGCTTTTTTATCATCTGATAATGCATATACTGTTATTGCACTTTTGGATGACCAGATTATCCAGTTTTCCAAAGGGCTCTTTTCACAAACAGTGTCTTGAAATATGGGCGCTGGCACTCAAAAATGAAGGGGAACCTATTTAAATATATACTTATATCATTTAATGAGGACGTTGAAGCCTCCATTGTACTAAAGGGATACTTCTGAGAAAAGAAATGTTGCACGTGTGATGGTTTTGAATTAAAATTTGTGCTGGACAAAGGTATATGTTTTCTTGCTACCAGTGCCGCGACTCGTTTCGCGAATTTTTCAGCAATTTGCGAATTTCTCTGGAAATTCCCTAATTTTTTGGCGAAGCTAATCTCGGGAGATTCGCCCATCACTGCTAAGCACTGATTTTAACTGATTACATCATTAAACGCTGTTTATAAGAATATGTTCATTGCTCTCATGTGTCTATCTAGCGAATAAAGAACCCCTATTGTAAAATAGTTGCCGAGGAGTATGATGACCAAATAAAAAACACGAGGCCAAATAAAAGCACAGGGTCAAAGGCCAGTGAGTCATGTGACAGAAATTACATTACAAAGCACTGATTAAAACTGAAGCCATCACTAAGTAGTGTTTATAAGGAAATCATTTGCAGGATAGTCATGGCTCTTTTGTATTATACATATGCATTAAGCAATGTTTAGGCTCGCTTGTTGAGTCAGTAAAATGCAATGTGCTCTGGATCACAGCATTAGGCCTGGTGAGCCTTATTCCGACATTGGATTTACACACTGACATCCCTTCATAATCTCTGTTTTCATATTTTCAAATGTATGTTGTTTCTTTAATTACATTTTTTAAAAATTGTCTTAGCGTACTATTGCTTACACCATCATTTTAAGATATACATCCCTGTTACAATTTAGATATTAAGCAGCATATCTTAAAAAAGTGCTAGAATACTGCATAAAGCATAAGGAATAGCAATATTTTGAAATCTATTGCATAAAGCCATTGCATTCAACAATTTCCTAGACATTTCATCTTTAGGTAAAAAAGTATCTCATGTGCTTTTAAAAGAAAACAAAACTGGATATATTTCTAACAGAGATGGATGTTAGGTAAAATATTTAAATACAATTACTTTAGGAGTTGTAGTTAATCAGTCATAATAATCTGCTTTCACCTTCACAGTAATGTTTGCTTAATGTCAAATTTACCCATTTTCATTAAATTGTTTATGAATAAAAAGCACGCAAGTAAGCACAGGCATCAGAAATTGTGGCACTGGCATGTGCTCTTTATGTTTTTGAATAAGCAGTGTTTTTCAAGAGATTATTTTTATGTAAGAAAAAGAATATTCTAATAATAGTTTACAGGATTGTTTGGCGACTAAATACTCTGTACAGATACATGCAGAAGAGCACCCAGGTTGTTGGTTCCCGAAATAGAGCACAAGGTAAGCTGTTTTTCAGCAGTTCTCTGTATAGAAGAGTGCCTTTTTATAAGGATGAATGTAGCAGGAATTAGTGATTTTAGGGCCTGTGCCCTGGCATACAGGTGAGGGCAAAGAAGTTATTGGCTACAACACTGAAGTTTATCAGAAAGATATACTGTAGCACAGCCCTACAGGGGAATCTTTAGGGTTGTGGCTATGGAAAGTGGCCTTAGGCTTTGTGCTTTTATATGGTCATGGAACTCCTTATGGGTAATTTATTATCTCGCTCTCTAAATAAATAAATAAATATATATATATATATATATATATATATATATATTTGTAAAAAAAAAAAGCTGTTGCACAACAGGGTCTTTTGCAAAAAAGTGTTAATTCTTTATTTAACAGATCAAGGCCCCAGTGAGGGTTGAAACGTTGATCTGTTAAATAAAGAATTAACACTTTTTTGCAAAAGACCCTGTTGTGCAACAGCTTTTTTCTACTTTTATATATACTTATTCTGTCAATAACCCTCATTAGTGAGTGCACAAGGCATCCAACGCTTTTTTGTATATATATATATATATATATATATATATATATATATATATATATATATATATATATATATATATATATATATATATGAAGTGTGTGCAGCCATGCAAGCTGGAAAAAAGGAGAAAAGGCACAGGTCACAGGTTTACATAACTGATAGCAGATAAGCTCAATAGAATACAAGTGGTTTCATCTGTTATCGACTATGTAACCTGTGCCTTTTCTCCTTTTCCAGCTTTGAATGGCTGTCCCCATGGCTAAAGAGAAACTTGTTTATATAAACTATAGCAGTCTTTCTGAAGCCAACACACTAGTTTTACCAGTGTAGGACAACAGTGCAACATAGTGTTTACTGTTTAAAGGGGTTGTTCACCTCTGAATGAAATTTTTGTATGATGTAGAGAGCAATATTCTGAGAAAATTTCACATTTAGTTTTTGTTTTTTATTGTTTGTGGTTTTTGAGTTGAGTTAATATTTTACTAAGCAGCTCTCAAGTTAGCAGTTTCAGCAATCTGGTTGCTTGAGCTTAAATTTCCCTAACAACCATGCATTGATTTAAATAAAAGACTGGAATATGAATAGTGGGCAGTAAATGCGTTGCCTTACAGAGAATTCGTTTTTAGATTGAAGTAGTGACCCCCCCACCCCCTTTAAAAGCTGGCAAGAGTCAGAAGATAAAGGTAAACAATTCAAAAACTATAAAAAAGATGAAAAGGACAAATTGCTAAAAATTAGCCATTCTAAAAATTACTAAAAGTTAACCAAAAGGTAAACCACCCCTTTAAAAATAAGAGATGAATTGCAGCACTTAAAATATTTCTTTCCTTCCTATTTTAATGGCAATCGGACAGTTTTATGTGTAGTCTCCCCCAAATACATTGACATGCCTACATTCCTACAGTTGTAGATTCTGGGTCCCAAACATATAAATGCTAGTTTAATATAGTTTTACCCAGAACCCTAGATATTGTTAGGAGTATATTATTACCCAGAACCCTAGATATTGTTATGGGTATAGTATTATCCAGAACCCTAGATATTGTTATGGGTACTGCTCTGACAGGTTTAGTGGATGACACCTCACCATTAACAAACTCAACTCTCACCCAGCCATCTCTTAAAATTAAATCTTTGTGAGATTTCCTCAAAGAAATGCATCTTCTCCCTTCTACATACAATGGCAACATGCATCTGTGTGAGCTGAAGATAGGTCCGGTAATGACCTCTATCATGCATGGTTACAGGTTCCGCTTTTCTCAAGCTTCTGTGCAAGAAGCCATTGAGTATTACACCATAGATTCCACTTTTTATCTTTTGTTTCTTGCCTCTGAAATGATATACACATATCATATAAAAAAGTCAAAAATTATGCATTAACCTTCTAAGTACGAGGTGAAAATGTTATTACACACCAAACAGAGATATGGATGTGCATTGAAAATGCATATGCACTGTACTGTAAAATATAATTTTTCATTCAATTGAGCACTGAATGAAAAATCATGCTCGGCTTGCACACAAATTATTTATTGATACAGTATGTTGTCCTTATAAATACACCAAGCAGCAGGGGAAATAAAGGGCACTCCCGCCATCCCCGAAATGGAGCTTTCATGAGGCTGTGCATAAACCTGTGCAGCAAATGGTACAGAGTTAATGGTTCACATCAAGTTCAGTATGTTCCATCAGCCTTGCTGCATTTAAATAAGCCCAGCTCAGGGTTAGCTTACATCAAACCTTCTTCAAAAATTAAATTCCCAGAATTCTCAGACAGGTACTGCATAAGAAATTAGGAATAACAGGTGAAAAACAGGTGTATGTTGCTGTCTGAATGTTACATAGAATTGTTATGTAATTCAACTTCATTAAACACAATCATTTCTGGAGTAATGTGATATTTTGAACTCTTTTGTATTTTGTAAGAGTGGATTCATTATTGTGCATTGGCACTCTGATATTTATTTATAATTACATGTTTTTATTCAGTGGTGCTGCCACATGAACTTGAGCCCTAATGATAATAATCATATGTGTCAACTATATTGTTCTGTATATGGCCAATTCAAGGTTATATAGATATAGTAGAGGAGTATCCTCAAACCTATTGGGTAAGATGAATGCCAGAAGATACATTTGGCTTTCATTGAGCAGGTGTTAATGCTGCCCACTTTAATGTTGATCTGATTAATTACATTATTTCACTTGCATGCAGTCCTGTGGCAGACATATTGAACTGTGTAAACCATGTTATTCAAAGCATCACATTCCAGCTTGTTTTTGTAATTGCATATATGAAATTGCATACAGATTTTATTGGGCATCATAACCTGGCAAATGCTATATTGAACCTGGTTCTACATATGGGTAGGTCATGTTAAAAACACCATGTGACTTCCATCAGTCATATTAAAACTATAATTCCTCCAATATTTTTTTTAGGTCAAGTCTCAGTAGAAGATCCAATAGATAAACCCGAGGACCTTTTATTTCTTATTTCCATGTCTTGAGATAAGAACTTTGATTCTTTTTATGCTAAAAAAAGATCAAGAGGAGATGAGAAACCCTGACACACAATATATATTTGTCCTAGTGAAGTTATTTTAATGAGACCAGAGAATATGCTGACCTCTGTTTAAATACTGTATATATATATGTGCATTTTATTTAGAATCAGCACTATTGATCTCCCAAAAGCTGTGATTAAAGGTTCTGAAGAAGTCCCAAAGGTGAGATATTCTCCAAAACAAAGCACAATTAAACAATATGGTTCTTTGTATCATCCTCTGACGTACAACAACTGCCGGAGCTATCTCACGTAATACCCCTAAAAAATTATGCTAAACAAAGCATTTCAACATTAGTCTCAAATGCTACCTGCATTGTGTGCTATTATTGCTGCTAACAGAAACACCCACTGCAAGTGCACACAGCAGGTGATTGGCTATTCATTATTAGTACTGGGATACTTATGCTAAAAGCTTATAAAGAGGTCAGAAAAGGCCCTTTAAGGATTATTGTAGTCAGAATAATAAGTGTAATATTGTCATTTCTTTCAAAAATGTAATAATAGTAGTAACAATGACAGCAGCAAATGTGAAGCAATTGCTGCAGAAACAGCACAGCAAGGGTGTTATTAGCAACTAGAAGGCAGCCATGTCACTGTGCAGTCTGTCAATAAATGGTCAGGATAAGGTAGGACATTTATTAGTTTGTACTGCTGTTTTTTTTTACAGTTGGTACTGCTGTATATAGAATACATTGGGCATATCAAAGACTACTCATGTGATGATATGTTGATATATTCAAAATACCAATATGATAACAATGGCTTTGTTCATCATCTCTGTGAGTGTGCATCTTAAGTGCCATAGAGTATAAACGCTGCCTAACAGACTCTAAAGTAACATAGTTCTAGTAGATTTTATTTTTAAGGTTTCCTCTTTGCCCTAAGTCAAACCGTCTGTTTACTGGCATGTAAAAGATTAAACAGGGGATTAAATGTTCCTAATGTGGGGCTACTTAGGTTTTGGAATATACAGCATAATGTATTTTAAAGGTTGGCAAGCAACAATGAACCCTTTGTTGAGAGAAATGCTAAGGCAGTAAGTTGGGTATGTACAAAGGCATAACTTTTCGCATTGCGAATATTTTTTCCATTACTGACTTTTATTACATTCCCCCATATGTCTTTAAAATGCTGCTAAACAAATATAACTGTCAGTGTATTCCCCTAGTAAGCAAGGAAAGCAAAACCATTATGGTTTGATAGAAATGTTAGCTTTGAGGTTGGTAAGAAAAAAAAAGCATGAATTTAAGGCATTCAAGTAAGCAGGACAGCTGAAACTTTTATTATGTACAAAAATACCAATAAATTGTGCTCAAAAAAGCAATCATACAAGCTAAAATAGAGGACTGAATGGGCATAAAAGCAAGGAGTTCGATTTTTAAATTAATTTTAAAATTTGTAATTAGTAAAATAATGAAGCTGGAAGGGGGACTATAAAAGCTGTGTTTTCTTTGGTATTAGGGATCTTACACACAGGCATATTTTTATGCTTTTGACATGTGTTACAACACAGGCTAGAGCGCAAATAAACACCTTTGCTATCTGATTTCATTATATTGTGCCAGGTTGTAGCCATGGGGTTTCTGAGTTGCATTTTACTCCATTTGCATTTTATTGCATTTGTTTAGACGCAGCATGTTCAGCTATCAATAGAACAGAGGGTTGTGTTTGGAGTGGAACAAAACATATTTAGTTGCTTAAAAAACATGTTTAAACACAAGTACATTGGAGAACATTTAAAAACATAGCATGGGACCAGTTTTCACATAAAAGCATAAAGGCACTACCCCTTTAGACTGGTTTAAAAGCATAGAAAATGGTTCTTCTATTCATACCTTTAAAATGGCTTGGATGATTTCTTGGACATGAATAATAACCCAGTGTGTGTGCGTGTGTGTGTGTGTGTGTGTGTGTGTGTGTGTGTGTGTGTGTGTGTGTGTGTGTGTGTGTGTGTGTGTGTGTGTGTGTATATATATATATATATATATCGGCATGAAGGACGCACTCCTCGAGTCCAGTAGAGCACCTGGGTGCCAGTCCAAAAAAGTTTTACAGTACACAGCAGGTGACGGCCCTCCAAGGATTTGTACATAAGCCAGTGGTTCAAAGCAAAGGTGGAGGTTTATTAAAGAAATCCTACGTTTCGGTTCACATCTGGAACCTTCGTCAGGGAGACGAAGCTCTCCCTGCTTGAGAAAGGGCCATAAGAGGCCTGAAACGTTGCTATGTCCAGATTGTTACTATATGTAACCAAATAAAGACTTTTTATTCCAAAGAAGACCAGTGCTGTGCTTAAAACTTTCTCTATTTGCAATAGAATGTCATGACTATTTCACAGTCATTTAAATGCATCTCAGCTCACTTTGACCTAAAGAAACAAACGACTGAAATACCTGAAATGTAAAAAAATAATATGTAAAACTAATGTATGTAAAAAAAGATAACCCAGAGAAGAAAAACATATTAAAGTTATGGAATGTGCCTCATTTAGAGGTATGCAGTCATACTGCCTTAATTGGCCAGGTAATATTGGCACACATCCTCCAGGGATCACCAGTGTACCACATGAAAACCATAAAATACTAAATAAATAAAAATCAATACAATGCCCCTATTAAGTCAAGTTGTTGATGGCCTTAACATCATACCTGGAATCATATCTCTTAAAAAGTCGGTAAATACATAGGCTGTGCAAAATAAAACAAGTTCCTAATATACACTGTAGTTAGTTAGCTTTATCTCTGCATTTATATGCAGGGGGGGGGGGCACGTGGAACATTACTGTTCAGTGAGTTAGCTTTTTAGCCTCTGCATGCAGGTCAGATTCAAAACCAAACAGATATGACCCATATGGCCCCCTCACCTAAAGTCACTGATTGGTTACTGACTAATAACCAATAAGAGAGCTGCAAAGCAGGAAGTAGTCTTCTGGCTATTATGTGAGACATTCAGTCACTCAAACCTTTATAGATGACATTTTTGGCTAACTAACTATTTTAGAAACATTTATTATTTTGTACAGTTTATTATTTACTTAGCTTTTATTTTTACACTGAACAATTCCTTTAAATGTGGGTTAGTACAAAGGTATCAATCTCCTCCAAAGTGTTTATTAAAGCCAAGCCAATCTACTCAATTAAGGTATTAATTTTTAAAATAATTACATAATTTTTCCTTAATGCTATTCAACAAAGGTTTGTTATAGTAAGTGGTATATTGGAGGTTTGCAATATTTGCCAATCACTCGGCACTCTTTCTGGAAGCAGTTCTAAGTATCTGAGGAGCATCCATATTATTTCAGCACTATTTTAGAGCATTCCAGAGAGTGTCTTGTAATGCCACAAAATGTTTCTCTTTTTGGCCTGATCCTAAAGATTATTATTATTAACAATAATTTCTATAGCGATACCATATTTCGTAGCGCTGTAACGAAGTTTTATGAGTGGAAAAGCCACACATGTCAGGATTTTGTGATCTTCCTTGTACTTCAAAATATGCGGTACACTTTTAATGCTTGTTTAGTATCATTACATTAGGATCAAATAAAATTCTTTTTCAGTCTAGAGCAGTGCAATTGGCATTGTGTGAATTGTTAAAAATTAAATTTTTAGTTGCTGAAGGAATGGCTTGGGAACTGCTGCTGTCCCTTGAAGACTATAGCTTGACAATTCTGTTAGTAGCTGGGATATGCAAGTGTTTGCTCATCCAGTTTTATCTTTAAAACATATTCTATTATATTTTGCAATATACTTACACCCGTATATGCTTATATTGGTCTAGTTATGGGAGATGCTCCCTTAGAACCTGCACTACTCACAGTTGGATAATGTTTTCAATATTTTTCTCATTTGAATATAGTCATTTCCCAGATTCAAAAAACTAAATAATTATACTGTTTATTAGAAACACACTTTACTGAATGATGCGTCTTCACAAAACTGTGAGAACTTGGTAATATTACCAAACTGAGCGTGAATAAGATAATCAAATAATATTTTAGTTTCTCAAAATGATTAAATGTTGTATTTCTGTTATTACCTCAATAAAGTACAGTTATGGTATGCGTTATCCAGAAAGCTTTAACTTACGAGGACATCTCCCATAGGCTCCGTTTTAATAGAAAACAGTACCTTGTACTTGATCCAAACTAAGATATAATGAATCCTTATTGGAGGCAAAACCTGCTTATTGGGTTTATTTAATGTTTACGTGATTTTCCAGTAGACGTAAGATATGGAGATCCAAATTATGGAAGGATCCCATCTCTGGAAAACCCTAGATCCCACACAGGTTCCATGCCTGTATTTTTGTCAAAATAAGTATGGATTGAGTAACGGGTGTTTTTGCTATCTTTTTATAAATGGTTCAATGTACACAGTTCAAATTTTGGACTGTACAAATACAAATTCAGCAGAGTGGACCAATGGTCAGCATCATGTTGATGACCAGATACAGAGATATTCTAGGTAGGAATCATAATATGACAAGAATATAAGTAAAACATATAAAGCTATATACAATATAAATAAATATATCAATAAATGTGCTTTTAGATTATTCTGTCCTGTCTCCCTGTCTTCTTTAGTTTAAGTTTGATCCCTA
>CM044439.1:105804817-105819154 GCA_024363595.1 Xenopus borealis
CAGGCTGAGCAGGGCACACAGGGAGCATAGGGAAGGCAGAATAGAGCAGGAGACAGGGAACCCCATTAGGACCACTCTAAGATCTACTACATACAGTGACACAGTGCTGGTGCCCCATTAGCATTTTTTTACAAAGTGTGAACAGGTGAACAATGTTTCCGTTTCAGACTGGGTGTCAGGTGTGAACAGTACAGGGCATTAGGGGTGTGAACAATAGAGGTGTTACAAGTGTGAGCATTGCAGGGGGATCATAGGTGTGAACATTACAGGGGATTAGTCTGAATTTGAGGTTTAACCAATGCAGGGTCAGTTACTCTCTGTACTTATACCATTTATAGCTTACACATGGTAAGCAAGTACAGCAGGTAGGGGGCCACAGAAGGGGGACAGTTGGATAGCCCTTTATTAAAGGTTTCCTGAGCCTGTGTAGTGTAATGTAATGGCTGGCATTATATGCAAATTAGGCATCGCTGGTGTAACTTTGCTTTGCCTGACGAAGTAATGGTAGCTCAACTTCATTACCGTTCACCTCCCTGAGTGCACCTTCACATTTTAGTGAAATTGCGTAGCGCTGGTGAAACTATGTCTGGTGAAGGTGAAGCCCGGCGAACATTATCTGCCCGTGTATGGTGGCTTCCGACAGGTAGATATCTGGCCAAGATATCAATCAGGAAGGTTTGATTCTCTTCTGACCGATCTGTCGGAGCCCCTTGGCGTCATCGTAATCCAATTGCTCAACCATGTGGCCAAACGTTCAGATTACCCCAATATAGCCCTGCTGTGTTAGTGGTATATCGGGAAAGATTTTGCATCTATTGTCAGCTTAAGTCTTTCAGAAGGACAATTCTTTCAAGAACAAAGTGATTGGCCTGCAATCGCCTAGGCAGTATTCCTCAAACAGGGTGTGGTTTATACTATCAGGGTGTAGGTAACTAGAACCTGCTTTTAAGCAGTTTACACAAATTCTAAGAAAAACATCACAGAATTGCTTGATGGGCATCTAACTAACACAAATGTCGGCTAGGAAAACCAGAAGTAGGCCTACTGTCTGTAAACAGAGAATATGCAACAAAGATACCAGCCTTGTTGAATTTTCTCTGAAAGTCTCTGGCTCAGCTCACAAAAGCTGTTTTCTCCCTTACTCTCCTCACTGTATCTTGACCTACCTGTAAATTATCAATTTGATGTGTCTTAAGTAGGCATAAAATACCTGGGCTGAACTGGCAGTCCCCAAACTAGCCTGTTAGGAAACTGGGAGAAATGTAACTCCAGTCTGGACTGACAGACAAGTACAGTACAGTATCCTGACAGTGACCTCAACACAATACTTAGTCCAAATTATTTAAAGCTGTTATTGTTGCAAAAGGACCATAGGAGGAGACTAGAATATTCTATTTGCAGATTTATTTAATTTTGTATTTATTATATTTTTAGCATAACACATTTCATATTAAAATGATAAATATCAAAATCTGAATATCAAAAACTCTGCAAAAAATCTGAGTCTAAAAAGCTGGCATGGTGCATCTCAAACCTGCTGAGGTTGTATACAGTATACGTCAATGTGAGAGGTCCCTATCCTATGGGTGTTAAAAGTCCAAATAGTTCATATAGAAGTCAAGGGGAGAAAATATCCTGGTCTGCACTGGGTTTGGTGAAGATTTAGTGGTTTTCGGGCAATAAATTAAGCTTTTGGGCGTACAGTTAAAACAACTTGAATGATTACATTTTTTTCAAGTATTGGTAAAGAGTTAAAGTAAAGCACCGGAAGCTGTTTTGTCTCCATAGCAGCCAACAGACAATGTGAAAAGAAATCAGATGAAAATAATGAAACTTTAAAAGCAGATACAAGTGATTAAGTATGTATATAAGGAAATGTGATTGGAAAAGTAGTACTACCAGGAATATATGAATCTGTGTGGGTCAGTAAATAACATTGCTGTCAAAGGGAGAGTATAGTTCAGCAGGGTATATAGAACTGTTACCCAGAATGCTCGGGACCTGGGGTTTTCTGGATAAGGGATATATAATTATATAATTTGGATCACCATACCTTAAGTGGCAGATTTACAAAATTCACACGAATAATTCGAAGTTCGATCGAATTCTGATCATACGATTTTATCGGATATTTGAATATGCAAATTTGGCCACTTCGATCATCAAATATGCAAAATTCAAACGTATGGAATAGATTGGATATTCCATAATTTGACCATTCAATGATTGAAGTACTTCAACTTTAAAATTTTATTCCACTGCCTACTTCGCCAGATTGAACCTAATGAATTGCAATAGAAGCCTATGGGAATCCCCCATAGGCTTTTTTTTCTATCACCTGCTTGAATACAATTCGTACAATTAATCGATCGTTCAAATCGTACAAATTTTTCAAACGAATTTGGAAATAAATTTCACAATTTTTTCGTGAAATCGAACGATCGGTATTCGATCATACGAATTTTTCGAGAAATCGAATAGTGATGGAAAAAATAGCCTAAAACTATTCGATAAGCATTTGATAGTCGAATTACTATCGAATTTCGGCCAAATAAGTGAATAATAATAAATTTGCACTTAAGTCTAATAAAAAAATCATTTAAACATATAAATTAAATAAATAGAATTATTTTGCCTCCAATAAGAATTCATTATATCTTAGGTGGATTCCACTATAGGATTCTGTTTTATTATTACAGAGAGAAAATAAATCATTTTATAAAATGTTAATTATTTGGTTAACATGGAGTCTATGGAAGATGGCCTTTCTGTAATTTGGAACTTCGTGGATAACAGGTTTCCAGATAAAGGATCCCATACCTTTATCTACATGTAATCTGATAATATTTTAGATTGATATGTGTGGTGTGTAGTATGAGTAATGGATAAGTCCGGGGGTTTCTGGTGGGTATGCCAAGTTGCCCTAGATAAAGCATCCATTAGGGAAAAATATATTTTACTGATATAGGACTAGGTATGTCACTGAATTAAATATGTTAAATCTTTGTTATTTGAGCACAGCTGGAAAATATAATAACAAAGCACAGAGTTATTTATATAAACACAACATTAATAAACTTCACTTCATTCAGTCTCTTTCTGCATAACAATAGCTAAGTATATTTTCTAACCTTGTTCCAGGCTGTTAGATCTTTACTATATCAAGTCCTCGCTGTTTCCCCAATAAGCTGACACAATGTCGTTCAACTCTGAATAATATATAGAAAATAGCAGAAACAGTTACCATAACAACCATAGTAACCACATTTCAACATTAGTATGCGTTTGGTAGATGTTAAGGTGGAAAAAAAACCTGCCTGTTCTTTTGAAACCAGATTTTAAAAAGATTGTATTATCAATATGCCCTTTTATCAGCAGCCTTTTATGTATGAATTGACAACAGGGCTATTATTTTTATACCTGCTGAATGGAAGGGAAGAGGATTTGTTGAAACATTCATTTTGCTACTACAAAAGAGTAAAAGATTTGTGATAGAGCTTATAATTTTATTTTTCTACTTTAGATTTATTTTATATTGTATTTTTATGAACCAGGTGTTTTGTGCACAGTGAGCTACACACAAAGCCAGAGCTATGAGCTTTGTACAAATAATGATAATAATAATAATATATAAAATAACATCATCAACAGCAATAATAATAACAACAACAACAATTATTATTATTATTATATTTGAAACTCTATATAGAGTATAGCGCTACTCAATAACTGCTCAATAACTTAAAGTAAATTTATACCCCCAAATGAATACTTAAGCAACAGATAGTTTATATCATGTTATATATCTATTAAATAATCTTACCCAACTGGAATATATTGCCTTTTACTTCTTTCACCTTGAGCTGCCATTTTGTGATGGTCTGTGTGCTGTCTCACAGATCACCTGACCAGTAATAATGCAGCTCCAACTGTAATAAGAAGAAGTGTGGGAGCAAAAAACAGAACTTTGTGACCTACTGGCTCATGTGACCTAACATGTATGTGTGACATTGGTTTATGTGCATAATAGGAATCAAGGAGGTGGCCCTTAGTTCTTAAAATTTTCTATTTACCCAATGACACATACTACAAAAAAGTACCTTTTCTTCCAATATAGTTTATTTACATGAAGTAGGGTTTTACATATGAGCTGTTTTATGCAGTACAGTATATTTTTATAGAGACCTACATTACTTGGGGATAATAGTTTACCCTTAAAGGGGTTATTCACCCATGAGTTCACTTTTATTATGAAGTAGAGAGTGATATCCTGAGACAATCTGCAATCGGTTTTCATTTTTTATTATTTGTGGTTTTTGAGTTATTTATTTATTCCGCAGCTATCTGTTACTAGGGTCCAAATTACCCTAGCAACCACACATTGATCTGAATAAGAGAATGGGATATAAATAGGAGAGGGCCTGAATAGAAAGATGAGTAATAAAGAGTAGCAATAACAATACATTTGTAACCTTACAGAACATGTGTTTTTAGATGGGGTTACTGACCCCCATTTCGAAGCTGGAAAGAGTCAGTAGAAGATGGCTAATACTTCAAAAACTATAAAAAATAAAGAATGAAGACCAATTTAAAATTAGCTTAGAACTGGCCAGTCTATAATTCACTAAAAGTTAACTGAAATGTGAACCACCTCTTTAACACTGCTTGTTCAATTGAATTATGAAAGATGTTAACCAAGTCATTAACTAAGCATGTGTCCTTTGTCCAAAAAAGGTTTCACCACATTTAAGAGCCCTGCTTCAGTCATGCCAAGTAAGGTGATCCTATTCTTAGTATAACCAGCTTATTGCAGTACTTTAAAGGTGTTAAAGGAAGGTATTCTCCATCCCCAAAGGTCAAATATGCACTCTCTGCTTCTATAGCAGTGACTCTCAAACATTGCTTACCATGATGAACTTCTAGGTGTCAGCCATCTTAAAGACAAATAACAAAACTACAACTAGAGTTACAGGTTTCCAAAAGCATTTCATATTTTTTTATTGCCTTCACAGATACATGTATGATCAGAGCAATTGGATTAGAGTGATTTTTTTTTAACAAAGAGAACCAGCTACTTCAATATAAGGAGGAAATTATGCATAGGGCTTATTTTACCAAGCTTTCTATGACAGTGACATCCTGTGCCTTTGAAGCTGTTCCATATTATATAATAATATTCAGCCCTTTGCCTTATGGTCTGGGTGCTTTGATTGCTGATGTGATTACTGGGCCAATAAGAATCTTTTTGCCTAGAAAGGATAAAGGACCTTCAGCAGACAGCATTGGAGGCATGGATATCTGACTACCTAAGGCCTTCTTCACTTCCAGAAGACCCTTAATAAATAATAAATGGAACTTTGACTCTTCTTCATGATTTAAGCTTTAACATTAGTACAATAATGAAACATATTTCTTATTCAGCTATCATATTTTGTAAAGCTTTAACAAATATTGATTGTGCCTAATAATAACCTCATAATGTAACATAGAAAACATTTTAATATTTGAAATTAAATTAACATGGGTTCATGTGTAGTAACAATTCAATGATTCTGCTCTTAATCAGCCAGAGGCTCTAGCAGATAACAATGTGTGTGTGTGTGTCTGGCAAATGACAGGAAGCTGATCTGTTGTGTAGATGAAATGAAGCAATGGCACTCAAGGCTGATGAGACAGAAACCAATGTATCTTGATAAATGATGGCGCCAGAACCTATTTCTTTTCATCTAATTCGATATTAACCCCCTCCAAATAAATCACTCATGTAAATGACTTGACTTCTAACTGCAAAATGTACTGTACGCTAGGTCTGAGATGAGAAAAAATAAGCATGAGGATCTTTATGTTTTATACTTGTGAAAAAGACGTGAAGATTAATTTTTGAATACAAGTATAGTGTGCAAAGTGCAATTGTGACACAATTAACCATGTGTTTTACCCACAATTCAGGGGTTTCCCCATAATTCCAGCATAATTATGGCAGTGGAGGGGAATTGCACCTGTCCCGATGTGTCAAAAGGCATACAAATTCACATTCACCTTTTGCTGAGTCAGACAAAAATGAGTGAACATTTTTGGGATTGTGTAATTTTCTCACCATCAAATGAAGTCTTTGGTAGTTATCTATCGGAATCAATAAAAAAAAAAAGTGAACATTTTTATTTTTTTTAACTAGAAAGTCAGAATTTAAGTTGAAAAAAACGGAAATTTTTGGAAATGTATTATACTCCGAGGCTGCTAAAAGTCTAAGGGGGGAATATTATTAAAGTCGCAAAGAGAAAAACATTGCGCACCAATAAGAGTTAAAATCCACATCTCGCAATGTAATATTGTTCCTTAAATGGTTATTGCATTTTGAATTGCGGATTATAATTGCACACTCTTAAGAAGTGCTTGAAGGTGTCGTAATCTTTTGGAGCAAACATTGCTACTTTTTCAGTAAGAAGTTTTATTACATTGACAGCGCATTAGCGCAAAGTATAAAATTTGCAAACAGCCTTCCGCTGGCAAAGTGGTCACTAAACAGTTTCTGGGTTCGCAAAAGGTATATTGCATTCGTGAAAAGCAAAATTTTTCGCACAACGGCTTAACTTTTCCCATTGTGAATAGTTTTTGCGTTACCAACGTATATTACATTCCCCTATATATCTGAAAATATCTCCAACCTGTCGAGGCCCTGCAGAAGTTAATGGCAAAGATCACGAAGATATCATGGTCTGCTCTGAGTTTCTTCCAAATATCTGAAAAAAAGTCTTGGATTTTGAGTGATATCATGAAAAATTCTGCATTTTAAGCATAAAACCTGAAAACATTGTTTTTATTTAGCAAAAACTAGTATTTTTCTCCAAAAAAATTTTATCAGGTTTTTTTTTTAATGATAATAAGGTAAAATCCTGCATGTGAGTTTGGTCTGGTTTTTTATTGAGATAATGAAAAAAAATCAGATTTTCGTAAACAACTCCCTGTGTGTGCAGATGTTCGGCACTTATTGACAAAGCTCACATTAAGAAACTGTGGAATTACCACCAGCTTGAAGGTAGCAGTAGCTCCAGGGTTTCAGAACCGGAGGTTGGACAGACACACTGGCATCCAGTGCAACTATAGGGAAATACAAGGGTCATATTTGTTGCATAATATCTTTGTGATCTTTGCCATTGACTTCTACAGGACTATGACAGGTTTAATGAATGAATGGTGTCAAAGCACAACTATTACATTATTGCTCAATTGCAACTGTGGCTGCAGTTGTAAACGAGCCCTGGTGATTTTTATAAACATTTCACTTACATGGTCCTTGATTCTAACTGTACCCCCTGCTGTTAGGCCATAACTCAAAAAATAAACTTAATAATCAATCATACTTTTTTTTTATAGGGCCAGTAAATTATGCAGTTCTTTAGAATAATCATACCATGTATGTAGGTGTTTCTAAAGTTATAACAAAACAGTGTGGCTTTGCTATTTAAATGATTTCTTTGATGTAGAGACAAGTTCATTTAGAGTTTCTTTGGTTATAGAGAGCATGCACTTCAGTTTAATTTCTACACTGATTTGGACACGCTTATTATTTTATAAACACGGACCTTGACCCATTTTTATGTGATTATTTCGAGTCAGCTCACAGATAGCAATTGAACTTAGAAAACAGTGATAATAATGGTTTGCATGAACACAGCTACCATCATACTTTTGCATGGAGACGGCAAATTCTTTTGATAGATGTGAGTAAGTACTAAAATATGCTCAGGGAGACAAGTACACAGCACCGAGATAATATAGTGTAGTAAGTTCTATATTTAAATGGGCTACACTGACCCACTGTTTAAAATCCCCAAATGCTGTTAATTCATTAGAATTACTCTATATATTTCATAGCCCACCGTCCTAAAACACCATATTAACTCTCTGGTGGGTACTTACAGACGTTTAATCATATCCTGCGCACATCAATAGATCCAAGTTGATTTGCCAGATAGAGATCCCTGCCGTAGATAGAAATATGGAGCACGGAATAGTGTAAACCTGTTTTATTACTTATAAAAAATGTTCTAAAAATATACTCACAAGTGTGAAGGTTTCAAATGCATATGGAGTCTCCCCTATAAAAGTCTGCCCGTGTGTTTGTTGGAGTCAGGGGTTATACAGTTGACCACAACCAGCGCTGTTCTGTTTTACCACGTGTTAGCTCGGGGGGGGGGTTGGGATGACATCACTGCCCTTGTTCCTGACGTGTTTTGTCAGAGTTACGACTTCGTCAGAGGCTTCAGTCTTTGGATAATCTATCACTAAGTGGAGAGGTCAAATCCACGTCTACAATATTTAATTGGAGGACTCATTAAATTCATTGATTTTTTTTTTTTAAGGTAAATTCTTCTGGACACTTTGGTAATTTACATAATTTTTTATTTCCTTGCAATTTCAAGATAATAGCAGTTTTATTATTACTTTTTACTTATTATTTAGTTTTACATTATTAATGTCATGATTTGCAACAGTAGCACTGCAATACTGGCTAACCTGCCAACAGACAGAGGGTTAAGTGACTAATGCAGGAAAAAATTCCAGATACTGTACTTCTTTACTCAGTTCTTTTACTCTTTGTCAGCTTGTTTTATCTAGCAACTTGAACTTGAGTGTCCAAAGATGCTTCCTGCACCAGTCACTTAACCCTCTGGAGACTGGCAAACTGCAGAGGCAAATTTATTCAAATCGAATATCGAATCATTATGGTTTACCATCAGTTTAAAACAATTATTTATTAAATACATATCATAATTGATTTGACAGCTGTGAACATCAAAAATCAATTCTTTACTGTAGGTGTTAGGGTAAGTTCTCAACTATAACAGCTGATCAATTTAGTAAGTTCCTGAAAAAGAATGAGTGTTATCTTTAAACAAAGTGCTTGTCTGTGGCGGAATCACTGTATTGGCAGAATTTTTCATGTTATTACAAATTGATATTAATATGAATAATGATTTGTGCATTATTTTTTTAAAGAGCCACTCCTAAAACTAATGAACGGTGCAAAATCAATAAATCAACCCCTGAATTTATTGTATCCATGTGATTCCATGTTATATTTCAATTGGTATCAATATGGATATTGATTTGTGAATTGGAGCTTCTCATTGGTTTATTTTAGGAGCTACTCCCAAAAAATGAATAGTGATATATCAATTAATCAGCCCTTGTATTTATTGTATTCATGTTATTCCATGTTATATTTCAATTAGTATTATTATTTGTGAAATGGAACTGCTCATTGTTTTATTTTAGGAGCCACTCCCAAACAATGAATGCTGATATATCAATATATCAGCCCTTGTATTCATTGTATCCATGTTATCCCATGTTATATTTCAATTGGTATTAATATGGATAATGTTATGTGAATTGGAGCTGCTTTTTGTTTTATATTAGGATACGCTCCCAAAAAAATGAATGTTGATATATCTATAAATCAGCCCTTGTATTTATTGAAAGATATCTGATGAAGAGTACTGGCCTCGATCTGGACTACTGCAATTACTTTTGTGTCTTGATTTACCCCCTTTCTGTCATTTTGTTAGATATTCCAGCTCAGACACCTTCAGCTCAGTTATTATTCCCATGTGTACCACATAAGAAATTCTTAACCAGAATTCATTGCTTTAGTTGTCTTCCACATTCTGCTTTTGGACTGGGATTTAACATTTCTATTGTATGACATGAAGTACAGTAGATTCTGCTCAATAATATATGCAATGCATATTTAAACATGATATATATATTTTTTAATCATTGTATGTTTGAAATGCCCTATATAGGAAAATCCCTGTATATGTTATTTGCATATTCACAGATAATTCAAGATATGAAATAATCTTTTGCACAAAATTAGAGATAGCAGAAGTATTGTGACTCCAGTGACACTAATCTTATAATTGCTGTTATTTCTGTTATGAAATACCTAAAGGGGTTTCTCAAGGCTCAATATCCAATCAATGACCTGAAATCTCAGGAAGCATTAACATTTATTGTGAACACTGAGCATATAAATTTACATATGCAAAATTTGTGTTATACATATACTGCATGTTCTACATGACTGCTCTGTCATATTTTAGAGGTGATAGGGAGTGTAATGGGTTCAGAGATTCAAAGCTACAGGTTTCACATCACAGCACTTGACCAAAAATGCTATAATGTCTTTCAGAAAGGAAGAATGATCTATAAAGGAACCAAGACACTTTAATATTTAGTGTACTGAAGCAAAGACAGCAGTTGTCAAGTGCGGAAGCTGTTGATAGGAATGGCCCTAAGAGAAGGCGTACTGATAAATGTTCTAATAAGTGAGAAAGCAAGCCATCCATGAAGGGGGAAATAAATAAAATAATGCCTTGTCTCCATTTCCAGCAATTTAGAAAACTTCAATATCTTCAGCAAAACCCTGAACATATTCTCAGTGTTCAGAGTTCATGATCAGCTAATAGAACGTAGCAGTTAAAGAGATCATAAATCTAGCAAGATTATCAAGGTATAACATATAAAGATGGGTTTTATGGTCCAAGCCTAACCAATATCCCCTCAAGGTAAAATTGTATTGTTCAGCCACAGGGAAAAAAAATCATCCTTTAAAAAATCATTTTGCATCTTCAAGGGAATAGCAGTGCTTAAGTCCCTTTATTGATAAAGTTTAAATCCATATTGCATAATGATGTGCTGTTATTTTTGCTTTTTTCTTGGGGTGTACTGAAAATACAATACTTTTATACTGGCAGTTTTTCCTCTGGTCTAAAAGCAGACTAGAAAACTGAATTGCACTGGTAATTTCATTGCTTGTTTATTTCAAGATGTATTTTCATTATAGAATACTGCAAGTTTAATCTGTGGTGAAATAGCAGTCATGAACTCTTGTACTTGCAAAAGGGAAGTTATGTATGGGTAAGAACCATTGAACAAGTAGTCTTTAAAGGGCAAGTCAACCCCAAAATATAAATTTATCTAACAAAAGAAAACATAATTCTAAGCAATTTTCCAATATATGTTTACTACACATTTTTCAGTGCTTTAAAACACAATTGCTATTGAAAGAGTATTGCTGGTTGTTACCTTTTCAACAATGTTGCAAAAGTGTTAGTTCCCAGCAAAGACAGGTCTGTTAATCAACTGCCTTGTTTTACATTGTATAAACAGTCTAAGCCACCATGGCAGACACTAGAAAGGGACAAACACTGCTTATAGTAGCAATGCATATACAAATAACTTAATACCCATAGAAAATTGATAATGAATGTATATTGCAAAGTTGCTTACAATTGTGTTTTCTTTTATTAGGCAAAAAATTATTTTAAGGGTTGACATTCCCTTTAATGTTTATTTTTTGAGCTTATGAGTAATAATGACAATTGCTTATTTGCTCCAGACCGATACTTAAAGCAAACTCCAAGAAAATGTAAGATTCATGTTAAAGTAAACATAAAACCCAAGATGATGAGATATTTTTTTTAAAAATCTGTGAAAATCAGTGATATTTGTTTCTTTTAATCAGTTAGTTTAGCAAGGGAATATCAGGTTTTGGTCTCATTAATGTTACTTGTATAGCTTATGCCTTATGAGTACTTGAGCTTGTTTTTCTTAAAGGGATTCTGTCACGAGAAAACAAAATGCATTAGCGCTGCTCCAGCAGAATCATGCATTCAATTAATTTTTTTTTTTTTAAAAACACAGTTTTTTTTTGTATTCAATTTTTTGAATTATTTTGAGACATTCATTTGATCCATTTCACAGTAGCTCCAGTAATGGTGCAGGAACAGGCAGAGGTGATGTTATGGTTTGGGGAGGCTTATTACAGATATACAGTGATGGGCGAAACGGCCGCGTGCCGCGACTCGTTTTTGGCGGCGAATTTTTTGCGGCAAATTTTTCCTGACGTTTCGCGAATTTATTTGCCAGCGGCGAATCGCGGGAATTCGCCGCGAATTCGCCCCTGGCGAATAAATTCGCCCATCACTACCTGAGATATATACTCAATTCTGTGTTTCATAGTCAGTACCATATGCAGTATGCATACAATAATGGCCACGGCATCAGTGCCAATGTCATGCAAATTGTCTCCATGTGGTAACATAAAAAATAGGGCCAGTTATGTGTATAATAGCCCAGAATACCTTGAATCTACCAGAACACAGGGGATAATAATAAGAAAGTTCCATCCCCTTTTATAACATATACACAATAAAAGAAATACAGTCCCAATAATAACAATGGTTCTAGTTCCATTAATAATATCCCAAGAAGCCATGGTTGGATTGATGCAGTGACAATTATATATTAAGTAAAACAAGTACTTTGACAGGCACACATACACAAGGCATTCAAAGATTATGACAAATCAGGATATTTCATTGATTATAAACCTAGTGCTATAATTTTATTCCAAACCTACAGCCTGCAGAAACTGCTCATCTTCCCCTCAGTTTAAGTCCCAGTACAGCACAGGAATTGGCTAGGATGCAGTGTGAATCCTTCCAGTCTATCCAATTGTGCACAGCTGCACAGTGATTGGATAGACTGCTGAGTGAATCCCTCTACCCTATCCAATCCATGTTAAGCTTTACCAGGACTTAAACACTGAGATTGTATCTAGAAGCAGCAGGCGTGGCACAGCTCTTCAGTTCAGGTCAGAAACTCCAAAGGGAGGATAAGTGCCCTCCCTTGGCCTTATTTGTGGTCGTCCATGGATATGAGACCAATACAATAGCTTGTCTGAAAACAGTTGCACTTTGAAGTATTGGCTCTTTCTGAAAGCACAGGATCAGACACAATGGGGAAAATTCACTAAGATCCGAAAATTCCCTAGCGTTAGCTTCGCTAGCGTTCACCGCACTTCGCCAGGAAAATTTTCTCCAGCTCTACGCTAATTCACTAAAGTACGAATTTACGCTCAGGCCGGTAAACGGTAGCGTAGTTGCGCTAGTGTTACTTTGCTAGGCAGGGAACCTTAACTTAGAATAGAAGCCCAGGAAACCTTTAATAGATTAAATAAAGTTGTCCTATTGCCCTACATGTGCCCCCTGTATAGTTGTGTTGCCATATGTTAGGAAATGTAGGGGGGAAGGAGGGTAACCCCCCCAAAAAAAATATCGATCTTTTTAGTAATAAAAACTATACCATAAAAATCATGACAGAATTCCTTTAATCACTCTTTCTTTGGTAACCATGCCTAACTGATACTGAAATATTCTAATTTCTTAATATTTTAGTTTACTTACTGTTATGAGTAAAAATAACAGCCATATATACTAGCATGCCATCAATGGCCATGTTGTAATTATTGTATGGAGGCACAGAAAAACTGTTTGCATTTTTGGGGTCCCGTTCATAAAGTTATATAAGGAAAGCACTTTGCACAGTTTAACTTTTTCTGCAATCGGTTACCAAGT
This sequence comes from Xenopus borealis, assembly GCA_024363595.1. NCBI lineage: Eukaryota > Metazoa > Chordata > Amphibia > Anura > Pipidae > Xenopus > Xenopus borealis. The sequence goes on from CM044439.1 coordinate 105,818,245, forward strand.
TCCTCATTTTATCTCAGATTCTCAGTGGAATTGAAATCTTCTGCTCTGAGCTTTCAAAATAGTGTTTTGTCAGCAAACATGGAGAGACTACTATCATTGCCAGCTTTAAAGTAATCAATGAATCAGTTAAACAGAGGCAAGTAAAATGCAGAACACTATGGTGTAAGACTGGCCAAACTGGCAAAGCTTCCATAAACTCACCTTTCTTCTTTCTGTATTAAAGGCTATTTTCTAGCCAAGAACAAATATTTGGCAAAAGCTTTAAACGATTAATTACAGACTCAGTCCTTTATTTAGCAGTGACATATTTCTTAGTAGTTTACTGTGAATATCATTCATATAAGTCTGTGCACTTGTAGAGCTTACTTTCTATTTTCCCTAAAAGAGGCACTCACACACAAATAGACACCAAGGTTTATTTTAATCAGATGGCAATTACCACACTAGATATTTCTAGGCTATGAGAAGAACCCTGCATAAATACCAGAAGAACATACTAACTAAACCTTAAAAAGAAATATGTATAGAAATGCCATATTTTATATTGAACTTACTGCACCAGCCAAAAGTTTCAGAATCTCTGTAAGAGTAATGATTTGGGTTTTCAAAGTTGTGCGCAGGGGGCACCATCTTGGATTTTGTTAGGTGTCAGTAGTGCAACTTGCACTGGTCCCTGAGATGTCATATAGTGATAATTTGAATTAATTACTAATACTCCTTGTATTCTGAATATTATATTTTATATCTATATGTATATATTATATTGTGCTTCAGTTCCTAAGCTCAGATAATAGCAGCACATAGCATGTACAGTAAAAAAAACCAGCATCTTCAGAGACATAGGTCTTTACTGCTAAAGACAGGGCCGCCATTAGAAATCATGGGGCCCCGCACAACAAAATTGTCGGGG
>CM044439.1:105821330-105871536 GCA_024363595.1 Xenopus borealis
GCATACTTTCTTGACTTCAGGTATTTTCGCCGCTTCAGGACTTCAGTGTTGGCTCCTCGTAACTTCAGGTATTTCCGTGACTTCAGGACTTCGCCTGCCTTCGCGTCTGTTCGGCACTTACGCATCGGCACGCTTCTGCATAGGCTCGGCGCTGGTAAGGGGGGCCCGGCTCTTGGGAAAATGCAGCACTGCCGGGCCCCCCTTCAGCCCCGGGACACTTGTCCCCCCAGTCTCCCCTGATGGCGGCCCTGGCTAAAGATATGTGATCCCCTTGGGATGGTAAAGAATCTCAGAATATAATGTGCAGCTTTTCTACCTATATTATTTTGTTTAGCTTTAGTTCTCCTTTAAAGTGAAATAATAATAATTATATGCAAAGTATGTAGACTTCAAACATATCATGGAAAATTTAAATCAGATAATCTGTATAATTTATGCATAATCCATATCTATATTGTGATTGTCTGGGAGAATGTGAGTTCCCTCTACCCTAATGTAGTCCCTACCCTAATGTATCCTTAAAAGGCAACTGCATATGTCAAAGGAGTCTACGATTATTCCAAGGTTGTGTGAGTGGTGTACTTAAGTGACGAAGGCTGGACTCCTGTTATTTGCCTATGTACACAATTCTATAGCAGCTCATACCCAACTAGGGGCAATTTTATCAGAGGCCTATTAAACCAGCAGTTTGTATTTGGAATGTGGGAAGAAATAGACCACTCAGCAATAATCCGTAACATAATAAAATGTCTAAAGTTTCCCTGCATCTAGTAATGTTGCTGATTGGTATGTGCCCCCTTTTTAAAAGAACATATTAGGAGAGTATGGGGGAATGTAATAAAAGTCACAAAGAGAAAAAACATTTCACACAAATAAGAATAAAAAGTCACATCTTGCAATGTAATATTCTTCCTTAAACTGTTTTTGCACTGCAAATTCTAATCGTGCATTGCAAATTTTAATTGCACTTCCTAAAAGTGCACAATTAAAATTCGTAATGCATTAACAGTTTAAGAAAAAATATTACATTGCGAGATGTGAATTCTTAATCTTATTGGTGCAAATTGGTTTTCTCTTTGCGACTTTTATTGCATGCCCCCTAACAACTTTTTCAGCAAGAAGTTTTATTACATTTAGGGGCAAATTTACCTAAAATTCCCCCGAATCCCCTTGAAATTCGATAAGCATTCGACTTTCGAATGCCTATCGAATAGTTTTAAGCAATTTTTTCCTCGATATTCGATTTCTCGATGAAATCGTACGATCGAATACCGATCGTTCGATTTCATGAAAAAATTGTACTTTTTCCTTCGAGCACTCGAAAAATTTGTAAGATTCGAACGATCAAGGCGTTCGATCGTACGAATGGTATTCGAGCAGGTGTTTGTAAAAGAAGCCTATGAGGGGATTTCCCATAGGCTTCTATTGGTATTCGGTAGGTTCAATCTGGCAAAGTAGGCATTCGAATTAATTTTAAAGTTAAAATCTTTCGATCATTGAATGGTCGAATGATCGAATATCCGATCATTCTATCTATTCGATCATTCGAATTTTCGGTATTCGATGATCGAAGTGGCCAAAGTTGTATATTCGATGCTCCGAAAAAATCGTACGATCGGTATTCGATCGAATTCGATTGAACTTCGATCTCTTCACGTGAATTTTGTAAATTTGCCCCTTTAAATTTGCATTGGTGCAAACTATAAAATTTGCAAAATGTCTTCCACTGTCTGAGTTCAAAAAAAGCTATATAAAAGTGATACTGACACTAAAAATTACTTTTTAAACTATGAATGTACATTAAACGTACCTATAGGTTTTTGCTGAGAAGTAATTGTTAGTTAAAGTTCCTGACTTCAACCTGACTTCCCCATCTCTGCTAACGTTTCTAATGTTAACAGACTCCTGCTGCATAAATATAGCAACCCTACACATAGGGCAGTAGCTTTTCTGCAGTACTCTGTACTGCTATTTGTCTAACATGGATCACCACAGCCAAATCCAGTGAGCATCCCAACTGTCCCCACGAGAAGGAGGCTGGTATAACAAATTGACACCGTAGTCTATTAAGTATACAGAATGTAAGACAGTACTAATTATCCCATCCAAATGCATATGTGACCTAGAAATTTGTGTTCATTATGGGGCAGATTTACTAAATTTGTGTGAATGATTCAAAATTCGAGCAAATTTTTTTAAAAATTAAAATTTTCGAATAGTTTTTCTGGCCACTTCGACTTAGGATTTTAAAAATTTGATTGAATCGAACGATTCGAATAGATCGAATAAAAATCTATTCGATCATTCTACCATTCGATAGTCGAATTATTTGCCCTTTAAATTTGTATTTGATGGCCTAGTTCGCCAGATTAAACCTACTGAATTGCTGTATATCCCTATGGTATATCCCCATACGGTTTTTCCAGCTTTTAAGATCGAATAAAAAAAAAATAGAATGGTTAAAATCGAATCGTTTGATACAAATTATTTTATCGATCGATCTAATTTTTTTATTTGATCGTTTGATTAATTGAATATGGTTAAAACCCTTTGAATTCCAATGTCCACTTCGAAGGGTTAACATTCGATAAATATTCGATAGTAACCCTTAGTTACTCAATACTCTATAGGGCACATTTATTAGGGGCCGAATTGAAAATTCAAACTCTCGAATTTCTTTTATGGTCAAAACTTTCAAATTTGACGATCTGAGTTTTTTTTTTTCAATTTTGAATTAGATTTTCTAATATAGAGAGAAATATAGCCTATTATAAAGGCATCAGGCCTTAGTTTATGTCCTCTAATATTCTCAGATTTGAAAATCATGGGGTCCATTATTTATTATACTACCCTTGTTTCAGTGGGTCATGTGATTCAAGTCGCATCCCTAAGCATGGTTTAATGCATGTAGATTAATGCTGAAAGTGACCCAGTTTTTTGCTTCTGTTTTACTGCATATAATTGAATTCAAAATAATTAGATGTAAGTAAAGTTTTTCATGCTAATGCAAGATTTTACCCTGAAAAATCTGAAATTAACTATACTTTAAATACCTCACCTTTCCGATGCATTGCCACATAATTGGTGATTGCGCTGTTTACCTTAGGCCAGAAATAATTCCTTCTCTGCTTTTGCTAATTTCAGGTTATTAGGACTGATTAAACAAAGATTAGAGAATTTAAAACCTCACAACTGATAATTGCTAATTCAGGTAATTCAGTATCCCACACTAGATCTTCTCACTTGAAATTATCTGCTTCTGTGTGGGTAAAAATACATGCAAACAACTAATCTACGAACTGGAGCTCTTAATGAGGCAGCAAAAGTGATGACTGAATAATCATTAATATAAAACCTCTGACTATGCAATTTAAAACTCGGCTGAAGAATACAACTTGAGCAGCATAACTCAAGAGGCCCATCAGAGAGCTTCTTTATTGTTTTCAGAATCTATAGTCATGAGCACTTCCTATCAGAGAAGCTTAATTAAGAGGTATTTTGATATTATACATATATATTAGAAATCATATTTCTTGGGCAAGTGCAAGAGTTCCATGTTGCTTTCAGCAGTAAGGAATATAAAGAGAAGAAGTCTTGAAACCTTTAATGTTTAAATGATTTAGTTGTAGGCTTTAAAGCAGTATACAAATTCTAGTACAGGTATGGGACATGTTATACTGAATAATGGATGTTTCTGTTATTTTGTATCTTCATACCATTAGTCTACTAGAAAATTGTGTTAACATTACATATACTCAATAGGTTGGTTTTGCTTCCAATAAGGATTCATTTTATTGGATGATGTACAAGGTACTGTTTTATTATAAGAGAGAAAAGGAGAGAAAAAGGAAATCATTTTAAAAAATGTGGCGTATTTATAAAAATGGAGTCTATGGGAGTTGGCCTTTATGTGATTCTGATCTTTCTGGATAAAGGGTTTCCAGATAACGGATCTCACCCCTGTATAGGAATTTTAATAGTCATGACATGCACTACCATATGAATGTAGCTATTATTTAGCTAAGGTTTCTTTTTAAGGATAAATTCTTTTTCAAATGTGTTTTGTATGCATGTGCATTTAACTCACAACTGCAGTTACAGTGAAACGGTTGTGCTTTGCTCTTTGCCATGTTCCAGTGTGTGTCAGATGCTGAAGGTATACGGATTATTACAAGTGCAGCAGCCTTCCTTTTCTGCAGGTCAAATGGTATTCCCTAATGATCATTTGTTGGATAAACATTCTGGCAAATCCTTGGAAGAATGGTTGTTATTTAAATATAAGAACATATTGTGAAATGCAACAATATAATGGCCTCTTTGCAAATCATTCCATTCCCAAGGAAAACATTCACTCCCATTTGGACATAATCAGAAGACAAGACACACACGAGTAAGTTCATGAAGAAAGGCACACACAGTCACACAGCAAATAAAAACAACTGAAGCAAAGAAACAAAGATACGCTGAAGGTTAAATCATGTACAGGCATGGGTTTCATTATTCAGAAACCCATTATTCAGAAAGCTATGAATTATGGGAAGGCCATCTCCATTAGACTCCATTTGAATCAAATAATTCAAATTAAAAAAAAGTACCTTGTACTTGATACCTAAACAAGATATATTTAACACTTTATTGGAAGCATAACAATCCTATTGGGTTTAATCAATGTTAAAATCAATTTAAAGAAGACTTAAGGTATGGAGATCCAAATAACAGAAAGACACCTTATCCGGAAAACTCCAGCTTTCTGGATAACAATCCCGTATCTGTACTTATTTGTTGAAGGAACCCTTAAGTCAGTGGTCCTCAAACTTGGCCCTCCAGCTGTTAAGGAACTATAAGTCCCACAATGCAATGATGGAGTCTGACAGCCACAGTCAGGCAAATGCATTGTGGGACTTGTAGTTCCTTAACAGCTGGAGGGCCAAGTTTGAGGACCACTGCCTTAAGTATTCATCCAAGAACAATCTTACGCTGCCCTCTAATTAGTCCTATGTCTTTGAATTTAGTGCTCTTTTGAAGAGCTCACCTTATTGTGGATAACGGGTGCTTTGCTCATGAGGAACAACGTCATGGAAAGGGAAGAGAGCATCAAAGAGGGTTTAATAGTTGACAACAAAAAAGTTACAGTTTACACTCTTAATAAGCAGTTTAATGAAACTCTGTCAGTCTGTAAACATTATTTTAGGGCTTTGGATGGAGGCCATTTGAATTCTAGTCCTATAATCATTTTGTCTGTAACTAAAGAGCTTTAGTTAATGACAAAGTGCCTATGGGAATCAAAATATACATTGTACGGCTTGCTACAGTATCTACCACTGCCTTGTGCTTTCACATCCAGTAATATAGTTTTAATATCTGCCATGTAAGAGAATTGATGACTTTAGTGATGTGAGATAGTATCGAATTCGAAGGATTCTTCGATTGGTCGAACAATCGAATAGGAAAAATTCGATTGATCGATAAATTGTTCGAATCCATCGATTCGAACGATTTTTTCCGATCGATCGAATTTTTTTTATTCAATCAAAAATAAAGAAACCCAATTTGGTAGCTTTGATCTGGCGAGCTAGGCGGTCAAATAAAAATTTAAAGGGGAAGTACTTCGACAATCGAATAGTCGAATATTCGAATGAAATTTTATTCAAATTATTCGAATCATTCGATTCGATTGAATTTTCAAAATTCACTGGTTGAAGTGGTCTTCAAAAACATTCGAAAATTCGAATTCGAATCTTTTTGAAAATTCGATTGAACTTTGAATCCTTTATGTAAATTTAGTAAATCTGCCCCCTAGTGTGTGAGTACTGTGTAAATGCACAGAACTCTCTTAAGCCATAATCACATACCAGCCAGAGGGCTGCCAGCTCACATCGTTAGAACAATTTCATTTCAAATGGATCACTAGCAGTTTCTGCCATTCTTCATTGTAGAATTCTGCAATATATCAGGAAACAAGGGACATTTGCTTTCTTCTAAATCACTCACTCTGCCACGTATACAATTTAAGGCACCCAGTTTTCATGATTTCAGAGATGTCATTTAAGAGGAAAGATAGCAGAACTGTCAGAAAACACTGCATTTATATATATATAGATATACAGTATATTTATATCATGTATTTGAATTATATATAAGAGGTCACTGCATACATGCATACATTAACCTGTCGTTCCCAAGTAGTTTGTGTAAAATCAATACCAGAAGTTTATTTTCATTTATATCATTCTAGGCAAATAAATAATATATTTCTCAAGAAATAAAATATACCCTTTTTGTGGCCAGCTAGTCATTCTTGTTTGTAACAGCACCCATTTTTCTCTACTAACTGGATAACAAAACAAAGCACTCTAGCGGAGCCTTCATTTTCAGATGTCATTTAACATATGTCAATAATGGATTCCGATTGGCTGACAGCCATGAAGTGATTTATAGAGCTAAACAGCTCCCAACAACTCCCCCAACCCTTTTTTGTCTTTTTTTTTCCCTGTGGTTTGATAATGTCGCTACTCTGTTGAACAGAGAGTTGAGTGTCAGCCTTATGTACTCAGTGCCTTGGAAAGCAGTGGGATTACACAAGCCTTACAAATTCCATCGAAATTCAGCTGTCAGCAAAACTCCAGTTCTGGTCAGGGAAGAAAGGTAACACACAAATATATTTTTATTTATATAGGGCTACTTATGTATGCAGCACTGTACAGGAGAACAAACAGGGAGTCAATAGCGTAATATATACAAATAAATACAAAGTACAGATGCATTAAAGATAAAAGATTAGGAGCTAAGTTTTACTAAATGGGAGAGAGTAACATACAGACACAAATAGGAGAATATGAAGTGTTGCAGGTTACAAATGTTCTGTTACTTTAAAATTGTGGAAAACAGTCTTGTTTTACAAATACATGAACATATATTCCTGTTTGTTCTTATCTTATATTGACATAGAATATATAGCTCAATCTTTATAGGTGAGTAAATATAAAAGCTGTTCATAATCATAAAGCCAATTTTTTTTTTTTTTACTTTTATGGGAATGATAAACTCATTTTATTGCCTCTATCCTTTAAAATGCATAAATGTTTATAGAATATGCTATGAACATTATAAATTGCTATCAATGCTGCGTGCAGTTTTTTCAAATTATGCTTCATGCAAATAATGGACACCACCGACTCAAGTACTTGGCGCTAGTTCACACTTATAGCAGTATTGGTGAGTGTAAAGTTTATTTTAGGGAGGTAACCTGTCCCTTCATATAGCAATGCCTGGCCACATAATATTCATAATTCTAATCTTATCAGTAGGTAAGTATGTGTGATCAGTGTTACTGAGCATGCTGGGAAGTTGTGTTCTCAACTGCTTCAGTCTTGAGGCTTGCACTCTTCTGTGCATGTGCTGCAGGCTACACATGAATGGCTATGTATCACAATGATGACATTCTGTGGTAGAATTTACCTTCCAATCAGCTGCACTGCTTCAGTTTCTGTTATGGGCAGAATGATGCAGAGCTGATTCCAGCACAGCAGCAGAAAATTCTGTAGTTAGTTGATGCCCAGGCTGGGCTCTACTTAACATAACATCTGCTCACCGTCTTGTTGGTGTGCTCTCTCACCATGGGAACACTGATGTATTTGCGACCTTCTTAGCTGCCTGCTAATTTATGTACACCACGTGCCCTTCTACTGTATGAGCATTTCTGCACACTAATGGTAAGCCGGAGTGCCTAGTGAAATCTCGGGGAAACCTATCATGTGAATGAGCATTCTATAAGCTGCTAATTGAGGCCAGTGTGCTTGCCTTTGTGAAGATAATGTATAAATCTCCTTGAATTAAAGTGCAGGTAACCTGCAATTCCTTTTTCTAGCAAGCTATATTATTTTTTGGTTTGGATATTAGATGTGCTATACTTCAGCTTCATTACAGTCCTGGCTTTCATCTAGTTTGCTGTGTGTACTGGGGTCATTCAGTGCACTGTGTTTTCCCTCATTATATTACTTTGGTTCCATTTGCTTTACACATGCTCTGTGGTTATTAGATGAACTTTGCATCTTTTTTTATTATATTATATAATTTGTTTTTTCAATATACTGTGCCTCAGCATCGCTTCAGCTAATTTCACTTGTGCTGTTTGTTACATGTACACTGTCTCATTAAAAGCCTTATTGGTTTTTATTCCCCTCCCCATGTGGCTTACAGAGCCTGTACTTCATCATTTTGCGATAATGTAACTTTTAACAGAGCCTGTTTCATTATATATTAAAAAGGGGGAGATGCATGAGCATGATTAACAGAAATCATGTCTCTCCGGAAAATGGAGTAACTGGACAGGCCGCTAATTCCTGAGAGGTGAAAGGGGATAATAGAATGGGGAGATATAACAAGTGCCTGCTGCAGATTCACATATATCCTGGCCATGACACGTTAATGAACTATGAGCTTTTCCAGTCTGTGAATAAATGGCCAGACTCGATTTGCTACCTAGTTTGTTATCCATCCTCCAGGTGGGTTGCTTTTTATTTATAGGGACTTATGTGGTTGCCATTTTAAATAATAAATATGCAACCTGAGAAAAAATAGACAACACTGATATTTTGTAATATTTTGGGACCAAATATTTAGAAGAAGTGAGGAGATATGCAGGAAGATTATTATTATTATTATTATTATTATTATTAATAACATGTATTTCTATAGCACCAACTTATTTCATAGCACTGTAGATGAAGATACTTTAGACTTATTTATTTGGAGCAACAGTACAAGCCTTTTTAGTTCTGTAGAGCCCTGAGATTCTCATTGGTGGTTCTTTATGAGTTATTGGCAGCTGCTAAGTCAGATAAGTCTTTGGTTAGACATCAGGCACAATTGCATCTGCATCAGAATACGAATGTTATAGAAGGAATTTGGCTTTATATTTTTAAGACCCTTTATTGTGTATTATTTCAGGGGAGAAAATGTATTTCAAAATAATAGACACAACTGGAATATTGGCACAAAACTATTTTGGCACAAAAATGTATTTTCTCTGTTCAAAAGGTTGTGAGTTTGCTCATATTACAAGGTCATATACATAGTGCTGCGTACGGCATTTTGCAATTTCAATAATAGCAAAATTGTGTTCTTAGTCTTCAAAGAGTAAAGAAGTCACTGTAATATATTCCATGTTAAAATATAAGTTGATTTGCATAACCATACAGAACGTTAAGATGAAATAGGTTTCCAGGAAAGAAAAACCTGATTCCCTGCATGCCACCCTTCAGGATATTAGTGCTTAAGTGCAATTTCACTAACACATTGACCCAAATCAAATGCACTTGTGATTTAAAGTCCAGTTGACATTATGTCCAGCATTCAATGGGTGAATGAGACTGTTCCCTATACTTTTGGCCAGACCCGGATTTAAGGAAAGGCCACCTAGGCCCGGACCTAGGGTGATAGGATTTTAGGGGGCAGCATGCTACCCAGCCCAACACACATTGGTTCAGAAACACTGGGGATACGCAGGAGATACTATAGTTTTTTAAATTTCCCATGAACCAATCCCCATTGATCCGGTCCTGATGATGAAAATTTGGGAATAAAGGACAGAGTATGGGGGCGATGAATGGCAGTGGGCCTAGAGGTGCCCGCTATGTTAATCCAGCCCTGCTTTTGGCTCAGATATGCTGTGCTGATTGACACAGGTTACTGTGGGAACCCTGTAGCTATAGCCTGGTTCAGAGCTCGCAGTAACTCCATGGTTACTCTGCGTCAATAGATGCAACTGTGCTGCAATCACAAAAGGAGGCAGGAAGGACTGATCGTCACCAAGCATTATGTGTAAGTGCAAGGAGTGCCTTTTGACACAAATGCCTTTAATAAATGGGGGGATTTATGCAACCGACTGCATGGAAGTTTCTAGAACCACAACTGCACTAGTGGTCAGAAATTGCTCCTTCTGTCTTAAGGTTATTGTGAGCACAAAGGAAAAAACTCTTCTAACTCATAAGGGGACAGGGTATTATCAAGCATAGCATACATTTGTACATAAAACTGGCACAGGCATAATGCTATCACTTTTTCACAGTGTTTTAATACACAAGAAAGTTGAAAAAGTTCTTAGTGGAAAGTGTTCATTTTTGCACTGAAATTGGCTCAGGCTAATCCAGTGACTCTCAGCCAATACGCATTCAGGGAATGGAAGGCAGAGGATCCCCTTTTCTCCACTTACTGTATGTGCATATAAACCAACCCGTGTGCATACGCCTTAAGATATCTCACCTGTAAAGAGATCTTTAATATTATATGTATTGATTTTTACTGGAAAGTAAAGGGGCATTTCGGTAACCTTTGTATCTATTATTAACGTCAAACTGTCATGCCAGAATCAATATGCTAAATTTACTTTATCTTTTATTTATGAAAATGAAATCACCAACATCACTCAATAATCATTTATTATGATGAATTAATAGCCACATTGTAAGTATTCACATTTCTGAGTTGAGGGGTCACCTGGGAGTATTCTATTTGTCTCCAGTCAATCACACTGATGCTTTAGACAGCATCTCACTTCTACAGGCAGGTATGCATTGTCTAGCTGTGAATCCTGTCCTCCAACATATTAGGTTCCTCTGCTCTGCTTAAGCCTTACTAATGGCAGAAATTAGATTCTCAAAAGGATTACATACACTATATTCAGTATATTTATGTTGTAGATTTGCCTTGCAAAGCTCTGCTAGTGTTTTAGATCAGCTTAAAGTGGACCCGTCACCCAGACACAAAAATCTGTATAATAAAAGTCCTTTTCAAATTAAACATGAAATCCAATTAAAAATTTTTATTAAAGCATTCATAGCTGTTTTAAGCTCGTTTAAAAATCTCAGCTGTCAATCAAATATTGTCTGCCACTCCTCTACGCCTTAGGCATAGAGGCGGGGCAGATAATTACTTTCACTTTCCATTCAGCACTTCCTAGATGTCACTGCTCCCACACATTCCCCCAGTTCTCTTAACCATTTAATTGTGTAGCCAGGACATGGGGATAGACATTGGTCCCCCATTCTGGTGCACAAACAAGATTCTGAGATGATGCAAGGCTTGTCTTAATAACAGTGTCCACAAAATGGCTCCTGTCTGCTTGCAATTATTATGAATTCCCAGACTGAAGAAAACAAGATTAAAATAATTTATATAGTGCAATTAATGTTCATTTTGCTTGACTAATGTGATAAAATATGATTTTGAATATTTTTTTGGGGTGACGGGTCCACTTTAATTATAAACAAAAGCTTGTTTGTGACTGTCAGGAGAAAAGAAACATGTGATATAGATATATATATAATAGTACTGCTTACTGCTTACAGCCAAACTAAGATGTAATTAGTGATGGGCGAATTTATTCGCCTAGGTCGAATTCGCGGCGAATTCCCGCGATTCGCCGATGGCGAATAAATTCGCGAATCACCAGCGAAATTTCGCTTGGCGAAATTTCGCCGAAAAATGAGTCGCGCGTCAGTGCGCGTCGTTTTTGACGCGACGCGATGCGCGATGAAAACAACGCGACGCGTCAAAGTTGACGCGACACACGACAAAGTTGACGCGACGCGCAACAAAATCGTCCCGCGACTCGTTTCGCGAATTTTTCGCCGATTCGCGAATTTCTCTAGAAATTCGCAAATCTCTAGGCGAAGCGAATCGCGGGAGATTCGCCCATCACTAGATGTAATTCATCCTTATTGGAGACAAAACAATCCTGTTAGGTTGATTTAATGTCTACATGCTTTTTTAGTAGGCTTACCATATTGTGATCAAAATTACAGAAAGATCCCTTCTCTGGAAAACCCCAGATCCCAAGAAATCTGGAGAACAGGTCCCATATCTGTACATTCAAGAGTGATAAGTTGAAACGAAGCAGGGGGATATAGTGAAGAAAAGCATTCCAAGGAAAAATGCTTTGGTACAAAATATTGTACAGATTCAGCAATTTAAGTGGAAAAACTGGAACTGTCAATGTGTAACAAGTCTAAGATGTATAGGATGTGTTGATTTAGTGAGGTAGTAGCACAAAGTTCAAGTCATTTATTGTGTCTTTCAGGGTAACTTCAGAACACTACAGAAGATGTGTTGTAATTAAAGGAAAGCTATCCCCACAATAATAATACTACTCCTTTGTGAAAGAATTTTTAGCACACTTAGGGGCAACTTTACAAAATTCAAGTGAAGGATTCGAAGTTCGATCGAATTTGATCGAATACCGATCGTATGATTTTTTCTGATATTCGAATATGCAAATTTGGTCTCTTCGATCATCGAATACCGAATTATCGAATAGATCAAATGATCAGATATTCGATAATTCAATCATTCGATGATCGAAGGATTTAAAACTTTAAAATCCTTCGAATGCCTACTTCGCCAGATTGAACTTAACGAATACCAATAGAAGCCTATGGGAATCCCCCCATAGGCTTCTTTTGCTAAGACTTGCTTGAATCGTACGAATCATACAAATTTTTCAGAGGTTCGAAGGAAAAAGTATGATTTTTTTCGTGAAATCGAACGATCGGTATCCGATCATATGATTTCATCGAGAAATCGAATATCGAGCAAAAATATAGCCTAAAACTATTCAATAATAATCATTCATTCGATAGCGAATGCTTATCAAATTTTAAATGGATTCGTAGGATTTTTGGGTGAAGTATAGTAAATTTGCCCCTTAGAATTATGCAGAATTATTTTGGGACATTAATAAAAGTCATTATCCAGCGTCATAAATGTACTATTACAGGCATAGGATCTGTTATCTGGGATGCGTGATTTTCTGCACATACTTTTTTTTATTTAGTCTGCTAAAAATCATTTAAACGTAATATAATCCCAATAGTTTTGCAACAAATATGCACCTTAGTTACAGTCAAATACCGTATGGGTTCTATTTTGTGCAATGCTTGAGACTTTTATTATTATTATAGCATAAAAAAGAAATAATGTAAAAACATTAATTGTTTTGCTTAAAATGATCTTTAAAAAAGTCTTATGTGCAATTCAAATTTGCAATGTAATCGCTGAAGAATGTTATATTGAAGACTATTTTTTGTTCCTAACTTAGTGGGTTTTTTTTTTTAAATATATATTTACAACCTTCCCTCCATGTATTTGCCTCATGCATTACAGAAGCAGACATTCTTTCAACTCAGCCTTGTTAAACAGTAAGTTGCTTCTGGTCTCTTGACACATCACGCATTTAATTTTTTTAGTTGTGGAAACTCACTTTAACCATCATATCCTTTTAATGGAATCTGTCTGAAATAGTTTGCCTTGGCAGATGGAAGAATCTTCAGCTTAAAGCAGTAATTTCTCAGAACTTTTCTTAATATCTGTAAGTTTACATAGGCCAGTAGGGATGGCGCGAACCGCGGAAAAAAAGTTCGCGAACATGTTCGCGAACTTCCAGAAAATTGCGAACGGTTTGCGAACGGTTCGCGAACCCCATAGACTTCAATGGGAAGGCGAACTTTAACAGCTAAAAAAGACATTTCTGGCCAGAAAAATGATTTTAAAGTTGTTTAAAGGGTGCAACGACCTGGACAATGGCATGCCAGAGGGGGATCAAGGGCAAAAATGTATCTGAAAAATCCATTGTTGACACAGCGCTGCGTTTTGTGCTGTAAAGGGAAAAAAGTCACTCAGGTGGTGGTTGTGGACACTGTAATATTATTGATATTTAGACAGAATGTGAACAAGCTCACACAGCTAGATGGCAGTTGTTTGAAGAACACACTGGGCAAAAAATGCCTACAGGGCAAATAATGGCTACAAGGTCAACGTATACACTACTACAGCGGTGGATACGGATTACGTAAAATATATTATGGCTGCTTGAAAAAAGTCACTCAGGTGCTTTTTCTGGAGAGGGTAATATTATGGATATTGAGACAGAATGTGAACAAGCTCACAAAGCTAGATGGCAGTTGTTTGAAGAACAGTAGATTACTAACCAGCAAACTTACTATCCACTGTCCCTGAAATCACTAACAGCTCTCTCCCTACACTATCTCTTCCAAGCACACACAGGCAGAATAAAAAAACGCTGCAGGGCTTTGGTTTTTATAGGGAAGGGGAGTGGTCCAGGGGGTGTGGGGGTGGTCCAGGAGGGAGAGCTTACTGATTGGCTGCCATGTATCTGCTGGTCTGGGGGAGAAATGGCAAAAAAAAAGCGGCAACTAAGGCGAACCCAAATTGGCGAACGTCGCGCGACGTTCGCGAACTTCCGGCGAGCGCGAACAGCCGATGTTCGCGCGAACAAGTTCACCGGCGAACAGTTTGCGCCATCCTTATAAGCCAGTGGGAAACTTTTTTTAACCTTTCCCCCTTATTTATTAAATGAATAGTAAATATTTGTTGTCATATTTTTTAAATCAATGCAGTCGACATTAAGGGGCAAATTCACTAAAGAGCGAAGCGTCTAACACTAGCGCTAATTCCCCAGTGTGATATAATTTTGCAACTTTGCCGATTTAGGGGCAAATTCACTAAAGCGTGAATCGTCTAATGCTAGTGCTAATTCGCCAGTGTGACGTAATTTCGCAACTTCGCAGATTTACTATCATTATCCCTGGCGAAAATTCGCTAGAGAAGTAGATAGACTAGCGCAACTTCGCACCCTTACAGCATTCAAAGTTGTGCACTGACGGAGGGACATACAACGCTAATTCACTAAGATGGCCATTTTACTGAACGTTAGATCTGGCGAAGTTGAATACAGTAGATAGGAGTTTTAAAAAACTGGCGTCTTACTTTTTTTTGTGTGATAGTCTGAAAAAAAGAAGTTTTGGAGTATCCCTAAAGAGGGATATAAATGAGCTGGAGAGAGTTCAGAGACGTGCAACTAAACTGGTTAGGGGGATGGAAGATTTAAATTATGAGGGTAGACTGTCCAGGTTGGGTTTGTTTTCTCTGTAAAAAAGGCGCTTGTGAGGGGACATGATTACACTTTACAAATACATTAGAGGACATTATAGACAAATATCAGGGGACCTTTTTACCCATAAAGAGGATCACCGCACCAGAGGCCACCCCTTCAGACTAGAAGAAAAGGACTTTCATTTGAAGCAGCATAGGTGGTTCTTCACAGTCAGGACAGTGAGGTTGTGGAATGCACTGCCGGGTGATGTTGTGGTGGCTCATTCTGTTGATGCTTTTAAGAGGGGCTTGGATGATATCTTGGACACACATAATGTAATGTCAAAAACTATTTTGATACTAAACTCTACAGTTAGTATAGCTATGGGTATATATGCTGGGTTTTAATTTGGAGGGGTTGAACTTTTTTTTTTCAACCCAATTTAACTATGTAACTATGTAACCTATTGAGAACCTGTTAAAAAATCCAAATGAGTTCCTGCATTTTTCCTGTCTGGAGACGTATCATCTGTCCCCTTCCACAGTATGTATTAAGGATTTACATTGTATTTAAATACTGGATAGAAGTGCTGCATGGATTGATGATGTCAGTTATTGAACACAACTAGCATTATTTTGATGAGCTCTTCTTTCAGTCTGAAAGGTGAGCAGCGTCATGAATAGATGAGGCTCTGTTGGCTCTCATATGTTAGCTGCAAATATCTTTAAAAGACAACTAATAAGGGATGCTTGTGTTTGAAGTTTTAATCATGTATTATTAAAATGCTTTTTTATTAATTAATTGAATGCGGTTGGAATTTTGTGCAGCTTTTTAAAAGATAACTAAAGCCTAACTAAAGAAGCAGGGTATAAATGTTGTACATTCTGTTTTGGGCTTCTGTACCAGCCCAAGGCAACCACAGCCCTGTATCTCCAAAGACGTCCCAGTAGCTCCCCATCTTCTTTCCTCCTGATTCACTGATTCACATGCTCTGTGCTGCTGTCACTTACTGAGCTTAGCGACCAACTCAAAATATACAGTAAACATAAATAAATGTCACAATATAAGGCGGATTAGTAATTAATATGGATAATTACTACATGGCAGCACAGAAACCAGTGCAACTAGCATCAGAATTAAATAATCAGCCTTGTAGCATCAGCTTTTATTACAGATCAACCTCATTTTCTGCTTGATATTTGCGATGACCCCTAAGCTTAGCTTCTCAACAGCTGCTCAGAGCCTGTAAGTGTCACAGACACTTTCCAAGATGGTGAGACAATTTTGATCATTGCGGTATTGACAAGCTGACATTAGGCTGGTGCAATAAGTTCAGTATATAAAATAAGGCATTTTTAGCCATATTCTTTTTTAGGGTTTAGTTCTCATTTAAGTAACTAGTTTTAGTAAACCGATGAATCCTATCCATCAATACCAAACATGCCAGTCTGTGTGGTTTTGATCACGTTTTGGAGACATTTTTGGCATGACCATAGCTTTAGAAATCCAAAGGACAAATTCAAGAAGATGACACAATAATTTCCATGATTTAGATTACTATACCTTAAGTTTACTGCAAAACAATAAATAAAGCCACCAATATGAATTTATGTAGCAGCTTACTTACCATAAAGTACAGCTTAATTGGCTTTATTTTTACAGAGATTGCATTCTATTGAAGATGGGCTCTATAGAATTTTCTGGCTATCAGGTTTCCAGATAAGAGATTCCATATCTGTACCCATCTCATGAATCTGTCCAGTTATGTAATTACTGTAAAAAGTAAAACACAAAATCATTTCATTGAAACAGATGCAAATTGAAGATATGTGCTCAGCAAATGTTACCAGGAGTGACAGACTGTGCATAAAACACTCAAGGTACTGTGGCATAGTAACTGGAAAAACCTAAGAGGAAAGCTATGTCTCTCTTACAGTGCTCTATGAGACAGAGCTGATATAGGGAATGGCAGGGGTTGTGTTCACTCAGGCTGAAAACCAGTACAGGTGCTGAAGTTATTGAGTCATTACCTGTGATATAAGGATGGGGCTAGGTGTGAGGTCTCTGTCCACGGAGTAGAACCAGGAAGTGACAAAGCAAACTGAGGCAGCTTAAAGAGAGCGGAGAGAATAAAGACTATGAGTAAAATATTTTCATTTAATAGTCTAATTTACTGGCCTGAGTAGCCATAACAATAATAATAAGGCACCTAAGAAAAGGTTTCTTAGATATTCAAGCTGCCAATCTTTTTTGGTTTCAGAAATATGGCTTTTAATTTGGAGGCTTTGGAACACCTCTTGAGATACCCATTTTGTTCTAAAAGATAACAGAATTATAATGGAACATAACCCATTTCATATTATTTGCATTAAGAAAATGTAAGGTGCTCTTAGCTGCTCTTGAAATGGAATTCAAATGAGAAACAAAAAGCCAACAGATTCATATATGCCGTGCCAAATGAGCATATCTAAGGCTTGTGTTTCTCTAATATAGTGTTGTGTGTGGGTGTTGTAAGGAAAATGTGATTTGACTGACATGAGGACCCGTAGCAACTCTTATCCGAAACTATCAGATAGTGGTTATATTCCTTACTAAATATAATTTGGTTGATTGGTAACGACATACCTTGGCTAACATTTCTAGATAATCATTTTCTTTTTTGTTTTTGTTTTTTTATTGGATCCTATTTCAACCTTCTCTTTTCAATTAGTTACCATTATTGCAATCTTGAGATATAATGATGGTGTGTACAACCACATTTATATTAGAATGGAAGAGCCATTTTATATTTAGTAGATCACATAATAATATTCCAAAACTGGGTAAGGCAGATGTATATTTAATTTATCCCCTCAGGTTTGTAGTTTACTCTAGAGCTTTGTAAGGGTGGAGAACAGAGGACATTTATATAGGATCATGGAGACTGTAACAGAAGATACAAAGAGTCTGGCAGATATTTATTAAAGGAAAACATGACCTCCAAAATAATACTTAAGCAACCAATTTTTTGAGTTTATATCACATTAAGTGGCATTTTAAAGAAACATACCCAAGTGGAACCTACTGTATATTTAAGGAAATGTTGCCCTTTTACTACCTCTTACCTTGAATAACTATTTATTGGTGGCCATACCAAAAACACTGCAGCTCAAACTGTAACAGGAAGAAGAGTGGAAGCAAAAGACTGAACTTTATCCATGAATGGGCTCATGTCACCTACCATGTATGTGTGCCCTTGGTTTGTTTGTGTGCACTCTTAATCTTAAGATCCTAAGGGGTGGCCCTTAGTTCTTATACAATGGTGATTTTCTATTTAAGATTACCCAATTGCACATACTACTAAAAAGTATATTATAATAATGAAAATAGTTCATTTAGACGAAGCAGGGTTTTACATATGAGTAGTTTTATGCCATATATTTTTATGGAGACCAATAGTGTTTGGGGGCATATTTTCCTTTAAGGAGCATAGAGAGTGGAATGGAGGGGGCTTCTGAACAAGGAGCATGAAAGTGTAATAAAGGGGATGTGGGAGCTGACATACATATATTAAAGAGCATTGAGAATAATGAAGCCTGTTAATGACAGGCTAATATTTCTTAAAAAGTGTGAATAGGGAAATAAGTGTTCTGGTCAAATTAAGTAGATCTTAATCATTTAAGGATTATACTGTGGTTTTTTCCGTCGTGACTCAGGGTTAATTGAAGAAACTGTGTTATCTAAAGTCATCTTAACTCATTTAATGCATTTAACCTTTTCATTAGCATACCAAAGCACCATTGTTTTCAATGGTGAACTCTTTACTTGGATGGGATGATGTGACACAATATTCTGTGATAAGTGAGTTAAATGGTATGTCTGAGTTAAATTATTCTGTGTCAAAGGCACCATCCAAAGTGGCTTCATCTGTAACTCTCCGCCACTTTTACTCCACCTCCTGAGCATAGGGTTTCATGTAGAAATGAGGTATGAAACCTTGTAAAACATTCCATCACACAATGTTCTACCAGGTACTATAACCAATTAATAAGGAATAATATAAGGCAGTTTGGTTTCTTTATGACCAAGCTGGTTTCATTTCTGAAATTCCTAGTACCTGGTTTTATAGGCAAAAGAAAAGCTCAAAATCATATTGGTCATTAAAGCGAGTGAAGAAAACCTCTGAACATTTGAACTGTATCATAAACTGTATTTCTGTATGGCTTATGGTAATATATTGACTTTTTTTGTTTTTTTTAGAGTCTCAATGCACGTTGTGTGGTGAACCAGAAGGTGAGTGTGATATTATTTTCTGACTTTGATATAAATGTTACAAATGTTTTTGTAAATGTGTTTTGGGTAGATTTTGTCTGTGTTTGAACTTGCTACAGTAATTGATGGCATCAGCACAATTCCAGACGTATTTAATGTTGCCATTCTTGCTGTCTCAATTGAATTAAATCGAGTAGGCACAGTACAAGCTGTAGGCTTCAGTATGTCTTTAAACCACTACTACTGAACAAACCAAATGAATCTTATTTGTTATATGGTAGCCTGAGGTGCTGTAAGTTTGTTTATTGTTTTTTCTTTACGGACATAAGTGTTCTGTTGAGGTGCTCATAAAAAAGCAAGATGTCTAACCTAGCCTCACCATTCTTTGTTGAAATCATAATCATTTGGCCAATATAAAGAGTTAAAGCTTTTTTATGAATCTATGCTGATAAATTGCATTTTCTAGATAAATGCAACCTTTTATTCTAGCACCCTTGCTTCTTCCTATGAGCTTATCATGAGACTGGCCATCATGTTTATTATCAACTGCTTGTGACCTGCAAATATAGGCAATATAATATAGGCTTAGGTTTTGCCTACCCATAACTAACCAGCTGCTTTTTGTTACATGGTTCAGTATCAACACATTTCTGCCTTCAGGTCAATAAATATTGTCTATAACTGAAATACATGTTGGGTCCCAACATCAAAATAATACAATTTTCTTAATTAACGTATAGCACAAGTTCATTTTAGGGAATGTGTTGCTAAAGTCCTAAAATATTATGCAAACATAATAATGCTGTTTTCATCCCCTCACTCTTTAAGTTGCAACAAATTGATCTCTTTTTTTTTCAACTGTGTTTTACTAGTTGGCAGAGCCTTCTTTACTATATTTTTTATAAATAAAGGCAGTTGCAAATTATGCAACTAGCATCTGACTCTCCAGATGGTCTGCTAAAATGTTCTAAACATATTGGGAATATAAGTTTTTGAGAAGCAAGATATTAATAATACATAATAACTGTAAAATGATCTTAAGGGAGTTCCTATAACTTACTGGTCACTTCACCACAATACTGCCATGTGGATGCCCATTTCATTTGTTTCGTATTTATGACTGCACACATATTATAAAATAGAGAAATAGATATGTATATATATATATATATATATATATATATATACAGTATATATATATATATATATATATATATATATCCACATCAATGACTCAGCACTCATAGGACTTACTTAAAAATGGAAAAAGAAAATCCTTTTTACTGTGCAAAATTATATATATACATCTTAACAAAGTAAATTTTTGAATGTAAATATTAGTACTGTAATACACTAGGTTGGAAACTTTGTGGTTTTCCATCTTTAAACTGTCAAATGCTGTTGAACTTCATTAAAAGGTGTAAGGTTGCAGGTTTGACATCCCTGATGTATCTCCAGATTATTTTTAATTTCCTATTTCAGAATTACATTACCCCACAAAACAGTGGCATAGGTGATATACCTTTACCCATTCCAACAAATTTCATGATGTACTATTTTCTTCAACAAGCATTGTGTAGACGGATGCAATCTGTAAGACAATAATGTGTTTTCAGACACATGGATATCTATATAATATTCTGTGATTGGTATGCACTCAGTACAGAATTAATTGCATTTTCATGACCACAGATACATTTTGGCTATTTAACAATTCATAAAATAATTCATACTAATTGTATATGTTGCCACCAACAAAAAGGCTAAGGTGCAAATGTAAATCTCCTCTGACTGAAAAATAACTGGGAGATTCCCCTCCTTTTAGAAAGGGGATGATTTGCACCTTGTCTGTTGGGCTTTTGTGTTGAGCAGAGAAAAAATCATGTGCCTTTTACCAAAGTGCTACCTAGGTGTGTAACCAATATGATTTTTGGCAAAATCTCTTGTGACTGTATTCCTCAGGATTACTATTCTATTTAGCAATTTTCCTTTCATGTTTTTGATTACATTTTTTTAACTAGAACTGGTCTTGAAAACATTTTTGTAGCATTTTCAGGCTCATGAAATTCAGGTGAAATAAAGACTCCACAAACAGCAAGCACTACACTTGGTGAAAAATATTGAGACAAAAAAAGTAATAATTTGTTAAACCCCCTCTGCAGAAATCTTAAACCCATAAATTAATTTTTCCATTATGCATGGGTCCTATGTTCTCTGTTTGTACACAATGGATGCAGGGAGCTAAATCGGTGTGGTTGGCATTAATGTTGTAGATATTGTAGATATTTCAAGCTACTGTACTTAACCTTCGTACCCAAAAGCAGCAGTTTGGCCTGTCAAATATAGATGTTTTGTTAGTATTCTGTCAACAGCTATTCTAATTCAATTACTCTGCAGAGGAGATAGCGGGTAAACTTTTCTTACAAGATTTAACATGGCTATATGCAGCTATTGATATTCTTTTCAGGATGTTGTGTGTGATACTGAATGCATAATGTGTTAAAAAGGCTTAAAGAATAACTAAATAGAAGGTAGCTTGCTGCCTGTATGAAGCATATCAGTATAGCTCATATTTGAAATGCTCTAAAATGTATATAGAAATTGCTCAAAATATCTCTAAATTATAATATAATAATATCCTATTGTTTAATTCACTCTGCATGTCAAGGTATTTGGCTTTCCTGTTCTTCTTTGCATTGTTGTACTTAACAATTTTAGGGGTTTTATTACACATGGTTTAAAAAGGGAATGGGACCTAACTATATTATAAAAATAACCGATCAGGGAAGATGCACTACATAGGAGGATTACAAAACACATCTGTCATCAATGATGTTCTTAGTCTATTAGCATGAGAGCGTACTTGTTACAGTTCCTGGGGTTATGTATGTGCCTTGCAGAGCATTATGTATGTGCCTTGCAGAGCATAATGTACACAGTAGCTCGAACTGTGCTGTGGATTGTCCTCACTGTGCAGGAGGATCTGTTTTACATTAGAACCAGCAGAAGATGTCCCTTACAGATGTGATTTAATGTACATATAGTAGATCTTTCCCTGTCTGTTATCTACAGCTAGGCAGCTACAGTAATTCACAATATCAGAGTTTATTAAGCATATGGATCTTGCTACATCTATGACTATAAGGTTATTTCTGACAATTGTGTGTTCTGAGAATATGCTTATGAATGGCCATTTACCAAGTTGAAAGACACTACCTTCCACATTCTTTGAAATGATGCAGGACTCTGCTCTGTTTTGTAACAGCCACCATGAATACAATTATTTCTGTATTCCGCTGTTCTGTATTCATAAGGGGTGGAAAGGAGGAACATAGATGCCCCACTCCCACCTGTTGTCATTCAGATGTAGACCAGAACAGAGCCTTAACCCTAAGGCAGGCAGAAATTACAGAGCTGACTTGCCCCAACTGATGCTATGCTCTGCACCCACACATTTGTTGTCTTGCACTACTCGCCAGAAACATTAAAATGTCTGGCAGATGCACAGTATAACTGTTTTACAGCTGCCAACTTACACTGACACCAGTGGAAAGGGTTTAGACATTTTGTCACTTGTGCTAGAGGAGGTTTAGTGAGGGTAACAAAATTTTTAGTGTGCCGATAATCTCAAAGGAGGACAATAGCAACTTGTATTGCTGAGAATCCATTAGAGATTGAAAATTTACCACACTTGTGGATTAGATTTTCAGAGAAACGCTGGAGAAAGTTAGTAGGGAATTTTAAGCAGTGATGGGGTTGTATATCTGTGGTCAGTACACATGACTTTAATATGACCAAGAACTCTAGTCTATCCTATAATTCTATTATATAGATTACTAATATATAATTTGTGTTTATACCCACAACATTTTGCCATCAAAGGGCTCCACACTGAGGAGTGGGCACATTAATTAAACAATTACGCCTTCCTGCCTTAAAATATGTTGTATTTATTGTACATGGCAACCTATTTTTAACAACTAAAGTAGTTAGAAAGGACATTATAGCCGTTCACTCTCTGGTGAGACAGGCAATGTGTGGGCCAGAAGATGAGCTTCGGAGATATTACTGACATCCAAGCAAGCTAGCTGCAACTGTCTGCTCACAAATGTTTCACAAACAACTAATGTGAGGCATCCTGTTTGTGCCAATCACACACATTGGCTAACCCTGTTATATTTATTATCCCTTCTATGTACTAATGTGCAGAAAGTCACACAGCTTATATCAAAGTGACTAGCACTGACAGTACATAGCACTGGAAATGTCTATTATTATATATTAATTTATCTGAGCAAAATAAATAAATAAATGGGAAAAATTCCTATAACAACAACAGCTTTTTTCAAGAAAATGAGAAGTATTTTTAGATCAACATACTGTAAGAGTATGTTAAAGCCCAAATTAATGAAACCTGGATAATTGATTTTTAACCAATTCTCTTGTTTTTCTGAAAAAAGAAAAAATCAACTTTGAAAATATATTTATCACAAAGCACTGAAACTCAAAATGATTTCTTTAATGTGATGTTGCTCTGTGTTAGATAGAAATTGAAATATGAATAAGTATTAAGGTATGTAGGTATGAAGTCCCCATGCTTTAATATGTTGTAGAACAATATTTCATAGCAATAGCTTTTAGCATTTTGGGGTAAATATGTAGTAGCTTTGCATACTGCTCCAGGGTGATTTAGGTTCATTCTGTTGCAAATTGGTTGCAGGGCATGTTTTTCATTATCAAGGAATGGCCATCAAATAGAAAGAAGAATACAGGGGAATGCCACGAGAGACCCTGTTTCAGTCTGCTAAAAACGTAATCTTTGAGAAGATATATTTCAGCAGGACAAAAATTTCAAAGTAAAATTTGATAAGCTCAAGAGCTACAAGATGTACAATATTTTCTACAATGCTTTACTCGATGCCTCGAGTTACAACTGCACATACTATTTGAGGTGCACAAATGCTATCCA
The DNA here is from genome assembly GCA_024363595.1 of Xenopus borealis. Classification (NCBI taxonomy): domain Eukaryota; kingdom Metazoa; phylum Chordata; class Amphibia; order Anura; family Pipidae; genus Xenopus; species Xenopus borealis. Next base: position 105,845,441 of record CM044439.1, read on the forward strand.
GCTACCCTGAACCACAAATATGGTCAAAATCAGTCTCAAACATTGAAGTTGGTACAACAGACTTGCACATGTTATTGCTGCTAATTGTGGCTTGAAAACATAAATACTGATACTTACACAACATTTGTTTTTTGTTTTTGTTTTTATTTGTAACATAAGACATCACATGAAAAACATATTAGAGTTTGCATAAAAACAGAGTAAATTGTGTAAGATTTGCTTTTCAGTACAGATAATATTGGACAAAGAAATTCTTAATAGTTCTTTTATAATTTATATACAGTATACAGTTTGTATATTGATGCTCCCTGTCAACAGATAGAATACTTAGTATCATTCTGTAAGTATACAATTTAAATTTTATTATAGTAATATAAAATGCTTTATCTTATGTAGTAACTCTAGTAACAAAACGTTTCAGTAGTCCCCTAACAGTAACTGCCCAGGCCTTTGTCAAAGTTGTCAACAGCATCACCCCATTTTTTGATCTTGTTAGGCCAAATGTCAAAGTTGTCAACAGCATCACCCCATTTTTTGATCTTGTTAGGCCAAATGTATGATATCAGTGAAGGTCCTTTATTAACACTGGGCAAATTTTTCCATGGGCAGTAAGTCATGTTATCCAGTCAAATTGCTGCATACATTGTTCTTCCTACAGTTTACTTTAAAAAGCTAATCACTGATTGGTTGCTATAGGTAGCTGCCCATGGGAATATTTGCCCGGTGTTGATAAATAAGCCCCACAGAGCCTCCACATTTTTGGTATGCTCTGGCTGTTGTAGAGTAGTTAAATTTAGGAATATCTGGAAATGGTCAAACTGAAATATTAATATAATGCTTTCACTATGTAAAACATTTTTTATTACCGTAAACACCCCCTTTCTCTGCAGTAAGAGCAACTAGCAGTCAGTCATCAAGCATTGGTATTTTGAATAAAGTTTAACAAACAAAACTTCAACTACACCAGCTTCACCAGAGCTTTAGAAAAGTCTGTTGCAAAGCATCTGTTATTAAAGGGGAACTCATACTTAAGTAACAAACTTTCTTAATACAGTCAATTAAATATTCTGCATTGTTTATGAAATAATCACGTTTATATTCACTATCTCTCTGTCAGTATCTGTTTCTTTACATTCTGTCTTCATGCAGCAGTTGGGTGTCAGATAAATGATTCAATATATCTTATGTGGGGAAATTCCTTTCCTAGCGATAATTTAGAGTTCATTTAAATAACTGATTCCAGTACAAACAAAATGTAACATTATATTAGCCTTTTGCACAAATCCTGCATGTGGAGAGACAGCATTTTCTTGTGATTTTAATAGTGAGCTCTTATACATCTTCTAGGCAACAGGAGCCCCCCTATAAAAATATTGGATCTAACTCTCAATGAAGAGTTGAACAGTGAACGTAAACTTGATTATTTCAGAATAGCTATTTAAGCCTATGGATTGTTTTTGAAAATTTTTGAAAATCTAATTTTTTGGGGGGAATTTGTTTGAATCGTTCAAATCAAACGATGCAATAGAATGATTCCAGTGATGTTAATTTGATCAAAAACTGACCTATTCAATCTAAAATGGTCCATTTTCGATAAAAAAAAAACCCTTTAAAAAAATTTGATGGTCGAATTTCGAAGATTTACTTTTATTCCCCTAAAAACCCCCGAATCCCTTCGAAATTCGATAAGCATTCGACTATCGAATATTTTTAGGCTATTTTTTCCTTGATATTCGATCCCTCGATAAAATCGTACGATAGAATACTAATAATTCTTTTTCTCTAGAAAATTGTACGATTCGAACGATCGAGGAGTTCGATCGTACGAATGGTATTCGAGCAGGTTATAGAAAAAAAAGCCTATGGGGGATTCCCATAGGCTTCTGTTGCAATTCGGTAGGTTCAATCTGGCTAAGTAGGCAGTCGAATAAAATTTTAAAGTTAAAGTCCTTCGATCACCGAATGGTTGAATTATCCAATATCCGATCATTCGATCATTCAAATTTTAGGTATTCGATGATCAAAGTGGCCAAATTTACATATTCGACCATCCGATTTAATCGTACAATCGGAATTCGATCAAATTCGATCAAACTTCGATCCATTCAAGTGAATTTCGTATATCTGCCCCTAAGTAAACCTACCCCTAAAACTATAAAATGTAAATAATGAAAACCAATTGAAACATTGCTTAGAATTGGCCATTCTATAACATTTTAAAGGTGAACAAACTTTTTAAGGCTACAATACATCATGAAATTGGAAAGGGGATTTCACCACGGCTGCATGATCATCTTTCCTATCCAGAGCTGAAATATTCCCCAAAATTTAACATCAGCAGATCTTAGGTGTTTTCCCTACATACTGACTACCACTTTGGTAGGTTGCTAGATATAACATTCCTGCGGCTCTTCCGGGTCCTTGGATTTCTTTGCGAAGTGAGCACTGTATTGGCAGTTGCAGCAGTCTTCAGGTATATAGCAACTGTATATGTGCCAAAAGTGATGCAAATTGCTGAAGGGAAGGAAGAGGACCAGAAGAGCTGGAAGATGGCACCCCTGAGCTCAGCTGTGCTTACTCTTAACCTATAGGCGAGTAAAGCATTAGGGGGACTTATAGGTGTGATCACCTTTGTGGGGGAGCAAGGAGGGGGGACTATATGTGGTTCTGGGTAGGGTTTTTATTAGTGGGGGGGTTGAGTTCTCTTTTAAAGGGAATGTCAATCCAAAAATAATTTTTTTTCCTAATTAAAGAAAACATAATGCTAAGCAACATTGTAATAAACTTTCATTACAAATGTTAAAAGTTGTTTATATATGTATTGCTATTGAAAGCAGTGTTTGTCTGTCCTTTCTCTTCTCTGTCCTGGTGGCTCAACCAGACTGACCAAATTGCAAACTGGAGAGCTGCTAATTAATTCCCAACATCAAACTAATTGTTAACTCAAATGAGACCCCCCCTCCTTTAAATCTGCCCTAAAAGTGATGCAAGCCACCATGGTTGTTATATTTTCCCTGTTATATGCCAATGGGAAGGCTGGAGTCATCCAAAGTTTCTGCCCTTGATCTTTAGTTCAAATATTATCATATACTTTTGTTTCACTGAAGATTGGTTATTTGTGAGGCAGAATCTGACTTAAATACTATTATTTAAAGTAATGCTTTTGTTAGAGCTACAAGCTGTCATCATTTTCAAGCTTTTAGAGTCATTCCAGTTGGCCAGTTCATCAGATTGAGCAGGAATTGTTTTCTGATGAGGTGTTTCTTGCACAGTCTGGTAAGCTGTGCTGACATATTGTCTAAGAGATCTTATTCTATTTGGAAGATTGATAGAGCTTTTAATATAGCCGTAGAAAAGGAAAGATTGGAGCTTCTATCAGATGTATGTAGGCACAATGGAATTTATCAAAACTGTAAGAAAAGGAGTGACTCTCACGTCAATGGCCAAAGGACATTGATATTCTGTAGAATTTAAAACTCAAAAAAAATAGAAAAATACAAGCACAGACTAGTTTTATAATAATAATAGGGGCTTTGCAAAGGTCTACAATCTATTGCATTATCAACATTATCAATTTAATATATCCTTACAGTATAATGAAATAACAAATTGGTTTAGTGAAGGGCATGTGTAAATCCCGTGTTGTGATTGGATCCCCTTCTGTTATGTACTATGGGGCAGATTTACTAAATTCACATGAATGATTTGAAGTTGGATCAAATTTTCAAAAAGATTCGAATTTTCGAATATTTTTGAAGGCCACTTTGATTATCGAATTTTGAAAATTCGATCGAATCAAATGATTCGAATAATTTGAATAAAATTCTATTCGAATATTCGTCAGTCGAATTACTTGCCCTTTAAATTTTTACTCCACTGCCTAGTTCCCAGATTAAACCTACCGAATTGCTATTAAATCCTATGGGAAGCTCCCATAGAGTTTTTTGAAACTTTTTTAGAATGAATAAAAAAAATGGTTAAAATCGTTCGAATCGTTCGATTTGAACAATTTAATCGCTCAACCGAATTTTTTTTATTCGATCGATCAAATTGCGGTAGAAACCTTCAAATTAGATATTCGAATTTGAAGGTTTCAAATTCGACCACAATTTGAATCTGCCCCTATATGTTGCATGCACATCTTGATTCCTTAAAAACACAAGGGAACATATGCACAAGTTTTTGGGATACAGTTGGTAACTAGGGGAAACAGACCACATGGCCACATGGGGTGCCTGGGGAACAAGGGTGCACTTCCTTTATAGTTCTTAAAGGAGAAGTAATGCTTCTCTGAGTCCTCTGTCAAAAGAAATGCCACATTTCTTTCCTGCTATTATGCACAAATGGGCTTCTGTATCAGACTTCCTGTTTTCAGCATAAACCTCCAGGGCTGGGGCTTGAGCATGCTCAGTCTGCTTCTCTCTCACTCCCTTTTCCTCCATCCCTGCTCCCTGACCAGAGTTACAAGTAAACAGGGAGAAATGCAGGCAGGAAGTGATGTCACAACAAGCTAATATGGCAGCTGCTATCCTAAACAAACAGAGTAAGCTTCTAGAGATGTTTACTCAGGTATGCTAAAGCATTCTGCAGAATAAATATTTTGTTATAGTATTATGCTTCCAATGTATATTATTTAGCTATTTACTACTCTGACCCCCTCCATGTCCAAGCACAAATAAATGCAAAACTAACGTAAATAAAATATTACAATGTGCAGAATTATATGTAACATATGGGTTACTCTGTTTATGTGTTAGCATATGGCATGCATTTTTATATAGAGAACAGAGCAAATGTCTTACAAGACACAATGCAGGATCAAATACCTTTTCTATGTACAGCTTATTTACAATTTACGACATTGCACAGCAATAGTAAAACTTGGGTAGAATATTAAATGGCATTATAAAAAAACAGGGTCACTATTTTATGGAGAGTAGTCATTTCAATAAACACAGGTCATGGACAACTGTTTTTATTCTAGCTGGGGAAAACAAATTTCAATAGAAAAAAATAATAATGATGATGCAGAAAGAAAATAGTCATTATTTATTGCTGCCCTCACTGACACTGCAACCTTTTCCTGACAGTTCAAGGTTAGGCTTTGCTATTCCCATCATCATTTCAGGACCTTTGTCCATACTTTTCTTTTTAATAGTATATTAATCTAATAAAGCAACAATAACATATTCTACATCCTGGAGTCATTAATCCAATATATACTGTATGATTTTCAAACATGAATTTGCTAGCAATGTATTAACACATATTTAAATATTTTAATCCAAATTAACCATGAAACGGAAAAAAAAGTGTTCTTAGAATGTATTGAGTGACTGTAAGATGAATGTACTGAGTAATTATTAACATGTTGTTGTTTACCAGGAAGCACTGTAGCAAGAATGCAAGGGAGAAATCTCATTACCCATTGGTTTTAAAAAGCTTTGTCATGAGGCTTGTTGGGTTATTTTGACACTAAACTTTTATATGTAAATTAGTAGAGTTGGTGTGACACTGATTGCCTTGCCTGTCTGAATGAGAATTGGATGTCACACGGATTCTGGGTCATGTCTGAGCTCATTAAATGCAGACTTATTCTAGCTACGTTTTTTTAGAAAAACAGAAACATGTCAAGTCAACAGACCTCCCAACATACATTTTCAATCATGTTTGCTGTCATATTGCTACAGGTGGAAATTGTGTCTAATGTGCTGCTTTGCAATAAAACTGTTTTCCATGAACAGATCATTAGTTCTGTAAAATTATATTATTTCTACACATGGGGAAGATTTACTATTGGTTGAATTCGAGGGTGAATTTACCCTCAAATTCAACCAATCGAATTGTGATCCGAACGATTTTAATAATTCGATCTCATTTTTTTTATTCAATCTAAAAAAGTTTAAAAAACCCTATGGGATCTTCCCATAGGGTTTAATAGCAATTCGGTAGGATTAATCTGGCGTACTAGACAGTAGAAGAAAAATTTAAAGGGCAAGTAATTTGACTGACGAATATTCGAATATTCAATTAGAATTTTATTTGAATTATGTGAATCATTCGTTTCAATCGAATTTTCAAAATTCGATGGTCAAAGAGGCCTTCAAAAATATTCGAAAATTCTAATTTGAATCTTTTTGAAAATTTGATCGAATTTCTAACCATTCATGTGAATTTAGTAAATCTGCCTCGTAGTCATGCACCTTTATCTTTAGCCAACATAATTGCTTTCTTTCAAAACCTTCCATTGATGTTTCATTTTTGCTACCATTCGCTAAGGAGGTAGACATTGAGATGTCTTTTTTAATTGATTCCAGAAAAAAAACCATGAATGCAAATATGCATGCAAGTATGTTCTGAAACTCTAAATAGGGTTTTTTTTAAAGAAAAAAACTGTATAGGGGTTATTTTTGAAAGTCCAAATTTATCTCATTATTTCTTTTAAAAAATCCAACCAACTGCAAATTATTGATAGGACCTTATTTATCATAGAAAAAGCTCACTAAAATCAGTTTGGACAAAAAAATCTGAAGAGATTGAATATTCCTGCCAAAAAGTCTGATTTTCCCACCAAAATCCCAAAAATCAGATACTGTATTTGTCTGAAACTCAGAACGACAATGATATTGAAATGGGAGCTTTGCCATTGACCTCTACAGGACCCTGACAGCTTGGAGATGGTGGATTTGCAAATTCTGCCTTTTTTCAGCCTTGGGATAAAATAAATTCCCGAAAAATCAGATTTTATTTTTGGTAAAAAAAAAAATTAGAATTTTCCAGGATTTTTGTATTCTGAGCTTTTGATAAATAACCCACTACAAGTAAAAGTTAATGATTTTTGTATAGATTTCTTAACATCTTGTTCACAGTACTGTGGAGCTGGGGGGAGGCACTGGAGAACTATATATCGTGCTGCAGACAGAATTTAGCCTTGTCTAGAGTGGTGTTAGTTCTAGTAAAAATGGATTTTGAACTTTTTACAAATATAATACTAGTGTTGGAGTTAAATGATAATACTGTATACAAAATAAAACTTGTCAATTAGCTAAAATATTTATTTGGTTTTGTTATTTTCACACGTTTATAAGTAGACACCTTTGTGCTGAACTTACATTTCATTCTTAAATGACTTAAGCTGTATTTTAAGAATTCAAACTTGCAGCAGGTAAAAACAAGAAGGCCTGAAACAAGGGTTGTCACCTGCTCGGTTTTGACCAAAACAGTTAAGGTTTACTCAGGGCTGTTTGGGTTACAACCAACTGAGTTTCAGCTTTGTGAAACCTGAACAAGAATCAGGCCAATAACCACCTCTAATATTACAACACCTCCCACTAAGGCGCAAACACACTCCCCCACATGTCATGCCCAACCCCCATATATCACTGCTTTGCCCCAATGCCATCATCCCACCCTACTTATCTGAGTTGGCTGAAGGTCATTTATGAGGGCAGAAACTTGAGGCACAGTCATTGGATCCAGCATGACTGCATTCAGAGCAGTATCCAAGATAGATGGGGGGGCATGCAAGTCAAGAACGAACACTGAAGCCTGTTGATAGGGGTATCAGAGGATCAGGAAGAATCACCTGGAATTAGCTACAGTGAGACCCCAAACACAGGGTTACCCTGGCTACGTCTGCACAATCCCTCCATTGACTAGGCCGCTAACCTGATATCCCATTGGAGCCCTTTTTGTCAAAAGAACTGTTTACCGGCTAAGGACATCCACCTGGTGTCCCTCTTGCTGCCGCCAAGCTGTATTCTTTGCCCGCTGTGTACAAAGACTTTGCGGACGTCTTCTGCAAGAAGTCTGCTGAGACTCTCCCTCCTCATCCCCCCCTATGATTGTCCCGTTGAACTTCTTCCCGGTACCATGCCCCCAGGGGCGTACCTAACCCTTGTCTCCTGCCGAGACTTCAGTGATGAAGGAATATATTCGGGATAACCTCCAGTGAGGATTCAGTAGACCCTCCTCTTCTCCTGCTGGGGCGGGATTCTTCTTTGTGGAAAAGAAGGATGGTGGACCACAGGGGGCTCAATAAGATCATGGCGAAGAACCGATATCTGCTACCTCTCATCTCCAAACTCTTCGATCAACTCAAAGGGGCGAAGATTCTCACTAAGTTGGATCTCCAAGGAGCTTACAACCTAATTCGCATCTGAGACAGCATTCAACACCAGAGACAGCCACTATGAGTACCTGGTAATGCTCTTCGGCCTCTGCAATGCACCCACCGTCTTTCAAGAATTTGTGAACGATATCTTCAGAGATCATCTGGGGCAATCAGTAGTCGTATACATTCTCATCTTCTCCAAAGACTTGGAAACTCATCGAACCCGGGTGAAAGAGGTGCTCTCTCGTCTGAGAGAAAACTCACTTTTTGCCAAGTTGGAGAAGTGTGTTCCTGGGGTACATTATCTCTCATGAAGGGTTTGAGATGGATCCTTCCAAGGTTTCTGCAATATAAGATTGGCCTCTCCCCACAAGTACCAAGCCCATTCAAAGATTTGTTGGTTGTGCTAACTATTACTGACAATTTATCAAAGGGTTCTCCTCCTGTATTGCTCCTATCCTGGCACTCATCCAGAAGGGAGGGAAACTTAATGCCTGGCCTCCTCATGCTCTGGAGGCCTTCCAGACCTCAAAATATTTGTTTGCTTTGGCTCCTGTCCTTCAACACCCTAACCTTTTGCAATCCTTCTTCACTGAAGTAGATGCATCTGATGTGGGGGCAGGTTCCATCCTTTCTCAGAGGCAAGTCACAGGTGGGAAGCTTCACCCTTGTGCTTATTTCTCCAAAAACTTCCCTCCTCTGGAGCAAAATTATGATCTGGGGAATCGTGAGCTTCTAGTGGTGAACCTTGCACTCGAGGAGTGGCGACATTTCCTGGAGACAGCCCCTCATTCTGTGACCATTTACACTGATCACAAGAATCTAGAGTTCATCCCTACTCTCAAGAGACTGAATCCCTATCAGGCTTGTTGGGCACTATTCTTCACTCGATTTAATTTTGTCCGTACATATCGCCCTGCCTCCAGAAACCATAAGGCAGATGCCTTATGCAGAAACATTCACCCTGAGGGGTGCATCAGTGAAGACCAGAAGCCAATTGTTCCAAAGATCATTGCTTCCCTACTCCCACAACTGGCCAGCCAGATCCTTTCTGTCCAGTCATCTGCCCCTGCTAATACCCCCATTGGCATGGTTTATGTGCCACCTGAATTCCACATAGCCATCCTTCAGCAAAGCCACTGTTCCAAGCAAGCTGGACATCCAGGTACTCAAAAGACCTTTGAGCTTGTCAGGCAACTCCACTGGTGGCCTTTCCTATGAAAGGATGTGAAAGACTTTGTGGCAGCATGTGTCATCTGTGCTTCGTCCAAACCCAACCACTCTCGCCCTAGCGGGTTATTACAGCCTCTTCCCATTCCATCTCGTCCCTGGACTCATTTAGCCATGGACTTTATTGTTGAACTACCACCTTCCAAGGGAAACACTGTAATATGGGTAATGATTGATCACTTCAGTTTATTCCTTTTCGAAAACTTCCCTCTGCCGTTGAACTCTCTCAGTTGTTCATTCAGTTTATCTTCTGTCTTCATGGCTTCCCAGGGGTGATTGTACCAGACAGAGGTTCCCAGTTTGTGTCCAAGTTCTGGCACTCCTTGTGTAAAGATCTGGGTATCTCTCTTCAATTCTCATGTGCGTATCACCCTCAATCCAATGGGGCAGCTGAACGAGTAAATCAAAGGCTGGAACAGTACCTGAGAAGTCATGTATCCCTCTGCCAGGATGATTTTTCCAATCTACTTCCCTGGGCAGAATTCGCTCACAACAATGCTTGCCATGCCTCCACTGGTAGATTGTCCTTATGACTGTGTATGGACAACATCCTCAAGCTTTCCCTCAGGACTTCCTCTTGTCTGATGTTCCAGCAGATGATGATCACCCGACATGTCGGCCATTTGGTCAGCTACCAAAACCAACTTAGAGAACAGTCCCTTATCCCACAAAAAGTATGCTGATCAAGGACGGAAGTCTTCTCCCTTATATAAAGTTGGGGAAAACGTGTGGCTCTCTACAAGGAACTTTTTTCTCAAGATTCCTTCCCCCAAATTGGGTGCAAAATTTGTTGGTCCATACTCCACTGTGGAGATTGTCAATCCTGTGGCTGTCAGACTTCAGCTTCCCCCTGAGATGTGAATCCCTGTGCTCCATGTGTCATTAGTAAAACTGGCCATCTCTAATCGCTTCTCTGGACAATCTCCACCTTCAGCTATCTCCATGGACGGTCAACAGGAATACGAGGTAGAGAAAATCCTGGACTCAAGAATCTCTAGGGGGTCTCTACAGGCTGATGTCAATGCTCCTCACCTGATACATGAGTTCTACAAGCAATTCTCAAAGAAACCACAAGATGGTGGTCCAGTGGCCCCCCTGGGGGAGGGGTACTGTCGGGAGCACCCAATGGTGCTCACTTCTCCGGTGGCACTGCAGCAAAGATGGTGGTGCCCATGACCCACATGGGCCAACACTGGTGTCACAACACAGACACAATGATGTCACATGACCGGTGCGAAATTTGCATTCTTAAGGACTTCCAGGTCAGGGGTTTGATGCCGGATTGTAGAATTTGTTTGGTTAATTTCTGGGTGTTCTATAATTCCTGCAATATTGATTTCAGGACTTTTGACCTTCCCTGAACCTCAACTTATTCTGCCTGCCTTTTGGACTCTTGTCTGGATTTTGATAACGATTTTGCCTGTTCCTGTTTGTACCGCAAATTTGGTCTTTAAACCCTAATAGCTTCCTCCTTGGTCTCAAATTCTTCCTCTTGGAGCCGATAGGCCCTGATACAAACTTGCTCAGATATGCATCCTGTAAAGTTTACATAAGGTTTTACATGTCTTTGAATTTACAGTTCTGTGTTTGAATATCTTCATTTTTATTTTAGTTAGTTAGTGCACACATTTAAGGGTGTGCTGCTATACAGACCCTGTGAACTAGTTTCTGAAGTGAAGCTTCTTCAAACAGTTTGCTAAACTATATGTGGGGCTATATTGCACCAACACAGTTACTGACTAACATACCTTAAATGATATTCATGTATTCTACTAGAGTTATTAGCATCAAACAGTTGTTCTGTCCTACTAGAAAAGTCAATATGGCTCAGTTAGAACTTTTCTTCCTAGTTTCTCCTCAGAGACCCCGGCCACTGGTTCAACAAAAAGCAATCTGGAAAGATAATAACCCACCATACTCTAGGGTACTCTCCTCTGTTACACTGAAATCAATGTGCATTAAGTTTGTGCCAATGTGTATGAGCTCTATAGTTCTAAAAGCACAAAGACTCACAATAGCCCTTGTGTTTAGCTTTTTGTTTACAACAAAAACTCATACCAAGAAATATTCAAATTGACTCTTTCAAGAAACGATGCCTAGCCTTATGTTTTATCTCTTTAATTTTCTTTAGTTTTTTTTTAAGATAGGTAATCCCCCTCAGGACTAGCAGTGATGAAGAATAGAACTCAAACCATAATAGTTCAGTTATTTGTATGATTTACAAGAAAAGTAAAATCTAAATTTTTCAATGAATATATTATTTAAATTCTCATTTCCCTTGAAGCTCCATGGTTTGTGGCTGCAAATTATATTCCATGAGTACAAAGTTTCTGGCTCAGTCTCTCTACTTTGAAGTTGAAAGTAGAGTTGAAAAGGGTAGATGACCTGTTAGATTACTTTTTTAAACATTAATATGTGTGTGCACAGAATATGAATGCAATACTTTGCCCACAGTTGTAGAAAGTCATGTTTATTAACCTTGTATTCTGTAAAACTTGGAGTATTAATAAAAAAAATTTTTTTTTCTGTATGTGTCATAGCCTTAGACTGTACAACGGATTACCTAGTTATGCAAGCAGATACAAATCATATCTAAGCAAGTAAGACATTTGACAGAGGTACCTAGGAGCACTCACATTGCTTCAATTATTTGGCCCTGTAATGATGAATAAGAATTAGCCATATCTCAGGAGACCTGCAATATTCTGGCAGTTGCTTGATCAACTCTGACAACCTTAGTAAAGATCTAGGGGAAAATAAAAAGTTCAACTGCTATAAAGCTTTAAGGTTCCCAGGCTTAAAGCTATGCTTATTTTTACTGCTGCAATAAGATCACAGATGGTGACTACAATTGAACATTTTATTAAAAAAATATATTTATATGCAGCGCATAATAAAAAATAAAAAGCTAGCATATGAATAATTATGCAAATTTCCATGTTACATGTTCTTGTAAACAATATATATACAGTATAAGCAGGTACTTTATTCATTTGTAACAGTGAATATTTCTTAATAACTACAGAATCCATTATCTAGAGACCCGTTATCCAAAAAGCTTAGAATTATGAGAAAACTATCTCCCATAGACTCCATTTTAATCAAATAATTCTTATTTTTAAAAATGATTTCCTTTTTCTGTGTAATAATAACAGTACCTAATAACAGTACCTTGTACTTGATCCCAACAAAGATATAATGAATCCTTAATGGAGGGAAAACAACCATTGAATATATTTCATATTTAAATGAGTTTTTAGTGGACTCAAGGTATGGAGATCCAAATTAAGGAAAGGCCCCTTGCACTTGATCTGCATGATTCCATACTGGTGGCAAAACTATCCTATTGGCTTTATTTAAAGTTTAAATAATTTTTAGCTGACTTAAGTCATTGAGAACCCAGATCCCAGATTACAGAAAGATCCCTTATTTGGAAAATCCCAAGCATTCTGGATACTAGATGCTATACATTTATACATTGATAAGCCGATCTATTAATTATTAATTTTATATGTATTTTGTTTATATGTATTTTGTGCCAGATTAATAACACAAACTTCCTATTCAAGTCACAGTGGCTACACCAAATTAAAATGATTGCAAGCTCTTTTAGTGCATGACCCTTGCATGTTCTTTTAAGTCAAGAGTGGCCATACTTTAATAATGTGAGGTCTACTTTTAGTGATGATGTCTCATTATGATCTACATTCATAAACAATTGTTAGCATTCTATTCCATGGAAAATATTAACTAAATACTGACGTATAATTTTATATTTAACAAACACCCATTTCTTATGTAACCTAATATATAGATAACTATCTAAATGAAAAGCATGAAATAGGAGGGTAATTAAGTCAAGCTGTTTGTTGACAGTGTCTTGAGATCTACTGATCACCAGCTAAAGGTCAACTGGTAGATCCCAATCTATCTTTTGGACAACCCTGTTTTAGGTTCTTGAATGAAACATATGGTTGTAGTTGGTTACTAGAATTGGAGCAAATAAAATAACCTCCTCCTTTGTGGAATGGTATCAGGTTTCCCTTTATTGCTGCTATTTATTTTGTTATAATATGCCTTTATCAGTGCAATAGGCTGTGTTGTTGCCCAAAATAGTATAGTCCACCATGTTTCAAAATCTGGGAAAATTTAATGATGAATAAGATTCTGCAGAGATTATTGTACGGGCTGTGTAATTATTTATCTATTATCTATTTCTATAAATCCAGCTGATGGAATATGCTGAATATTTGAATGGTAGCTAAAGAACAAATCCAGCAGGTAGAGTTATTTTTCTTTATTTATATTTATTTTATTTATTTTTAAATTTAGCTATTGTTAACTCACACTTAGGGCAGAAACCTACCTGCTTCTAGTTTCCTCAATTAAAAAAAAAAAAAACTGAATATATATATATATATATACAATGCAAGACTATAGTTCTACAACAGGTAGCTGGAGAATTTTGTGGACCCATACCTACCTATGGCTGGGATATGCTGAATAACAAGCAAGCTCAACACATGATTGTCAATACAGTTCACTTAAACTGTTAATTATCTAATATCACAGAGATCTGAAGTTGTATAAAGTTAATGGAAAACAGGTGTTGCCACAAGTCTGGGAAACATGGCTCCCTTCTAATTTAATGGATCCTTAGATCAATAAATGAATAGAGCTGTGGAGACCTGGAGAAGTCACTAAAGTTCTGTTTATTTACTTATCCATCTCTCTCTGTAATATTTAAACCAGTGATACCCAACTAGTGCTCACCCACCCCTTGGTTGTTGCTCCCATTGGCCTCAAAGCAAGTGCTTATTTTTTAATTCCAGGCTTAGAGGCAAGTTTTGTGGTAGAACAACATGAACAATTTTGACGTGATTCTGCCAGATCTGACGCTGGGCAGCAAAATGCCCATGTCAAGTTGGATGCGATGGGAAACAAGGTAAGTAATACAAAATTCGGATGTTGTCACAGCGTTCAACCGGCAGGACACGACTGTCGGATGCAGACACAGCTTGCAGCAGTTGTTTTGTGTCGCATGCAAACTACTGTATATTTGCCAATTTGTTGGTATTGGCCACAGCACTTCTCCAGTTTAACAAATAGAAGAAGACAAACCAACTCCTTGCAGACAGTGCCATGGTGAACCTAGGAACTTGCCTTTCAAGGCAGCAGTGCTAACCATTGCACCAATGTGCTGAAAAGGAGCCCCTGGAGTATAACTATTCTGATCAGAACTGCTGCGAGAGTTCATGCATGTGTGCTTGTGCTTTGGGGTTATGTTCTGGTTGAGGTTATTTGGGCAAAAACTCGAATTTGTAGAGCTGCTAAAAGTCAGAATCCGAAAATCCAACTTCTCAAGCATTTTGAAGTCATGTAGTCAACCTGAAATAATTTAGCTATTCAGGTGTCAAATTCGAATAATTTGCACAATTCAAGCTTTTCCCATCCCAACTTCTTTGAGTTATTTTACAGATAAATAAGATAAAATCATGGATGGTAGTCTGGTCAAGCTGTGTTTAATACAAAGATGAGATAAATCTGAGTTTTAGTAAATAAACCCTGTAGTGTCACATGGTATCAGCCCTTTCCTTTATAAAATTATTGCATTATAATCAACTACAGTATGTTCCTTTGCTTTACCCTATTAGCATTATTTGGCTATTCCCTGTTTTGCAAATGTTTGTTTTGTTTGGTGCCTTGATATAATTTTTTTTATTTGAGCATCAATTAAGAAACGCTATTGTTCTTGTTATTTTTAGCCACCAAAAATCACTTTGGGGCTTACAGTGATAGTCGGCACCCCAGGAGTTTATACAAATTGGAGAAATAACTGTGTGTAGCTAACATATTACATTTGTGATTTATGAAAGGAAGTAATTATCCACAGGGAGCAGCTACTGGTGTCATATGAAAGGGATGTACGTATCTTCACGGGACTGCAAGTTGTATGAATTTCTGATGGCACTGCTGTGTAATGTATGTAACATTGTTTGATATTAACATTTCTCCAGCCTAGCTTCTAAATTAACTATTAAAACCTCTTCTGGATCTCAGTAGTGATGAAACATTTATAAGAGAAAATAATCCAACTGTTAAGCGTATGCTATCTCTTTTTTGGAATCCTAATCTGTATATGTGGTAATTACAGTGAGGCTGTGAAGAAGCATCTTTCAAAACCAAACCTGCAGTAGTTGGTAGGGGGGAGGTTGGTGTCTACTTCACTGATAAAGTGTTTATGTTGCCTTATAAATAGGTATGTTTCTTTTCATTCACAAGCCATTGTGCTGTTATCTTTTAGACTGTACTTTTTTGTATTAGTTATTGGTTGCTTTGTATGCAATTCTGTATGTTGAAAGTATATGTTGGATAATACATGTTAATAATAATAATCATCTTTGGTGACACTTAAAAAAAAGGATTTGATTCTCAGCCTCAAAACTACAGGCCGGTTAGTCTGATGTGAGTGGTAAGAAAGGGGCATTTTTTTTCAAATGGGGCATTAAGGAAATAAATACTTGACTTCATGGCAAATCATAATACTGTGAGTTGGTGCCAGCATGGTTTTATGCATAACCGATCTTGCCAAGCAAGTTTAACTGCTTTTTATGAGGAAGTGAGTAGAATCATAGACTCTGCAATGCCAGTGGATGTAATCTACTTGGACTTTGCTTAAACATTCCATACAGAAGGTTAATGGTTAAATAAAGGAATATTGGCCTAGAACATAGTATTTGTAATTGGATAGAGATCTGGCTGAAGGATAGATTACAAAGAGTGGTGCTGATTGGACCAGTGTTGCAAGTGAAGTACTACAGGGGTCTCTCTGCTTTTCAGTTTGTTGCATTAATGACCTGGAGGTGGGAATTGAGAGTTCCATGCAGTATCATTCTGTGCCTATTAAAGCAAATAAAGTATTGTCTTGCATAAAAAGGGCATTAACTCAAGGGATGAAAACATAATTTTGCCTCTTTAGGTCCCTGGTAAGGCCTCACCTGAAGGATGTAGTGTAGTTTTGGGCTCCAGTCCTTAAAAAGGATATAAATAAGCTGTAGGCATTGCAGGTGCAACTAAACTGGTTACAGGATGTAAGATTTAAACTATGAGGGTATATTGTCAAGGATCGGGTTGCTTTCTCTGGAGAAAAGACACTTCGTGATGGGACATTATTACTCTATATTATCATTAGAGGGCATTACAGAGTGCTAGCAGGAGATCTATTTTTCCATAGAGTAGAGAAAAAAAACTTCATTTGAAGCAATGTTTTTCTTGAAAGTGAGGTTGTGGAATGCCCTTCCAGATGATGGCTTTGATGGCTGATTCTGTTAATGCCTACAAGCATAATATCCAAGGCTATTGTGATACTAAAATCTTCAATTAATATTGATATTGTTATATACTGTATACCGTAGTTTCAGTGGATGTGTGTAGGTGTGTATGCTGGGTTTCATTTGGAAGGGTTGAACTTGATGGACTTTGGTCTTTTTTCAAACCAGCTTAACTCTGATACTAACTATGTAACAATTCAGTCAATGTACATATAGCATTTCTATTCCTGGCTCTTTCAGACAGGTTAACGTTTGGCAATGGAATTTTGTTGCAGAAGAACACTTTATTGCTGTGCTAGATACTTCAATAAAAATTCTTCTGCTGTCATTCCATCATTAAACAAATACCTGCATTTATGTTTTTTACACCTGTCTGTGGTTATTATCCAATTGATAGCGTAGCTCCAAGCAAGTCATCCAGGATGCCCTTATGTGTAATAAAAGGGTGTGCTGTACCAGCCTTTGAAAATGTACTAAGTATTAACTACTGTCAAAAAACCCAACCAATGCATAATATTAAGTGGGTTATTTACTAAATAAATTCAATTTTTTTTTTTAATTTTTAGAAAAAAACTTGAAATTTATTATACGGTAAAGCTGCAGAAAGTCCAAATCCACAAATCTGATCGAGGGCATGTATAAGTCAATGGCAGATGTCCCTTTTACAATTTGAAGATATCCTGCTCTGCACTGGGTTTTGTCTGATAATCTGATAAATTTAGGGTTTTTTTACTGACATGACATATATGTTCTGCATATATACCTTCTCATCATTTGCACGGCTTTGCATTTCAAATGAAATTTTTTTCATTCAGCTTCAGGTGCAATCTTGTAGCGCATATGTTATCTGGGCAACAGTAAGGTGAACAGATGGCTGTGGATATCATTAACAAGTTTATTAAGTGTTGTGTGTAGACTTTCCATCTTAGCGTATTTTCCTTTGGGACTACTTAACAAATGTTGTGTTCAGTAAGAGCTGAACCAAAAGGATATATATGTCACTGTTAGGATATGTTGCTGCTAAATGCCCCACATTTCTCAACAGAAATTTTACAGGGAAAGTTGTAAATATGCATAAGGCAGTATAACTTGCGTATTAGAAGGAGATGTGTAAAATCATGAACGGCTACAGCAACGTCAGAATATAGTTTGCTTTTTGGTAGAATATCATCATTTTAACTATTTCTATCTTTTAAGTGTGACAATGTGGGTAACATACAGATAAAGAAATGTAATAGAAAAGGCATGGCAATTACAGGAATATCTACAGGCAGCAGCTGAGGAAAGTGTAACATTTGTGGAAGGTTAAGGTATGTGATCTGTTATCCAGAAACCCGTTATACATAAAGCTAGAATTACAGGATAGCTATCTCTCATTGATTCCATTTTAATCCAATAGTTAAATTTTTTTTAAATGATTTACTTTTTCTCTGTACTTGATTCTAACTAAGATATAATTATTACTCATTGGAGGCAAAACAATCCTATTGGGTTTAATTAATGTTTGAATTATTTTTTAGTAAGTTTAAGGTATGTAGATCCAAATTACACAAAAGCCCCTTATCCAGAAAACCCCAGGTCCCATACCTGTACTAGGCTGATACAGCAAGTCCAAATGTATAATTTCAAAACTATCTTGACCATAATAAAAATATAATCATTCAGGACTGCATGCATAACAATACTAACCTGCAAATATATTTTCCCATTATTATCATGTAAATTATTGATTATCATGAACCTGTGAGATACATTATATGGGGACCATAATGGGGACCAAAGAGGTAGGTATATGGATAAGACCTTTATTAATTCTAGTGAAAGGGATAGGTTATACTGACACTGCAGGTCCCAGGGTTTAAAGAACACAGCCACTTCGATGTGTTGCTTACATTTATTTGAACAATGTAATATTACCCATTAATATTATATTCTTTTAAGTAAACTATGAATCATACATGGATTTATTTGCATATGAATATTGCACAGATGTTTGCTCTTGCCTTTGGTTCATGGGTCTGCATACACAACCTGCAGTTGTTTAGATGGGTATAAAAAGTAATATAAGGCATTTCATAGAGAGAAGGTACAAACACTTAGGGATCGACGCACCCACAAGGAGCCACAAGGCAAAGCCCCAGCTATCTTTGATATTTATTTATATTAAAGTTATATTTAGTCATGGTCTAAGTTACAGGTGTATAAGGCAATCACAAGTGCAAAGCACAAAATCATGAGCTATTTTTGAAAATGTATATGTTAACAAAGATACGCCTATACCTGCTCCATATACCCAATGTGCTAAAAGGCTACTGTATATGCTGATTCAGCTTCCTTTGATGAATTGTGGTGCAGACACTAGGGAGCCCTAAAAATGTTCTTTAGTGTGTTGTGTCTATGCAGGCAACTGACATGTGTGCAGTGAAACAGCAAAACTGTGATGCTATTCATGCTAAGAAAAACTTTCCTCCACTTTCATGATGGTTTATGAAAATTGTTTTTATTAAATGATGTGTAAATTGTAGTACTTGCTAATAAGCAGGCACCTATCAATACCCTGAAATTCTGGGAAAATCATGGCACTGTAGGTAACCAGCATGCCCACTTATGCCACTTTTTAGTCTTTGCATTTTGCACTTGCATTTGCACATACACCTTTTAAATTGTGAGGTTCATTAACAGTCTGTACCATTTTACTGGTCTGTGTATTCATATATATAGCCACTGCATATATTTCATCAGCAATGTAAAAGTATTGCTCTGGAACCCCCATGGAAAAAAAATATTCAAGAGGGCTGGGCCAAACTGTCACCTACCTAGCGCAGGCCTCCGTCTCTGCCCCAACTAGCCAGATCAAGTCCATACCTGCTACCTGCAACTTCATTGAGTGGCTATTGAGGAAGCTGACTCTCCAGACCAGGATTTATATGTGGGTCTGCTTCCTCTATAGTTATGCAAATATATCATACATGCATTTTATTTAAAAAAAAATAATAATACATGAACGTGACAAAAGTACAAGGACTCCATAATCTGACTGAGCACAGGATGAAAGCAAATGAGCCCAATCATTTTAAGATTTGGTTGGATGTATACGGCCAAGGGATGATGTGTGATTAAAAGTATAAATGCAGTAGTGCTTGTTCTGCAATGGCTGCATTTAAACCTTGACTCCCACATTAAAAATGCAGTGCATCTCTTTTTAGAAGTACAGGTAAAGTCAACTTGAAAATAAAAGAAAATTAATGTGCTTTAGGAGCCAAGGATTACTCTATTGTGAGTAAATTTATGTAGCAAATTGTTTAAAAAAACCTCCTCTAACAAATATAATTTAATTCTTCGACAGAGCATCATAGAGAGCAGATGGGAGGGAGGCAGTGGACTTTATCTGGACTTCCAAAAGGCAATTGCCATTGTACAACACATGAATATTAACAAATATGGCATTGAGGGAAATATACTGAAATGGATAGAAAACTGTCTTGGCGGAAGAAGACCGAAGGTCAGTACAATCATTGCAACTGTAGGTCACATGATCATATGTGGTTTTGTCAAATGAACATACACTAAATCTGACGCAAGATATCACTTTCAAGAAATGAAATTTCTGAGCAGTTAAGGGACTTGTAACAAGTTAGAAACAGAATTAACACATGGATATATTACTTGAAATGTGTAAGTCAAATAGCATATGTTATAGCAAAGTGAAATGAACATTTACACAGAGAAATACCACTGGTCTCTTTGTAAGGAATGGTCTGGAATCTTTGTCATTAGATCATCATATTTTTTCTTATCGAGTATATACTGTACTGATAGGCCTGTGTTTATTTAATTTCCTGATTAATTATAGATAGAAGCTATTATGTCAAGTTCTATTCTATATGGAGTTCCAATGCAAAAATATTGTTCCAGGTGTTCCAGGCACTAGAAAAAGTAACAGAAAAAAGATAGACAAAGTTTACTTTATGTTTCTATAAATATGGCTAAATAGGAAAAAGTTATTCTGCACAAGTAACTTTATCTATGTGCCTATTAGCATTTCTTGAGTGGGAACGTCTTGCTCTACTATAATAAAATTTCATAGAATCCCCCAATGAAATGTATACATTAGAAATGTCAAAATAACTCATCGTGGCTGAAATACCTTGAGTCAACAGGAAACGTAATCAGTTATCTAGAAGCCGATATCCAAAAATGTTAAAATTATCAGAAGGACATCTCCCATTGACTCCAATATAATCAAATAATTCACATAAATTTAGAATCATATTTTTTCTCTGTAATAATAAAACAGTATTGTGTACTTTATCCCAACTAAGATATAATGACTCCTTATTGGAGACGAAACAATCCTACTAAGTCTAGATCTAAACTACAGAAAGACCCCTTATCCAGAAATCCCCCAGGTCCCAAGCATTCTGGATAACAGGTCCCATACCTGTAGCATGGAAATATACAATAACTTCATTTGAATATACATTTGCTGTCCACACTCAGCAATATTTTATCAGTAACATAAGTAAGCAAATACATAGCCATTTACTTCTTGTCATTCTCTGCATTTTGACTCAGAATACATGTGGACTGAATTTTCAATAGACGTGTTCAGTCTTATGTTTTTGACCTGAATCTCTTGCCGCAAAGAATGCAAAATCACCCCATAGGAGAAAAAGTATACAGTTTAAGAATACATTTGAATTAAGAATTATAAATACTATGGGGCATATTTATCATTGGTCGAATTTCGAATTGAAAATAATTCGAAATTCGACCATGTGAATAGTGAGGGAAGTAAAATCCTTCGAATTCGAATATCGAATTTGAAGGATTTTACCACTAATCGAATATTCGAATAGGAAAAATGTGATCGTTCAATTAAATATTCGATCGAACGATTAAAACGTTCAAATCAAACGATTCGAACTATTTTAACCGTTCAATTGAATTTTTCCTATTCGATCAAAAAAACTTTAAAACACCTTTGGGAGCTTCCCATAGGTTTTTAAAGCAATTCGGTAGGTTCAATCTAGCAAACTGGCCTATTGAATATTTTTTTAAAGGGGAAGTAGTTCGACCATCGAATATTCAAATACAATTAAATTCGAATATCAAATCGGTCAAATATTGAAAATTCTATTGTAGAAGTTGCCTCATTTGCATATTCGAAAATTTGAATTCGAATCTTTTTGAAATTCGATCGAACTTCAAATCCTTCATGTGAATTTAGTAAATCTGCCCTTTAAAGTATCAACAATCCTTGTTTTGGACAAACAGAAAATACATGTACCCATAATTATTTAACATAGTAATTCATTGACCTAATATTTACTGCATATATGTATAATTTACTACTTTAGCTTTACATTTTCCCAAGAAATGACTGATCCTGCACTGCTAAGCTTCTTCAATCTGCTTAACTTAATACTTATGCACTACTTGCCAGAATGAGAAAAGGGAATAATACTTCAAGGAGAGCTAAAGTGATATATTTCTGTGCAAAACTTTCTCCATGTTAATTAATTTTTAAATATTTATTTCAGAGTTATCATCCCTTTGCAGATCTTATAAAATGTTAGCATTCTTTTTAACTGGGAAAACAGCCTACTTTTGTACGCATAGATTCACGTTCTTTGTAGCAACACCCTGCTGTTCAAGAGGCTAGTAATTGGGCACCAGTAGCAGCTTACTGAAGTGTATAAGGAATTGTTTTTTCATAGACACAGCAAATACACTTTCAAAAATACTTTGGACAAACGTTTTATAATTCTATGTTTACAGCACAAAAACTTTTTATAAGAAACAGTTTCTATTTAAATGTATGTTTTTAACGTCATCAGCATTGACATGAGGGCAGAAGCAAATAAAATAGTGTAGATACCTACTGGGTGGGGCAGAATTTATCAGATGGAAGTAATGTCACAGCTAATGTATAGCATTCAGTTGTTATGATGACATATATTCTAAATGACAAGTGTATTGAAAATTGGTCATCCACATAAAGTAATATAAGAACCACTTTATCACCTTATATCATATTAATCCTGGAGTGTGTTGGATACTTTGATAATTGAATTTTTGTATTTATATTGATTGAATTGGCTAATGAATTTTCTTTAGTTTTTAGCCAATTAGGGTAACAAGTAGTAATTTATTCATTAATTTTTGTATCAGAGTATGAGATTGGGGGTTTCTCGTTACTTCTTTATATTTAATTAACTTATTGATTAAGTAAATTATACCTCCATTCTCAAAGGGTGCATTTCTGTTTAATTATATAAGATTAGATTCATTCCCCTTTTTTACCTAATATAAGAACCACACCAACATATAAAAAAATTAGAGAGTAGACCATAATGGGGATTGATATTTATGAATAGTAGTAGTAGCAGTCGTAGGATGTGGTATTGAACTACAATTTGTATTTATTTTTATGGGGTAATTAGACTTCTCTCTAGTTTATTATTTATATTATTTTTAATACAATTAAAAATATTAAAGCAGAGTACGCCTTTGCATTCCTTCATTTAATCAGCATTTACCATATTTATGCCAAAGTCAGATGTTCCAAGATCCAAAGTCAGAGTTCAAACCCCTGTGCTCATAATGCCTTTTCAACAAGTCAGAAAGTAAATCTGCATTAGTGAGGGTGCACTAACCTAGATAAGAGGAGAAATTCATATAGATTATTTGAAAACCTTAGAAAAGAAGTACTAGAGACCAATATTTGCACAATATAAACAAAAATGGATTTCAATATAATTGACATAATTGCTGGATGATCAAGTTCAACTACGTATACCATTGCACAATGCTCCACACACCATGTTCTGAAACATCAGCTTCTATACTGTGAATTTCATACTAAAATATTACATTCAGGTGCAATCTTGTAGCACATATGTTATCTGGGCAACAGTAAGGTGAACAGTTGGCTGTGGATATTATTAACAAGTTTATTATGTGCTGTGAGTAGACTTTCTATATTAGTGTATTTTCCTTTGAGACTACTTAACAAATGTTGTGTTGAGTGACCGCTAAACCAAAAGGTTATATGCTCTGTTGCTGTTAAGCTCTGTTGCTGGTAAATGCTCCATATTTCTCAATAGAAATTATATTATAGGCAGTATACTTCTCTTATTATAATGTCACCCATCAAAATAGTCAAGTTTTTTGTTTATTCATCTCAGCTTTATTTGGAGATTTGTAAATTCATTAATAGCTAAAGAAATTCACTGCATATTTTTCTTATATTGATTCATGAGCACACCGAGTAATTTCAATTAATGGGGAGTGAAGATCAATGACTGGCCATGTTCATTACAAAACGGGAATATTTGGGTAATATCCATAGCATTTCATAGGGTTCAGCATGTACAGTATATAGGGGAGACTCTTAATACTTCACAGGTTTGGAATTGCTGTAGGGTGCTCCCTTTTAAATTTTCAAGAGCAGTGCAAAGGCAGTTGGCGGTTATTCACTGGAAATCACTGCCTTTTTACAACATAATAGCCTCCTTAGCAGTAAAGTGCTATAAAAAAGGGCTTATTTAAAGCAGAGCAGTGACATTTCTGAGTTACTGTTGAGAAGAGTATGTTTTAGTTTGAATTATTAAAGATGATTAAAAATGTACACGTTTACTAGTATTAACTAACTTATTAATTAATTCATTGTTCAGCTCTGTTCTGAACTAGTACAACCAAATAAATGTATTGTACTTCTGACAGAATTGGAAAATTAGTTGCTTTTGTGTTTATGTTTGCATTATTATTCTTATTATTGCCACCTCTTGCTTTGTATTTGCTAGCTTAGGTGTTGTTAAAGAGGCAATTTTTCACAAAGCTTAATATTTTCAATTAAGCAACGCAAAGAATTACTTTTTACCGTTGGATCCTGTTTTCTATTTTTTATTGTTTTTCAAAAATGTAAGTTTTACGAATGAAGCCATGAAAGATTAAAATTGCTGAAATTGTATACATTGATTGATTAAATTCTGCAGCTAATGCTGGCCATACACTGGCCTCATCTTGCCTACCCACACTCAGGCCAAATTTCAGATGATCTAATAGCTCACCATGAAGCCATTGATTGGATTATTTACTGGGGCTTTCAGAGGGCCATCATACCATATCCACCTTGTGCAATGGGATTTTTGGTCATATATCAGTTGGGCAGGGCCCATTTATGAATCGATAAGATCAAACTTGGTCTGAATGAGTCAGCAGCTTTTATGGGCCCATGTGCAGCCACCTTAACATTTTAAATGTAATAGTTATTGTGAAAGACTTAAGCAAGGCTTGGGGATCATGCTTAGAAAGGAACAAAGCTTCTGTTGCTGACTCTGGTAATGCTGATAAAAGTAAAGTTTTTAAAAAAAAATGTCAGCAGGCTAATTTACAGCTGCTACTGGTAAACACACACACACACACACACACACACACACACACATATATATATATATATATATATATATTGTGTAGCTTGTGTTGTGTACTGTCACAGTGGTTGAGCAGTCACATGAATGAAAATATTTACTTGCCCAGGGGTTCTCAATTATTGTATATATATATATATATATATAGAGAGAGAGAGAGAGAGAGAGAGAGAGAGAGAGAGAGAGAGAGAGAGAGAGAGAGAGAGAGGAGAGATAGGACTGGATATGTGTGACCATGTGACAAACAATCATGTATTGATTTTATGATATAATAGATTTACTGCTAACCTCTAATTTAACTTACCATTAAGCACAAGATGTTTTCTATAAACTCATGAATATAATGACTATCAATGTCAATACCTTTGGTGTGCAAAGAAATAATGCTACTGCTATACATATATATATATATATATATATGTGTGTGTGTGTGTGTTTAAATCTAGAGAAGAATTATAGTTGAATAGAAAAAAGACTAAAGCCCATCAAGTTCAACCCCTCCAAGTGAAACCCAGCATCGATACATACTCATATTGACCCCTCCAAACACTCACACAAACTATATAAACACTAAGGGGCAGAATTTCGAAGTAATTTTTGGGTACTTCGACTGTCGAATAGGCTAAAATTCGTTTCAAATTGAAAAAAATTAGATTTGAATAGACTCAAATTGAAAAAGTTTGACTATTCGAACATCGAAATTTATCATGCACTGTTTCGTGAACTAAAACAATTTGCCATCTTAAACCTGCCGAATTGCTGTTTTATCTTATGCGGGACCTCCTATAACCTATATGGAGTCTTTTGGTGGACTTTGAGAAGTTGAAGTTTTTTTAGGGCAAATCCTTTGAATCGATTTAGATTCGAGTTCAATCGAAAACGGACCAAAAATTTGGTTGCTTGAATTTTCACTTCGCTTGATAAATATGTCCCTAAGGGTAGGGACAGACAGGGAGATTCGGGGAGATTCTGTCGCCTGGCGTTTTT
>CM044439.1:105874485-105915770 GCA_024363595.1 Xenopus borealis
GAGAATGTCCAGATGGTTTGGAAAGTGACAGTAGAAGAAAGAGATGGATAAACATGTTAAACATCTTGTTTTATGTAGCTCAAGTTGATAAAAGCTTTTTGAAAAGCATGTTGGTTCTGTTAGTTGCTATAGTTTATGGTTTAAGACAATTAAGGTGGTCTTACATTAGAAAATATTGAACTGGACTGTCTATTGAAACTGATTCCCAGTTGACACAATTTCTCTGCTGTTCTGCATTGACTGCTTGCTCACTAGTTCAATTTCTGATGTATGACTGGAGCTATTTGGTTGAATGATGACACCTTATTTGTTCAAAGTTATACTGTACCTTTTCCTATTAACTGGTCAGTTCATACAGTATGTGTGTGACATATACTTAATTTCCCCTGAATAAATTAGTATCTAGTATATAATTTACGTAAGCTCACCATCCCTTCAGTTAACAGTTATTACCCTGTCTGTGTAATTATCTGTATTCATTACTAATCAGCCTTATATTATGACATTTATGTTTTATGTGTACTGTATAGTTGGCCCCTAAGCTCAGTAAGTGACAGCAGCACAGAGCATGTGCAGTGAATCAGCAGAAAAGAAGACGGGGAGCTCATGGGGCACAGATCTTTACTGCTAAAGGACTGTGGTTGCCTTGCTCTGTTACAAAGGCCCAAAACATATTATACAACATTTCTAGACTACTTCAAGCTTTACTTCTCCTTTAACAATGAGCCAAATATACATGCATTTCCTGTTGCTATTAACAACAGACACTTTTTGTAAATATTTATGTTGCAATGTTCTCATTTGGCGTTTATCTTTATTCTCTTGTACCTGTCAAAAGTGATGCCTCCCTAGCTCCTTAATAAAATGAATAAATATAGCGGTGGTTCTGAAGCGCCTTAAAGGGCACTGAAAGCTTGATATTTAAATTGTATGCACTGTTCATAATTTAAAGTTGGCTTGCTGAAAACCTGTTTGAAATGGTATTTAAATATAGATTTCATAATTATATTGATTTTGCAACCTTCCTTCTCACCCTTCAGTGCACAACCTCTTAAATGGCAACTTGTCCACACAAATCAGTTTTTTTTTTACAGTTCGCATAATGGTGAATTTGGAAATAACTAACAACCTTGATATGTTCTATTTTTTAAATTTTTCTGTAGATATTTTCAGGGCCAGGTAGAGGGTAGAGCAGATGCAGCTTTTATTCTAGTTGTAGCAATTTAAGGACCATGAGGGTGAAATATGCAGATAAAAGAACAAATGTATTTTTAGTATGTATATAGTATGTTACAGATGTGTCCCCTTCTCAGAAATGGGAGGTGCAATTGGCCTGAGATTAAAATATAGAGGGGGGGAATGTAATTAAAGTCGCAAAGAGAAAAACAATTCACACCAATAAAAATCCACATCATTGCTTATTGTGAACTTTAATTGCGCATTGCAAATTTTAATTGCGCATTGCAAATTTTAATTGCGCACTCTTAAGAAGCGCTTAATCTTTTGGAGCAAACATAACTTTTTCACTAAGAAGTTTTATTACATTTACTGCACATTGGTGCAAACTATAAAATTCACAAATGGTCTTCCACTGTCGGTAGTGGTCTCTAAATAGTTTCCGGGTTTGCAAAAGCTATATTAAATTCATGTAAATTTTGATTTGAATTGAAAAATTTTTGATTCGCATTTAAAAATTCAACCATTTGAAAATCAAAGTGCTGTCTCTTTAAAAAATTAGTATTCAACCCTTTGCTACCATAAACCTGCTGAATTGCTGTCTTAGCCTATGGGGGATCTCCTATAACCTTTAAGGAGTGTTTTTGAAAAATTTTAAAATTCTAATTTTTGGGGGGAAATCGTTTGAATCGTTTTCGATCAAAAAGCACTTAAAAATTTGATAATTGATAAATCTTGATGATAGAGAGACAGTGGCAAGAATGCGCCTATATAATAGACTAGTACTAAAAATATGACATGCTATCCACCACTGCCATGTGTGACATCAGCATAAATGCCCCATATCCTAAAATAATGTATGTGTAATACATCTTTGAGGGAATTTTACTTTGGCCTGTATAACCATAAAGATATGGGGCTGGTATACAGGCAGTTTCTGACATTGCTCTGCCAGTGTATTTACGGATGGTCTTATATTGTATAAGCCTTAAAGGAACAGTAACACCAAAAAATTAAAGTGTTTTAAAGTAAAGAAAATATCCTATAATGTTGCCCTGTGCTGTTAAAACTGAGCTGTTTCTTCAGAAACACTACCATAGTTCTAATAAACAAGCTGCTAAGTAGCAATGGTGGTAATTGAAAAACGGCTATATGGCACAGGATACGTAATGGATAACAGATAGCATTATGTTCTACAGAGCTTATCTGCTATCTGCTGTGTAACTTGAGCCTTTTCTCCTTTGACTAGCTGCCCCCATGGCTACACAACAGCTTATTTATATAAACAATAGTAGTGCTTCTGAAGCAAACACTGCAGTTTTACTAGTGCAGGGCAACACTGCATTTTATTTTTATTACTTTAAAACAACTTCATTTTATGATGTTACTGGTCCTTTAAGTGGATATGGATATGGAGTAAAATGAGAGAGTTGATGGGAGAATTAAAGAAGTGGTTCACCTTTACTTTAACTTCTAGTATGTTATAGAATGGATAATTATAAGCAATTTTTCAATTGACCTTCAAATTTTTCTTTTTATTTCATTGTTGAATTATTTGCCTTCTTCTTCTGACTCTTCTCAGCTTTCAAATTGGGGTTACGGACCGCTTCTAAAACCAAAGGCTCTTTAAGGCTATAAATTTTTGTTACTCGTCTTTTTATTCAAGCCCTCTCCTATTCATATGCCAAACTCTTATTCAAATCAAAGCATGGGTAATTTGAACTCTAGCAACCAGATTCCTGAAATTACAAATTGGAGAACTACAGAATAATAAATAATTTACAATAATACAATAAAGTCACAAATAATAAAAAATTAAACCAATTGCAAATGGTCTCAGATGTCTCTACATCATACTAAAAATATATTTAAAGATTTCCACAAGAGATAAATTAATCCCATTTAAAATTATACACAGGCTTCACCTGACCCCCTACGAGGAATCCGAAACTCCTCCAACTGCCCCAAGTGCAGTATCCCTGATTCTGATTGATTCCATCTACTGTGGCTATGTCCACCAATATACCACTGCGTACAGGTCCTATACTATATCCAGAACACAACATCCTGACCTAAAATACTTGCACCCAATGCATGACTATTTGGCATTATGGATGATATTGTTTTTGATTCAGCAATACTTATTTTCAGAATCCCATAGTTTTATCCCAGGTAGTGTATTCTTTTTCAATGGATGGTGCTCCCCAGTTGGCTCAACCTACAGTACTTAGAGCCTCCTCCCAATGATACAACTTACCTACATAGCTAGAGGTTGCCCTCAAAAATATGACCAGGTTGGGGGAAGATGGGATGAGGCTATAGACCAGTGAGTGCATTGTGGGACTTGTAGTTCCTTAACAGCTGGAGGGCCAAGTTTGAGGATCACTGCTATAGACTAACACTATTTGGTCACCCCCCTAAAAATGCAAACCTCCCAATTGAGACTCCTAAAATCCTCTTCCCTCTCTACCAGGTGTCGAAACACCACCATGAGTAGGCTGCTACTGACTGAATATTACAGGTGTATGAGATGTACATTAGACATAGGAATGTAACATGTTCATACAAACAACGTTGTAATTTTGTTTTATGTTATATATAAATGTATAAATAAAAACCTTAAAAAACCCTTTTAAGTAACAGCTGCAAGGTTTGCTCTCTTATCAAACAATCACAAATGTGGCACATGGGGTGGAATTCACTAATTTTGAGACACTATCTGCACGTAATTTGTATGTTCTGCCATTTGTGTGGGTTTTTCTGGGTGTTTCTAGTACAATTAGTAGATCATGATGAAATAGCCCATATTAGCCCATAATAGTGTTTTGTTAATGTCAGCACTTAATAAATAATAGATAATAATAATGTTTTTAATTATTCTAATTGCATTAAGACTTTTAGCAGGGCAAGGTACAAACATGCAAATAAGGGTGCACACCCCCATGTTTTTTTGCAAGATTGCACCCTACCCTGCATTTGTTAAATAAGGCCCTTTGTATTCCAGAATGTTTCATCTTGGGAGAATTCCATACATTATTCCATACCAACCAAATACATAATACTGCTGCACAGACAAATATTGTTTCCCTTTGATGCATGCCTGAGCAGATTTTTAATTTAAAAGCCTGAATTCTGCTGCATAAAATTATTCCTGCTCAAGTTGGTCTGTGTGAGTGGGCGTCTAGATCAATCAGTCTGCACACATGAAACCAAAAGAAATAAGATATGTAAAAGACTTACAGTACTAAACTGTAATTCTTGTTATATCAGAACTCCATAAACATTGGGTACAGTCAGTTAGCTATTTTTAAAAAAAAAAAAATCCACCATAGTAACAAGAACTCAGGAAGCCGAGCATGTCAAATAACTCAGGGTAAAATCTCTGCTTTAAATAGGGGATTCACAGAGCTGAATCTTTACCCCAATTAAATATATCAAATAAAACTTTTATCAAATGGAAAAATGTGGTTTCCTTGAGTTATCAGTGGTCACATGGCTGTAAGAGTTTGGATTTAAAGTCTTCCAATTATATTTGCTGTTCTGCTCTACTTCTCTCTGCTGTGAGACTCAACATGTTCTCTGGTCTCTAGGGCTATGGGTTGCCAGCCGCAAGGATAGGTATTTCTCCTGCTATTAGTATTTATCTTTCTTTTCACCTCCTCCTATTCGTCATCTATTCTGGTATTAAAACTTAAATTATTAAAATTTTATAGCTAATTTCTCCCAGGGGGACTCAGAGATCTTAATATGTTAGGAATGGGAAGATGACTCTAATTGTATTCAAAAATATTTTAAAATCTTCAAGAGAAGATGTCTCTTGAACTGTATATGACAAAGCGTTCCATACTGAGAGTGCAGAGTATTCCTGACTCTGAAGAACAAAGTGGATGGGCATGTACATGAGGAATCAGAAGCTCTTCCAGATAAACAGGGCCTTGCTTATTTAGAGATTTAAAGGCAAGAAGGTTAATTTTGAGGACAATCATCCATTTAATTGAAAGCCAGTGCAGGGAGCGTAGAAATGGCATTATGTGGCATTGGCAGTGTTGATGGGTAAGTAGCCTGGCTACTGTATTTTGTACTAATTGGAATCAGCGCAGTTCTTTTCTGGAAGACCATAATGCAAGGCATTGGAGTAATCCATTACTGAGGATACAAAAACATTAATTAATTTTGTCACATCTTCTGCTGGAATCAAATGTTTTATTCTTGCAATGTTTCTGAGATGGAAAAATGTTGATCTGATCAGGTACACTGGGAAGAAAATTGGTGGACCACAATCCACATGGGCCCCAGAATCTGATCTGCCCCCCCAAAATAATTTGCAGAGGAGGTTCACACTGGAGTTTGCCCAGGCGAGTAGGGGGCCCCTGGAGGTTTTTAACCCGGTGGACCCCCAATGTCGAGTCCAACCCTGGATCTGATGGTAGCTTATAACTGTTTGAGGGAGAAATCTCTGTTTAGAATCACAACCAGGCTGTGTGCCTGGCCTGATCTCTAGATTTACGCCCCCACTGACTGATCCTCTACCATTCAATTATTGGTACCTCTGTTTTGTTCAGGTTTGGTTCAGGATTATCCATATTTGCATTAATACTAAAAATGACTATAGCTAAAACTGTCATGTTTTATGTACTGAACTTATTGCACCAGCATAAAGTTTCATCTTCTCAATAGCAGCAATGATCCAGGACTTCAAACTTGTCCCAGGGGGTCACCATCTTGCAACACTCACATGCTCAGTGGGCTCTGAAATGAGCAGAAAATGTGGTTGACCTGTCATATAAGCTGATACTATAGGGATGATTACATTCTGATGCTAGTTGCACTGGTTTCTGTGCTGCCATGTAGTAATTATCCATATAAATTACTAATCAACCTTATACTGTGACATTTACATTCTATGTGTTCGGTGTATATTTTGAGTCTGTACCTAAGCTTAGTAACTAAGAAGAGAGCATGTGCAGTGAATCAGCAGAAAAGAAGATGGGGAGCTACTGGGTCATCTTTGGAGGCACAGATCTTTACTGCTAAAGGGCTTCGGTTGCCTGGGGCTGGTGCAGAAGCCGAAAATGTTCCTTGTCACACAGTTGAGTATCATCTGCAATAGTTTTGTTATATATGCTGGTGGGTGCCCAGGATATCCTCTCGAAGCAGGTGACAGGTTAAGCTTTGACTGGACAATTTTCTTAAAGGAAAGTTAATTTTTCTGCATTTTTTGTGTGAAATTGTACAGATCTGTATTCATGTTAGTGATTTTGAGGCCTGAATGGAACATGAGGTCAAGTGTGTGGCCTTCCTTTGTGTGTTGTAGATGTTACTGCTTGTGTCACAGCAAAACCAGTCATAGTCAGGAGGAATTATTGGTCAAATTAAGTTTGTGTTCATCCCAGGCATTGACGCAATCGATGATATTAAAGCAGTCACAACACCAGTTATTTCTTGGAGAAATGCTTTTCATCACCAAGTGGTCTATACATAGATGGAAAGTACTTTGAAGCTTGTTTCTTCCGATAGTTGTGCACCTACATACTCAAATTAGTCTGACTGGTCAATGGGAGTAGTTATTCTACAGTAGATTGCTATACCCCCTCCCTCACAATCTTGTCTTGAGCAGTGGAGCACTGAGTAGTTACTGCAGCTTCCAGGATGGGGCATGCATTTGAATCAAGCCAAGTTTCTGTAATGCATGCTAGGTCATAGGATTCAATTATATCTTTATGACACAGTTCTGATTGAGCAGACAACTGTACATTCATATAGCTTTAAAAAGATCCTTTTTAGGCTCAAAACATTGCTTTAAATGTGCACAGGAATGGTGTTTTTTTTGTACTATTTAATATAAATTTTGCAATAGAAGGAGGTGTTGTTTGCCATAAAATATATATATACTGTATATTAAAACGCTTATGTCCAACAAAGGATACAACTTACAGCATTTAAGGCAATGTGATAGTATCGATTTGAATTTCAAGCTGGATAACTCCAGAAAAACATTAAATAATTAAAGGGAACCTGTCATGGGAAAAAAAACATTTTTCAAAACACATCAGTTAATAGTGCTGCTCCAGTAGAATTCTGCACTGAAATCCAGTCACATGACCAGGGGCAGCTGGGAAATTGACAAAATGGCTAGCCCCATGTCAGATTTCAAAACTGAATATAAAAAAATCTGTTTGCTCTTTTGAGTCTACTGGAGCAGCACTTTTAACTGATGCGTTTTAAAAAAAAACATGTTTTCCCATGACAGTTTCCCTTTAAAAAGCCATAAAAATTAAGATCAGCCATAAAATGTCTCAGAATGTCATTGTCTACTTTGTGCTGAAAGTTATAAGGTGAAGTGAGATGATCTTATTCTTTTATTCCAGTCTCATCAGGCCAGTTAAATGCCAGGTTTTTAAAATGTATCATTTTAAACACTTTTGAGATTTTGAAGTGCCATTTTGGTGACAAATGCAGCATCATTAAAGTGCTGCTAGGAAAGAAGGGAGCATTGTGAAAAATAACAAAACAATGACCCCACCTAAGCCCTTTGGGGCAATAAGGACTAACAGACTCACCACTTGGAAGCCCATCCACCCCCCCCCAACCTACTGTACATCTGTTTGCCTTCTTTATTCTATCATTTCTTATTATTGTTTGGTATTACTTTTTGCAAAAATGCAGACATTTAACCCTTACATCTCCTATATGCAGCAGAGCTACTATTTTCAATTAGATCTCATGAACTAATTATGTTTATATCTAGCAATACAGCAATAAGACAAGGTTGATGTGCAGGGACTACATGAGTTCTTAGAAACAAGTACAAAAATGTCCTATATATTTAAACTTTTTACTAAGATTCAATGATAAATTCGAGTTTTTTTAAATTCTTTTGGTCAAAATTTTAATTTAAAACCACCAACTGCCGAGTTCATGTAGAAGTCAATGGCAGAGGTCCCTTGAACTATTTAAAGATGTTAATAGTAGTGATGGCCCAAATTCTGGCCAAATGCCACTTTGAAAATGATGTCCCATAGACCAAAATGAAAGAAAAAAATGTTGTGTGTCAAAAACAAAATGTTGCGTGTCAAAAGTAATTTGATGTGCAAATTTCAAGTGTTTTTTCCAGAGGAAAACTCAATTTGAATTTGATTAGCGTTTCCGGGTCGGGAATTTCATTCCATTCGAATGAAATAAAGTGAATAAAATTTAATTTATTAGTTGAAAACAATCCTCTAAAATTTGACCTTTGATAAATAACTCCCTAAATGTTTACTTTATACAGCATTGTAAATTATGTTAGGGAATCACCAAAAACATTTTTCACAAAAGTATTGATTAAAACTTACAGTGAGGAATAACCCACCAGTGCTATTCATTATAGCTTTATTATGTTGCTTCTGTACTGTTTAATTATTTACACGTGGCTTATACAGCATTTTTCAAGCCACTGCTGCTTTTTATAGCAGATTTTTACACTGGATTATGCACATTACATCCATACACGACTTTAAAAAATTTACATGCATTTG
This sequence comes from Xenopus borealis, assembly GCA_024363595.1. Classification (NCBI taxonomy): domain Eukaryota; kingdom Metazoa; phylum Chordata; class Amphibia; order Anura; family Pipidae; genus Xenopus; species Xenopus borealis. The sequence goes on from CM044439.1 coordinate 105,883,179, forward strand.
CCTTGTGTTCTGCTACTCATTTGGTATTTAGTTTAAAAAAGGTTATTTTTATTTTACCGAGTGTGTGTACACTTTTGTGTTTGGCCACTACATGTTATGCAATCCTCTTGTGTATTGTACAGTATGTACCCAGGGAATTAGAATGCCCCTTCTTTTAACCGTGCTGCTGGGGGAGGCAGGGAACGTGTCTGTAGGTACTGTATGTAGCCTTTTGTACTGTAATCTAGTGTTCTCCACCATTTGCTGTACATAAATATACATGTAGGATTTATTTAATAATTGATCTACTTATCTCAAACATCTAATTTAGAGAAAAGGAAAAGCAACATTTTCTAAAATAATTTGGCGGTATGCCTAAAATGGTCTGACACAAGCACTAAATAACTTTAACTTGCATGTTACAAAAAAGAAACAGCAAAGAGGTATGCAATTCAACCACGTCTGTGACTACTTCCAAACAAGTAAATAATATAACCTCAGCTGTTCATTTCCTTTTGTTAAGGGCATTGACAACATCAAGCCTTCCTTCCTTTATTAGGTAGTTTGTCATAGGCTTGATTGAAGCATCCCAATTTAAAAGACAAACAAGCACACACCGACCAATCAAATCATATCTGATTTACTGTCTGACTGCACTTGAACCCTATTACTGGGAAACATCCAAGGTAACCCAAACAAAACAACTCATGTTTCCTCAGAGAATGATATTATATTGTGAGATTGTAGATAAAACCACTGTGTTTATACATTTATTGAGCACCCTTAGTTTAAAGGGAAAATGTTGCATTGAAAAAAAACAGTGCAGTTATCCAAAATAAAAACAGCAGCAATTGGATTTAATCAAACTATTTTAGAATAATAAAAGGGAAAAAAACACGTGATTGGTGGCCATAAACGTTACAATTACGATATTTCCTGGAAAAGATCTCTCCAAGAAAGATAGTTTGTTTCAATACACATATGTAGAGCTGCATTATCAGATAAACAGGTAGAAACAATGGAATTCTACCTGTATCTGATTATTCAGCACTAACAATAGCTGATATGGGTTCCTTCCCATAATTTTTTTGTGCAATATTTATGATGCGTCTATGGCTACTTTTAGGCTGGTCAGGTCCAGACAAGTGTTGTTTACCAATGTGGCAAATATCTGAAAATATCTGGTTACAATCATTTCAGGAGTATTCTGAACACCATATCCGCTTGCACCCAACCTTTCAGCTTTAAATAGGATTTTCCTGTTTATCCGCTTTGGGCTCCTCTAGGGTTTTGTCCTAATATCAATGCGAGTAACCACAATATCTCTGTTGATGTAGCCACAGCAACAACCTTTCCTAAGCACTGACATATAAATTGTGTTGTGTATCCTAAATATGCAATTGTTTAATATAATGTCCTTTTATGAAAACTCCCAAGGGAGATGAGCTGTACCTCATGAAGGTCAGATATCATACATTAATGTAATATATAAACATATATGGTATTTTTGCCATTGTTGATTCCAAAAAAGGAAGATTTCACTTTCCACTACTCACCTGCAAATCTTAGGGCAATGGCACACAGTATTTTGTAACCCATGCTTATTTTCTTCCAGTCTGGGTGACAAACATCAGTAAGTAAATTAGCGATGCTTTACCACTGGCAATTGCCACTGGAACCAAAAAGCAATGGTATTTGCTGATATTTTGTTGCCCTCATTTATTCTCCTTCAGCTCTGGAAACAAACTGTATCATGTGCCATTGCCCTAAGCCAGGGATCCCCAACCTTTTGAACCCGTGAGCAATATTCAGAAGTAAAAGCAGTTGGGGAGCAACACTAGCATGAATAATGTTCTTGGGGTGCCAAATGAGTGCAGTGATAGTCCATTTGGTAGCCCCTATGTGGATTTACAACCTACACTGAGGCTCTGTTTGGCAGTACAACTGGTTTCTATACAACCAAAACTTGCCTTCAAGCCTGGAATTAAAAAACAAGCACCTGCTTTGAGGCCACTGCGAGCAACATCCAAGAGGTTCGAGAGCAACATGTTGCTCACAAGCTACTGGTTGGGGATCACTGCCCTAAGCCATTGGTAGTGAAATAAGTATGCAATCTTAATTATTCCTTGTGTGTATGTATGTACAGGAAGGTCACTGCAAAGCCAAAACTCACTTTTTCCAATAGCTTTAGCATTCTTGCATAGCTTAAACATGTTGTTACTCATATACTGTATGCTTTTTATTATTCATAGTATAAGCCAATACATTTTCCCAAATGGCCGTTATAAGTCAAGCAAACAGAAGCTATTACTTAGTTCTTCAGATCTGTTTTTGTAATACAGTTAAGAGTTGTTGTATATGTATATTTTTATCCAAGGCGTAGCAATATACCCAGCCATTTGAATATATTTATGCCTGAACATTTCTCTGCTTATTTAATATATAACACAAATCTCTTCCTATTTGTCGCTCTGAAAGAAAAGCCTACCCATATTAACTATTTTCACTGTTACAGCTGTGCCATTCATATGTTAAAGAATCCCCAGCGAATCTTTTCATTCTTGTTTCTTTGTCAGCGTGCAGTTCAAGCTGTTTACAGGCTAAAGTATACAGAGCCCTGTTTTTCTGACATTTAGGAAAGCCATTTGTGGAAGCTGACAGATAATGGTAAGGACATCACAGCAAATGCCAGAAGAACATTTTGTGGTCTTGAAAACAGGCAGCAGGGTAGAACATTTACAACACTGCTCATTTGGTGCTCATTCCCAATTCCTTTATTTATTTACTTTATGTAATTACCAACTCTTTTGATTATTCACAAAACTGTCTGATAAAAGTCAGGTATTTTATGGCAACATGCTTGGGATGCCAATGAGTTTATGCTATGTTTTTAATGTAATTATTATCATTATTTTTATTTATTTAAAGTATTTATTTAAACTATACAAAACTATCAAGCAACACCTCATTTGACATTGATCCACACATAAAATGATTAAATAACAGCACATTTTACATTGCATTAATGTTGTCGTTTGGTGTTTTTCAACATCATTTCTTTCACACAGCATTACAGCTTTACTGTATATCATACCCGTTACCAATTCAAATGTTATTTCGTCTTTATACAAAGTTTTTCTCTGATACATGGGTTCAGCAAGCCAAAATAAATGTAGAAACTCTAAAGTAAGTTCAACTTTCTGAGAAAAAATTCAATTCAATTGATCACAAAACTTGTCGTCTGCATATGGGAAGCATAAATGTAAAATGTTACTTATTTGATATTAGAAAAGTCTGGGGAAGCAGGATATGAAAAGTCATTGATATCCGTAGATTCATATTGCTTTCAGAAATCCTGAATACAGATGGATAACAAAATGTGCCCAGCCTTGTAATAGTAGAAGTCAAGAACAGGCCTAGCTCTGGAAGTCTTATCTGGGTACAGTATTTGTGGATCTTTGAAACAAACAATCTGCCCTGTCAGCTCCATATAAACTACCCACGGGGAGGATTAAAAGGGGTTTGTACAGTAAATAATATCAGTTTGTATCATGTTCATCAGAAAATCAATTTAAAATACAGATGAATGCTTGCTTCAGAAGTTGCTCTTTTTCACATAGATGTTTTTATGTCTTTAATTTGACCTAGATAGGCATTTTTCAAAACGTCTACATGCTGTGTCTGTAGGGTAATTATACTTTGGGCCAAACCAGACTATTATTTAGTGGAGATCTATGTTGCTCTGCTTTTTTATACTTAAAGTGATACTGACACTAAAGATTTTCTTTTTCAAAATATTAATTTAAATTAAAAGTTACCTATAGGTCAAGTTTATCTTTTTTTTTTGCTGATACTGTAGTTCTGCTTTTGTCAGTAATTATTACTTGAAGTCTCATCTCAATGTGTCATTTAGAGTTTCTAATGCTAAGGGACTACTGCTGCACAAATATGGCAGCCCCCTCATAGAGGAACATGGGGGTAAGAAAGGTAATGTAAAAGCATCAGGTAAATACTTTTATGGCAAAATTATAAATAGCATTCAAATACAATGTTATGATGAATATTAAAAAAAAGGTTATTTTCTGGTGTCAGTATCTCTTTAACTTGTCAATGCTGTATATGTTGCGACAGGTAGCCAGAATCATTATTCTACATTATAGTAATAACTGAAAATTTAAATTGAAAGTTAGGTAAGTGTATTTTTTAGAAATGTGATTTATATTAAGGGCAACAAAAAAGTAATTCCCTGGGGTTTTAAATCCAGACATCAGGGTACTTTACAGTTATATCCTAAGATTTTGTAAGCTACCAGACTAATAGCCATGCTATAAGCTGCAACCTTTCTTGACTGCCTTCTTTAAGGGAAGGAAAATGATTGCCATCAAACAGTGCCTTTAAAATTAAAAAAATGAGGTGTTAGCACCACACATTGGCCAAAAGATGTAAGTTCACGCACATGTCACTTTAAGACATATTAGCATAAGTCTGTAATGCATTTTTTTCACAGTTATATTCTGTCATCTTTTACAGTCAATTTTTTTTAATAAATAATCAAAAATTCAAGTTTATTTGATTTGAAAAAAGGCTCTAAAATTCACAAATTCAAATTTAGCTAAATAGGCCCCCATGTAGTAAGACCATGTTGCACTTTCCCATTTAATTAACGCCCACCTATAAGGAATTCCTTGTTTTAAAGACTGAATGGCAGCTAGAGGAAATATTAGTCAACAATATGTATTCCACAGAAAGAAATGGAAGGTTTTTGACTGTCTCTACTGTCCAAACAAAGGTGGTGTCTGTCTGACACCTCTTCTGATGCATGGTCTAAATGCAAGGCAATATGTGCAGTATAGTAGCTATGGTTTTATATGGTTGACAAACTGGTACAGAGCAGTCAGGAAGATTCACTTAACCATAGATTGCATGGGGATTTTTCACCATATATAACACTATGGAAAGAAAGAATGTTATTTCAGATTCGCTCACTCTGTACAACACGGACTTTAGAAATCATTAAAAATGACAAAGCTGAGAACAAACAAAAGCAGAATGAAAACTAGGTCTGATGTCTTTAGTCCTATATTAACCACTACATATGGCTGTATGTTCACAAAGATCTGAGCAAGTAACCTGGGAAAGCTGCTTTGCTAGGACAAATTACTATACAAAATAACCTTCTGTCAGTGTATGTAGAAGACATGCAACTATTAGGAAATGTGTAAAGCAATATAGATATAATATATCAGATATAATATAGATTACTATTGTATAAAAAAAAGATCTCATATATCTCAAGTTCAAATATATCAGTTGCTTTATATATAAGTAAGAAACTGTGACTAAAATACCTGTGCATAATGGTGTGACAGAACAGTCATCAGAATTTCTGTTCTTTCTAGCCACTCGATAAAGCTGGGCAGTCACTGGTTCTGGCCTACAGGGTGTGAGCTGGAAATGAATAGTAGGCCTATAATAGCTAAGAATTAAAACAAATGTTTTAGAAAGAGAGCTCTTTAGACTCAAGAATCTGTGATCTGTTTGTTTTGTGTGCTTTTTTAGTATTTTTTCCAGTAAATTTATTTTAGAAATTTTAAATTAACAATAATATTCAGAATATTAATAAAAGTCAGGACTAATAATCAAAAACATGGTTTGTTATCACTAGGAATGAATGGTCAGATACTAATGGTTTTCCAATAGTCAAAGCTACAACAGAAACAACTCCTTAGTCTACATAGGATGTAAAGAGATACCATTATATTATTCCAATGCAACAGAAAATTATGGGGGTGAATTTACTAAGATCCGAAAATTCGCCAGTGTTGACTTCGCTAGCGTTCGCCGCACTTCGCCAGGCGAATTTTCGCCAGTACTACGCAAATTCACTAAAGTGCAAATTTACACTCAGGTCGTCGAACGGTAGCGTAGTTGCACTAATGTTACTTCGCTAGGCAGAGCGCAGTTACGCTAGCGAAGCCTAATTTGTATTAGGAACTTTAACGTATAATAGAAGTATATGTTACAGCCACTACGCTCCACTACACAAGCCCAGGAAACCTTTAATAAATAAAATAATGTTGTCCTATTGCCCTACATGTGTCCCCTGTATAGTTGAGTTGCCATATGTTAGGAAATGTAGGGGGGAAGGAGGGTAACTCCCCCCAAAAAATCAATCTTTTTCATCACCCTCCAATGGTAAAACACGCCAGTGTTTTTTTTTAACTTTGGGATGCAATACTACCAAATATGTGCTGAGGAGCCCACCAGTGGGATCTTTGCCTTGAGTTAATCAGTAACAAAAAGCAGCCCTAAGATTGACATTGGTATAATAGAAAAAGCTAAATAATGCGAATAAAGCTAAGCACAAATCAGTGAGTGGGTGAATGAAAGAAATATGGCAGACTTTCACAGAATTAATACAGAAAAAAATTATATTGGGGCAGAACAAAAATAACAGCGCTAAGAATAAGTTGACGCTATAGAAATACATGTTATTAATAATAATAATAATAACTTAAATGTTGGTCTCTTGACAATCCTCATCAATTGTTTTTCACCATATCGTATTGCAAGACTACTCTATTTGTGTGACACCACTTTGATTTATGCTTGGAGCTGGGATGCCTTTGAGACTTTGCCTTCTATCAATATCTATCTTCCTTTAATATATGTGTCAGTGGTCTCTTCTGTTTCAGTATAGCTGGTGAGGGGTACTATTATTACTGTTCTATCATGGGAAAGGAACAGTAGGTCAAATTCACAGATACAAAATTCAATAAACTCAAAATAAACACACACAGGTTGAATGGTGGTGCAAGGCCACAACTTATTTATTAGTCATTTAACCATTTGCATGAACTGAATTCAATAACAAAATCAAAGATAATTTTTCTTTCCGATCCACAGCCAGTCTCTGATTAACCTTCCTCAGCAGACGACCATGAAATCAATCTTGCTTAATCCCTGCCTTACAACAGCCAGGGTCTTTATACAAAACCATTAATTTACCATTTCTCCAACACTACAAGTTGCCACAATTTTTTTTAATTCTAATTTTATATTATAATATGAGGGAGGAGGGAGGGTGGGGGATCCTTTGTAGGTGCTGTTTTACAAGAAGCAGGTGACTGACCTAGCCCCAATTCCAAGGCCCTCCCCAATTACCAATTAACTATTAAACCTAAAACTGCTGTACTACCCATTCCACCAATGGCAGCAGAGCCTAATTAGCTGTAAGCAACATAATGAAAATAAAAAGGGGGAGATGACAAATCCCTGTAACTCATACCTTCCCATGAGTTTTCAGGGGATATTCATCCCCTTTTCTCTCTGTTAACATTTTCATTCTTGTTTGAGTGTATTTGATTCCTGGAGGATCATTGCCATTATATTTGGTGGAGTTTACTGCTACTTTATGTGTATAATTATGGCTATCCATGTAATGTGTGCCAGTAGAACGATGCAATCTCTTACCTGCTATTGTCCGGCATGTGTCTTCCTGCTGATGTCATCATGCACTCTGCTTCATCACCCAGCTCTGTGCACATTCTGCCTCACTGAGGAAGCACCTCGATGTTGTGTATCATTTGTAGGTGTACATCTTGGTTTGGTGCCTTTAGTTATTTAAGATCTGTTACTGCAGTATGCACTTGCCCCACTGGTGTATATCTCAGATCCAGCCTCATCCTATTACTGATGTTTTTCTCTGGTTTTAACCTCTGCCTGTTCTTTGACCTTGTAGTTTGCCACTTGGTCTGATCTATTGCCTGTTTGACCACAATTTTATCTCTTTCCTGTCTGTACCTTGTTATTGCTAATTAGATCTCTGTAGTGAGTAAGTAACCTGTTTGTATAGCAGCAGAAAGTCCCATTGTCCCAAAACATTGTCAGTGAATGCCCATGCCAGCAAGGGTTGTGAAAAAAATGGCCTACTACAGGTATACAGGTATAGGACCTGTTATACAGAATGCTTAGGAACTATGGTTTTCCAGATAAGAGATCTTTCTGTAATATGGATATTCATACCTTAAGTCTACTAGAAAATCAAGTAAACATTAAGGGGCAGATTTACTAAGGTTGGAATGATAAATTTGAATTAAAAATTCACAATTTCTAGTTTAAAACCACCAACTCAAATTCGAAATCAAAATTTATCACCTCCCTACCCTGTAAAATAATTTGAATTCGATTCAAGTGTTTTCTCAAATAATATACCATTTAAGTTTCAAGGTTATGACTCCACTTATGATAAATAAACCCCATGATAAACCCAAATAGGCTCTTTTTGCTTCCAAGAAGAACTTATTATATATTAGTTAAAGTACAAGGTACTGTTTTATTATTACAGAGAGAAAGAGGAAATCATTTTTACAAATTTGGATTATTTGGATAAAATAGAGTCTATGTCAGATGGCCTTTCCATAATTCATAGCTTTCTGGATAATGGTTTTCCAGATAACGAATCCCGTACCTGTAATGAAAATGCATATGGAGCAAGCATAGCATAGGGTGGCATAAAAATGTCAGATCTTGCATTAAAGGACTCTAAGATTATAATTTCTTTAGATTCTGAAATGAAAACAATTATTATTTTATCAAATCTCTTTTATAATTTTCTGTTCCTACATGAAAAAAAATCCATCTACCTTTTAAACGATCATATACAGTACAGGACCTGTTATCCAGAATGATTGGGACCTTTCTGTACTTTGGATCGCCATAACTCGTGACATCTAAAAAATGTAAACATTAAATAAACTCAATAGGATTGTTTTGCCTCCAATAAGGATTCATTATATCTTACTTAAGATCAGGGCCGGAACTATTGGTAGGCAGAAGAGGCATGTGCCTCTGACTTAAAGTTAGTGGGGCGCCAGGCACAGTACCTCTTCCTCCTCCTTCCCCCTAGTTCGGACCCTTGTGTCCCCCACCTGCAGCAGCAATTCCTGTATTTTGGCCACATACTTTCCACCACGCATGCGTAAACATGCATTTTTGCCACATGCACTGGTCCATGCATGTGATTGTTTGAGGAGGAGGGGCTACATAGTCAGCCGGGCGCCCTTTAGGCGGGGTCCAGCACTACTTAGGATGAAGTGCAAACTACTGTTTATTACAGAAAAAAAATCATTTTTATAAATGTGAATAATTTTTATATTAGTTTGAGCAGGGGTATTGGGGCTCCCACTTCTGTGAATAGCATTGATATAGTTCTTAGTACTTTGTAAATATGCCCTATAGTGTACATTCTCTGAAATTCGTTAGTTATGAAATGGTGAGGAATACATTGTTGTTTTTTGGTGTCTTTCTACAAAGAATAGTCATTTGTATATAGAGCTTTAATTAATGAGCAAGTTTAATATTTATTGGCAGAATAGGCCAATTTTGCAATATTTTGGGGTCCTAAATTGCATTTGCTGTGTGGCCCAGTAACCTCTAGCTATGCCACATTAGTTGTGTTCTGTAAAAAATATTTTGTAAAAGTCTTTATAACTAGGCTGAAACAAGGAAAAGCTGTATAAATATAAACCCCTATAAAAATGTAAACATTTTAAAAAAAAGACAGTTTATAAATTATAAGCCTGTTAAGTGGGAAATTTAACAGTAATAAATATGAAAATGTATATGAAATATGAATATGAAATTATTATGCAAATCTTTTAATTTTACTTATGTTTTTCAGCCAATGGTGAGCAGTGTCCTTAAAACTATATTTTGAGGGTGTCTTAGAATTCCAGTTTCAAGCTGAAAACCAGAATGCCAATATTTTAAATGGTGTTTTGTCTGAGTGAATTGTCTCAAGAACTCAGGTCTCCTAAGATACTGATGTTCGCTGAATCACCAAAAACAGCATGAGCAAAATGTCAGAAAGAAAACTGCTCTCAAAATAACATGATAAATGGCAACAGCCAATATATTTTCTTTCATGCACCCTTTCTAGTTCAAATGCCTTTGGAAAGTGCTACAACCTAAGCCACTCAGACATAACCTTTTGTGAATTAAAAGGACAAGGAAAGACACAATCTCTAAGAGGTATCAAGTTGGTGGGCACCACTCAATGATTGAGTGATGCAGCTCCCTTTCCTCTAAAAATCTGCCAGCGCCATACTCTATTGGTAGCATCATTTTCATAATCCTTGGTGAGCACAAACAGAAATACGACATTGATTTTTGTACTGCAGCACCAGTATAGCAATGTGGTGCTGAGAAGAAAAGTACCCTAAACTAGTGTATTTCTGGAAGAATAGAAGTGCCTAGTGACTAAATAAGTGCTTAGAATCACAATTTAGCACCAAGGACCAGGTGGGCCCCTAATCAGCAAATAACCGGAAAAAGTCAACTCTGTGCCAAAATTGGCCTAGACACATAGGAGTCTCCAGGTATGCTAATGACAGTCAATTTGAAGATACTGAAGAACCAAATATATATGATGCAAATGCTTTATTTTTCACAGTATCCATCTGTGTTAATGCCTGCCTAGTTGAGTAAAACCACTCCATCTTTGGCACAGTATTTCAAACTACAGACTGGGCAAGTGCCACAACAAGGAATTGTGCACTAGATAATGAGTGCTGGAACAAGAATTTGCCAACATTAAAAATAAAAACTGGGTAAATAGGCAGTGCAAAATAAAAAAAATGTTTTAGTTAGCCAAAAATGTAATGTATAAAGGCTGGAGTGACTGGATGTCTAACATAATGGCCAGAATACAACTTCCTGCTTTTCAGCTCTTTTGTTTCCACTGTCTGGTTACCCTGGACCCGGTAGTAACCAATCAGTGACTCGAGGGGGGGGGCACATGGGTCAAAACTGTTGCTTTTGAATCTGAGCTGAAAGCTGAGGATCAATTGCAAACTCACTGAACAGTTATGTCCCATGTGGCCCCCTTCAAGTCGCTGACTAACTCAAAGTCAAAGAGCTGAAAAGCAGGAAGTTGGATTGTGGCTATTATGTTAGACATCCAGTCACTCCAGCCTTTAAACATTACATTTTTGGTTAACTAACTATATTAGAAACATTTTTTTATTTTGCACAGCCTATCTTTTTATCCAGTTTTTATTTTTACACTGAAATGTTCCTTTAAGTTATAGCAAAATTCTTGAACTACTCTGAAAAGACAAAAACAATCTAAAAGAAATTTCTCAGATGGACTGTTGTAGACCAGGAAACAGGAGATATACTCTAATGGGATATTATTAAAATAATGTATCATTTGAAGGAAAGTGGTAGGTTAATCTTTTTTTTAGATGGCCTATTGGGGAATCCTATTTATCAAACTTCGAATTTGTGTAGTCAAAATCGTCTAAACTCACATTTTAAAAGGGAATGAATATCTACTTATTTATTAAAATAGTCTAAAATTAAAAGCACTTACAAATAAAAATGTGTAATGAATCTGAATAAGAATACAAAAACCTCTCAAAACTCAAACCAAAGAACGATTTTACAATTTCATAGGGACAGCTCCCAGCTTTTAGATGGAGAGGTTATGCGTTCAATTTTTTTGTGGTTTTTAAACTGAAATATACATAAAATTTTACATGTAATTAAACACATTTTTTAGTAAAAAGTTTGATTCAGGGAAAACAAAGAAAATACCAACATTAGCAAATTGGCCCCATGGACTGAAATGGAGTAAAAATAAATATCTGTTAGTTATATATAAACACCAATTATACAAGTCAATTTTACAATAAGTTTAAGATCCAAAATTAATCCAAGTTATATTTCAATCTCTTTTTAGGATATCTTCTTATGTCTCTCCTGCCTGCCAGAGAGCAGCAGAAAAATGGTCTCTATATCTGAAGACAGACATGACTCCTATCATGTTCCATCTTTAGATTTTGTTATGAAATACCTTAAAAAAACATTGCTGAAGTGAAAAGGTTCAGATGTGGGAATTGATAAACTAGACAGAATTTCTTAAACTAGAATACATGATGATAAGGAATGGCAGTTGATACACACATTTTTAGACACCACAAACAATACAGCTAATAATTCAAATTCATGAGGAAATGGTCATTCTCCTAATCAATAGATTTAGTGTTTTGTTCCTTTTTGTTTCCTACTTCAAGCAAAGAGATTTCGACAGAATTATCTAGTTATAATAAGATATTTTGGATAAATATCCTGCTATTGACTTTAAGATCCTAGTCTTTTAATTTACTTTCATGGTTTTAAATGATCGATTGGTTATAGATATCTTTTGCTATATATCTTTATTGATAATCTATCAAACATCTTAACTGTTTATTTCAAAAACTTAAAACTAATTGGAAAAAAGGAGTGCTATATTGAAACAAGAGGTTTAGTGCCAGATGAGGGTGGCTGCTGGTGGAGTATTGGTGCAGAAACCATCAAAAGAAACGTTAAATAGGCTTGATAACAGCTTTTTTTTACCCCATAGAAAACAAATTAACAATAATAATGCACAGACCAATCTTTCAATAACTGCCATTTCTGGAATGCATGCATGTTAAATACAGAACTCATAGTATAAAATGAACATGTCTACTGGTAGACTGGTATGAGAGATTACTCTTCATTTTCATTTTATTGGTGGTCATAAATCAGCAGAACAGAGTGACACTGGAAATAGCAAACTGAACAAATGAAATATAGAAAACATAAGATGACTCAATACACACATGTGCTATGCTATAAGTAATGTTATGTAAATTATACCGTTCAACCAGTGAATGGAATGCAGAGGTGCAGATCATCATATTGACCACCAGCCAGCAATCTATACTGTAGAATGTCTTTTTAGTGGATTGTACTGTTATATGTTATGTAAAATCTCTTGCCAGACCTCTTTGATTTATATTGTTTGCTAGTGATTAGGCCTCAGGGGGTTTAGGCTTCTTAAGCTTAAGCCCTCCTTATTCTTATATAATTTATATGAAATGTAAGAAAATGTTGTTTTAGTCGTCCTGCTTAGCTAGTTCTAAGATCATTTAGGACAACATATACGCTCCTACAAAATACTGATCCAAACCGAATATCCTTCCAGGAATATTTTTCGGCAATAAAGAAAATAAAAGAATAAAGAACCACACTGTAGCAGAGTGGCAAGCTACAGACTGTCCCACTGGGATGTAGAAGACTCAGGGGTCTAATCAGGCAGGCTTTAACCTACACTTTTCTCACTGTTTAACCGCTGGAATAGGCTGTTTTGTTTTGCTAAATACCTTTGCTACTCTGCTAAATGATGAAGTTGTTTTCAGTAATTTTGTTGAATAATAATAATTGATCTGAAAATAACAGCCACTTTTCCTTTAAAACATTTGATTTTGTCCTGACAATTACTCTGCCAAGACCTGCCAAACCGACCCTAACTGTCCTTCATCCTCACCTCTACCCTATTCCCAAGGAGTGGGATAGTCCCAGTGTGGGAAAGTGAGTTAGTATAGTTGCTGAAGATTCTTGTCCTGTCTGTTGTTTCTACTCATTCCCCAGATAATAATAGCTCTTCTGTTTGCTGCCCAGCTAAAGATCAGATTGCTAAATAACTGGTTGCCTGGGGGATTTGTGCCACACAGCACACACAAATATATAGGTTTTTCATTTACTCTCATATTCTATGCAGAGGACTCCCTTGGGATAAAAGTGAGTGTAATGCTTTGCAAATGTCTAGTTAGGAAAGCAAGCAAACCATTTGGGGAACACTGATCACAGAGAGAAGGAGCTACAAACAGATTTAAATGATTTTGGATGTATGTAATATTGATATATCTGAATAATTCATGTTTTAAAACCTCTCAGCTCAGAAAAAAGTGCTAAAGGCCCTAAAGCATATAAGATTGTTTAAGTCGTGTTTTTCGGTCTTGGAAAAGTGTGCGAGAATTATTCCTCAGTAGCTCAAGAGACTGCTGTTCTATTTCTGGCAATACTGTGCCTGATTAGAATCATAATCCAAGCTGTTTGCAGTATGTCTGAATTAGATATTCTATGCAAAAACCCTCTCTTTCTCACTATAGGCCCCACATGGAGGTGAGAGGATAAAGACTGAAATTAAAGCAGCTTTTAGTCATGAAACTTATGTGCAATGTTGTGAATCAAAGGTTAGTTATTATCACTGAATTGGTGCTCTGGGGAAAGCTACAGATGGGCAAAAGTGGACAATGCCATTGAAAAACATGGTTGCTGAAAACAAGTGATAAGAAACATATTAAATTGTACAGCAAAATGAAAAAACATAAAAGTAACAAAATACTTGTTCATTTTCATAGTCTTAATAAACTTCTGGAAATCCAATATACTGAGGAATGACTCCGGTCCCAAAAGAACCACACACACACAAACACAAGTGTGCTATGCAGTAGGAAAGCTAGGGATATTATTTGGGTGCTGGAAAGGAAAAACTAAGGCTGAAATTGTGGGTAGACTACTGAGGCCAGATCTAAGGTTCGAAGGCTGCCCCAACAGTATACATTATTTTTTATTTACTTTATTTTTTATTACGTGTGAACAACATTAAGATGTTCAAAGAGTTGGGGAGCACCACAAGCATGGGTGGTGCAAAATAAGTGATGTGATTGGCCATTTGGTAGCCCCTATGTGGACTGGTAGCCTAAAGGAGGCTCTGTTTGGCAGTATCCCTGATTTTTATACAACCAAAACCTGCCTCATCTGGAATTCAAAAATAAGCAGCTGCTTTGAGCCACTGAAAGCAACATCCAAGGGGGTTGGAGAGCAACATGTTGCTCAATAGCAACTAGTTGGGCATCACTGAATGATAGTATTACTTTACCAGGCTCCCTTGTGCCTTACAGCTCTGCAAGTGCCACATATGCCACTGAGCTCTAATTGTATACAGGAGTATACTTACAGTAGTTGATTAGAAAATGCCTATTTTTGTACTTTCAATAATCCAGTGACAAACATGCTTTTTGTTATTTGTATTTTTCAGCCTTGTAAAGCCTAGTATTTATATTTGTGCACTCACCATTCAGGTAAATTATAGAATTCTAAGACAACTAGACTTCTCTATCAAAGTAAAACAAAGTGACAACCCTGCTATGTAATTATTTAACGCCTATTTATTAAAGTGTCTGCAAAACTTACGGTTTTAAAACCTGTGGGTGCAGCAATAGAACTGTGATCCCTTCCTGAACACTCAAAAACACACAAAAAGAAGCCATATTCCTTTACCTATAGCAACCACTATATGTAGGGATGTACCTAGGTCTCACCATCATTGTAGACTTTTTCTGCTTTCTTGTTAGTGGTTGTAAGATTTGGAAGTAATTCTCCCATGTTAAAAGTCTTTGTTAGGAAAAGTGACAGCTACACCTAAAGAATCTGAGCTTTTGGTCACCCAAGAAATGATCTTGGGTGAGGCGCATGAGAGTAAAGACTGCTGGTTACACTGAAAATGAGAAACATTGTGTTGCAACAAATCTATCAGGTATTGGGTGCCTATACTGTCAGTGACTCCTGTGATTTGTTGGACCAGCCATAATTAGTTATTTGGTTATTTGGCTGTAATCCTTAAAGGTTATATAAATACAAATTGTTTAATTTAGCTTTTTCCCATAGATGTATGTTCCTGGATTATCCAGTGAGCCTCCTCGACACAGAGGCCATCTCCTGAAGGATTTTCAAAAACCAGCAGTGGTGAAACTTCAGTGCTTGTATCTGCCAACATATCTACCCTGATAAAACTGTATTCCTATGTTCCCTAAATATAACCATTATTGATCCTTTACTAAAAAACCTGGTGCTTTTCATGCCAACCCACTCTCCATGATTAAAGGTGCACATACCCCAGACCTTCAGCTAAGGGGAGTAAGCCTATGATTAAGTGCCCAGAAAGGGCATAAAATATGTCAGGTTTTGTTGCAACACAGTAAGATGTAATTTTTGTTACTAGAACTATTTTAAGCGATATTCTTCTTGACTGAGATCCAGTTATTGCAAGCCTTTTTCTACATGGACATACAGAGTAAGCAAAGCCTTATATCCAAGGCCAGGCACAAGCGTCATCACAGCACATTAGGATATAGTGCATATAGCAGTATTCTATTGATGCTAGGCTGGATTTGTTTAACAGAAAAGGAAAATGATGCCCTGGGTTCCAGGAGTCCTTGCATTACCAGGGCCTGAGGCATACAATCCTAACCTAAAACTGCTTCACCTTAAGCATTTGCATGCAAGTTACAAAATACTGTGCCCACCTCAGTTCAGTTTAGTTCCTGCAATCTGAGACGCAATGTATGTGTTTTTTTCCTATAATGCACATTTCCCCCTAATTGTAGCTGTGCGAGGGAGTTGAGATCGATGCAATTACACTGCACAGAGGGAATCAACACTAACATAAAGGCAGAGGTAGCTTGAATCATTTCCTGGGTCAAAAGTTGCACTTGCATGTGCAACTATACAAGAATGCAAGTAACATCTTCGCAAATACCGAATGGGAGATGTTAATTCAAGCAATGTGAGCTATCAGTGTTTACAGGTTTCCACCTGTGGAAGCAAAATGGCAAGAAGTGCCCTGGCATTATAAAATAAAGCTGTTTGGACTTTGTTTCTTATTTATGTTGCGTAAGTCTTTAAAATATTTATGAATGCTATGTATTAAAAACAAGTATTCACAGGTTTAAATCCAGAATTCTTAAAATGTTCTTATAAAATTAGATGTTAAAAAATGAAATCAATTTATCGTTTAATATTTTCATAATGTCTGCTATACAACAATACAAATTTGCATCAAATTTTACGCATGAACTTTATTATTCTGTCTTAGTTAAAAAGATGTAAAAAGCAGTTAAATTTAGAAAGCAGCCTGTTAACGGTAGTCAGGTTTATCAACCCACACAAGCCAAGTTACCATGGATGCTGAATTCCCAAACTATAATTAAGTCTATATAACATGCACAAAAATGCATTCAAAAGAAACTGACATCGTAGAAAGATTTCTCCTGTTTATCATTGTATTATATCAAATACCAACAGGAAGTTGCTATATGGGCAGGTAGGGGGTTCTAGGCTTCATTAAATTATCATGAAAAAATGGCTGTACTCTATATTGGTAAAGTTAGCATGCTGTTGGGAAAGTATGGTAAAAAGGGGCCATTTCATACTTTATTTTCCAGTAAAACACAAACATTTTTATTTGTACATTTTAATATAATAATAGGTTCAGTTGTATGCTTTTAGTCAGTGGCTCTTCAGTTTTCATCACTGCCGTTGCTCCTGTCATCTGCTTTAAAAGCATAATGTTATTTTAACCAATTATCTATATCTCTTTGGTCGTACTGGTGGTACAATAAACATGCATTTTATACACACTTTCAAAACACTGATGATGTTACAGACTGGCAAAAGACCTCATTTACAATGCCCAATGCAGTATGCAAAAGCAATTCAAAAAAGCTTAAATATGCTTTTTTTTAAAGAGGGTGGCACCTATTTTCCCACTTCTTGCCACATAACTGGAGTATAAGATAAGAAGTGGCAGGAGGCGGAGCTTGCATCAGGGCCTCCTTAAGATACTCTCTTTGCTAAGCACCAGATTTTCATCCCAATGCAGAGATCAGAGCCCTGGGGATGCTCTTACTCTTGTGCCCCTGGAGTTTGTAAATTCCCCCTATAGTGCTGGCCTGTCC
Organism: Xenopus borealis; assembly: GCA_024363595.1. NCBI lineage: Eukaryota > Metazoa > Chordata > Amphibia > Anura > Pipidae > Xenopus > Xenopus borealis. The sequence continues at coordinate 105,900,770 of CM044439.1, forward strand.
CCAGTGCTACTGAATACTCGTAGTGGTGTATTACTCCAGGAATCATGTATTCCTGAGCCTAACTGCTTGATTCCTACCCTGCCGGGTGACACTGCAGGGTACTAACCTTTGGTCTACTGATTGGAGCCTCTGGCAGCTCAGCTAAATACCCTGACCCTATTTTTTACAAATCTTTCCTGACACTGTCTTTTCCTACTGAGACCTACTTCCAACTACATGTACAACATCCAACAAATGGGTCCAAAGAGAGCAAGCACATGGTGACTTCCCTTTTTATAGACAAGGCAAACATAAAACCCCTAGCCAACTACTGAAATTCCAGGGAAATACATACTTTGACCTGAAAGGAAAACTGCTCCCCCTCAACTGCAAAATAATACCAACACTTAGTTGGCTTTACCCTTACAGGGACCGACTGAAGTAAAGGTTTGCTAAACCTTTATCCTCCTAAACAAGTTTGGGGCCCTATCTGATATTTTCCTAACCTATCTGATTGCTATCCTAAGCTGCTAGAGCGACAGCCAATAAATGGCACTCCTTGTCAAAATGTGTCCATGGGTATGTATGTCACCTCCAGATGTGGGCAGTTATGACAGACTACTTTGCAATCCAGCTGCATTGCAGGTGGTCTGTCCAAATTGTACATTTTGCCTTCTGATGTCCTTTCTTGGTGGATGGTGCACTGGCCGTTGAGGAAGCAGGAATTGCAGTTCCTTCTAATTTTCAAATGTGCAGTGAATGGAGTCAGTCACGATATTTTCTCTATAAAATGACAACATATTACCTTGGTTTTGATGCCCTGATAGACATTTCAGTGGTTGTATATAAATCTGTACTCTTAGCAATAACCAGGCGTGTAACATAATTCTGCTAGGGCTGTGCAACATTTTATGTTCCAAATGTTGTAGAACTATAACAGATGGTCTAAAATGGGCACAAATCTAGTAACCCATATCAACTAATCAAAATTATGTTTTCCAACAGCTGACCAGTAAGTGCTATTAAATTACCATTCCTTCAAGAGCCCATTTAATAATATTGCAAGCAGATGGTTCTGATGTACAGAAAGTTACCTATATCTTTACATGTACATAAAAATGTAAGTGAAATAAACAGATGGGGGTTGCAGGGAAATTAAATCCAGAGTGTTATGTAGATGGGCATTGCTAGATCTAATACCATCTTTACCCATGTTACTGTGTATGTAAGAAAACAGACAAGCAATAAATTAGATCTGCTGTTTCTTTTTATTACAGCTATATATTTAGCACTGAAAAGGTGAGTCTGCATTTTGTCTTTCCTAGGTTCTCTCTAACATGGTTACAGCAACACTAAATTTGACCCGCAAGATACAAAATGTCAGGAGCCTCACCTGGGGCCTTGGGATAATCAAATGGGCCTCATATTAACATTTGATGCAGGTGATGGAGTAGTAGTGGAATATCAATAAAAGTAAAATATCCACATTTTCTTGTTGTCCAATGGAGCACCATTAATTGTTTATTGAATATGGCAACATGCTTTATTATGTATTTTGCATGCAGAAAATTACTGAGCATTCCATTTAACTTTGCAGGAATCAGATATAGAGTACGTGTTGGGTCCCCTATCATGGGGCCCACAGCTGAGCACTGGGGGCTGCCTGTTGGATAGCACTGGTATACAGACTGTTATAAAGTTGTATGGGAGTTGGAAACCTACTGCACAGAGTATGCTATTCACTTGAAAAGCAAAGAAGACTTTACATGTCCTTTTACTTTCTAAAAAAAAACTGAAAAGGTCACATCACATACGGCAGCAACAATCCAGCAAGAAAATATGATCCTGTCTGCAATTACCTTCACTTTGCTTCGCTTAGTTTATATAATGTTAAAACAGGTATAAATGTCACCAATTATTTCTGTAAGTGTTAAATTACCTTATTTTATCACATTAATCCAATGTATCCCACTTTAAGATTTCAAAGGAGAAGCTCATTTTATATTGGCAGCTGTTAAAAATTCGTATTACTAAATGACTCTTGCCTAGAGAGTGACCTGTGTTTTGAATGTCCTATATATATATATATATATATATATATATATATATATATATATATATATATATATATAGTGCATCCCATGTGGCAGCCTAGTAGTATCACAAACCTTTGGCAAACATACTTTATAGCATGATGTACTTTTCAAAGCAACTTGGAAAATATAATGCAGCATTTCATTTTACAATGTGTGACCTTATCAGTGCGTAATTACTTAATGAAAGGACACTACGCCAGTTTCTTCTTAGATGTATCCGTCTTTACTGCCTGTTATTTCCATCTGATTACACTAGCATTAGAATGTAAATTATTGCTTTGGGGTTGACGAGTCTCCTTGCTTGGAAGTATAGCTGTTGGGGGACTGTGCAATTATGGGTATCAAGCAAAATTGTGTTTGATTAGCTAGCATCATAAATCAAATATATTGCTATTATAAACTGGCAGTTTAATAAACTGTGGATTGTTTGTATAGCTAATTCTCTTTTCTAATCCAAAGCAGTTCTGCCAGACACACATTCAGCGACACCTGTTTTCTACACCTTTCAAACCTCAGAAAAGGTATTAGTTCTGCTAAAGGTTATTAAGGGGTATAGTGAATGCTGAAAATAATGGAAAATATGGAAATGAACTATGCAGTTTCCCTCCTTCACTTCCTTCTGTTTCATAAAGGTTCCTCTGTTGGGCACATACTGTACCATTATTTAAACACATTAGCCCCCAGACCCAGTGGTGTAACTATAGAGGAAGCAGACCCTGCAGTCACAAGGGGGCCTGAAGAATGGAGGGGCCTGGACCACGCGGTCTGATTAATCTATACATGTGGCAGGGAAGTTGAAGGCAGGCAGCTGGAAGACTCCAGCATGGAGTGGGGAGGAGACAGACACACATAAATATGTATTTCTTAAGCATAGTTTTACGCTGGCAGGAAAGTTACACTACCTTCTGGCCTTAGAGGAGTGTGTAAAGACTGATATTCTGAGACAATTTGCATTTGGTTTTCATTTTTTATTATTTGTTGCTTTTTATTCAGCAGTTCTTCAGTTTGCAATTTTAGAAAGATTCAAAATACCCTAGCAATCATGCATTGATTTTTTAGTCTCACAGAGCATTTGTTTTGTTTTCTTTTTTTTTTTTTTTTGTAGGATCAGTGACTTTTCAGTAAGAAAATAATAAAAAAAAGGCTAATTGAAAAGTTGCTTAAAATTGAATTTAAAGTTTGGTGATACCTTTTATTGGCTAACTGAATAAGTAACAATTGCAAGCTTTCGGAGCACACAGGCATCACCAAACTTTAAATTTTTTACATTTTTTTCGAATGGCTAACACGGTACTACATCTCAACACTATTAAAACTGAATGTGAAGGTGAGCCTGGTAACTGGAATGCTGGTTCTTCTAGTGCAGAGAGCGCAATCTTGCTTTCTGCAGTGATGATGTAGCCCCACCACTCGAAACGTTGCATTTTTGCTGCTGTCCTGTGATGTAATAATTAAAGATGGTTTTATTCAAATTGAAGTGCTGTCGGTGGATGAAATGTGCAGCCCCACCTCACCCAGCCAAGATCCTGGGTGGCTGCAAAACACCCCTGAATATAATTCTCTAGATTTGGGCTTATTTTCTAACATGGAGAAAATGCAGTGACCCATGGCAATCAGGGAACCAGTCAAATGAGTTCAGCGATATTGCTGCAAACCTGATTAATGATTGGCTACCATGGTTTACTGCCAAGGTGCAAATTTCCTCATAATAAATTAGCCAAAGTATGGGCAAATCCCTGAAAAGGAGTGTTACAGAATGCTCTGCATACAGTAAGTGAAGAGAAAAGGTACACAGTTTCATGTTACCCTTAACTTATATAGGTAGTTCAAGTTTAAATTAACGTTTATGATCCAAACAGAGATATTCTGAGACAGTTTGCCTTAAGTCTTGTTCTTTTTATTTCTATAATTTTTAAAGTAGCTTTTTGTTCAACATCTCTTCAGTTTGGCATTGCAGAAGCTATTTGATTGCTAGGGTCCAGTATACCCTTAGTAATAAAAAGTTACAATCACACTATTAGGTTTTTGGGGTTTGTCTATGTATAAGCACATCAACTGCTGAAAGGAAAATATATTCTTGTAAACGCTATTTACGACTACTAAAACTGCCTAACCCTGCATGTTTTGAAAGGTTGCCAGACAGACTGATAGCTAAACAGACAGACAAAATTGCATATATATATATATATATATATATATATATATATATGTATGTATGTCCCACAGTACCAGCACTCTAGACCGTTATGTAGCCAGTGGTGCACGATCAAGGTATTGTATAGTTTGAAGAAAGGATCAGCACTCACTGTGTATTGCGTGAAAAAAAAGTGTTTTCTTTATTCTCAGTACGATTGCATCGCAATCCAACGTTTCGGTCCAAACTGGGACCTTTTTCAAGGATGTTTGTGCATACATAAAATAAACTTTATATACCCTCCCTCAATTGTGAATTTTTGGCGCCAAATGACGTCATGTGTCCATATATAAAGAAGTGCCAATTGAAACTCTCTTGTTATTCTTCAAACGTGTTGCTGCAATTCTCATTTTCCACCTATAGGTGTCAGTGTCCATACACTTAGTACAGTGGTGTCCATATTCAGTGTCATAGTGTCCATTATGTGACACTCATAGTGATAGATACATTGTAACAAAACATGTAAACTTTGTATACATATAATTGATACTTCTTAGGCACATAGACAAAAGAGAAATTTTACTCACTGACAGTGATGAATAGTTAATCGATATACATCTGTAGAACAAAAGATATATTAGTAAATACAGACATGTATTTCATGAAATGCTTGCACATCACTAAGTTAAAAAGCTATTTAATTGCAATTGCCCATTTAAGCCTTTCGGGGCCACACAATCGAGTTCAAAAATCCAAAAGGATCAAGCAGTAATTTCTCCATGTCACCACCTCTATGTGGTGGCCGAATGTGGTCAATCGGCATGCATTTAGTAAATTGGGAGGGATCATGACTAGCCTCCTGCCAATGTTTGGCTACAGGCTGCCCTGATACTAGCCCTGTGCATATTGATCCTCTCCTTTAGCTGCCTAACTATTTTGCCACAATATATCAGGCCACACGGACATTTGATTACAGTATATATATATATTTGTAAGTCTTTGATGTGACTTTACCCTTAGCGAGTGAGCATGATAAATACACATTGTTATAACGCCATCATATTTCATACACAATACATACGTTTGCCCTTGCTCTGAGGTCTGTTTATGATCTTTTATATTCTTGGCCTTTGTTGTCAACTACAATAGATTTTACATTAGCAATTTTTCATAGTTCTTGGTCCAGCAAATTATTAGTCTGAAATTCACATGAAAATCAGTATTAGCTGTATTGTAAACATGGAAAAGTAGCCAGTGTTCTGGGAAGTCTTCCAGTCATCTATTGATGAAATTTCAGATTTGCTGCAAACTTCTGCATTTCTGCAGCAGTGAAAATGTTTGCGTAAAAAAAATTGCCACTTGGCATGTTTCGCTTTTCATGAAGAAAATGTGTGAATCACGCATATGTTATTTTATTCTTCCCCTGTTATTTTATCATTAGTTGTGCCTGTGTTTGTAAGCTAGCAGTAATATATAAACTATAGATGGTACTTTTTGCTTAAACAGCAACATAGTTACAAAGTGTGGTAGTAGAGGTAAAAAATTCACAGCAATTTTTTAAAAATTTTTTTTATCATGGGAGCCTTTTTTCTGTTGATAGGAGGTGCATGTGTGCAGCAGTATATTGAGCGAAAAATGCCTGTGATTTTTTACTTTTCATTGACTCCAATGTAGTTCAGTAAATTTTATCTCCAGTGTGTGAATTCTGACACAATGCAAACATGGCAGATTTGCTCAATACAGTCAACAAGACTTGAAAGTAAGGAAAAATATCTATTGGTATCTATTGGTAGCTCCAAAGCAGAAAAAAGTGGAATGCTTACTAACAATGGAGATAAATATCTGCCACGAAAAAGCCATAGGCTAATGCACTTTACTACAAAATTGTCGCACAGCCAAATATTTGCATCAATAAAGTTGTTCATTTCTTTTTACAATATACAGTATATCGTATTTTTCAGTGAAGTGATACACTGCAGATTTGCTCATCGCTAACTATATCTATAGATATATATGTTGTTATATTAGTTCAACTTTAAATTCCTTACTGTGTTTTTTTTACCTACAATGCAGCGTGTACTGCAACTTGCATACAGTTTTCTGCTGCAGGAGCGAAGTGCTTTTGAACAACACTTAAAGGAACTGTTCAGTATAAAAGTAAAAACTGGGTAAATAGATAGGCTGTGCAAAATAAAAAATATTTTCAATATAGTTAGTTAGGCAAAAATGTAATGTGTATAAAGGCTGAAGTGACTGTAAGTGAGACCTAACAGAACAGAACACTACTTCTTGCTTTTCAGCTTTCTTGGTTTACACTGACCCTGGTTAACCCTGGTTACCAGACAGTATCCAATCAGTGACTAGAGGGAGGGCCACATGGATCATAACTATTGCTTTTGAATCTGAGCTGAATGCTGAGGATGAATTGCAAACTCACTGAACAATTATGTCCCATGTGGCCCCCCCTTCAAGTCGCTGACTAACTCAGATTTAGAGAGTTGAAAAGCAGGAAGTTGGATTCTGGCTATTATATTAGACATCCAGTCACTCCAGCCTTTATAGTTTGCATTTTTTCCTGACTAACTATATTGGAAACATTTTTTATATTGCACAGCCTATCTATTTACCCAGTTTTTAATTTTACCCTGAACTGTTCCTTTAAAATAGGCCACACAATGCTTGCAGTGTGATTGGAGAGCTTCTACTATTTATTCTGCCAGTGATACTGCAAAGATCAATGTTTTTCAGGTGGGGGGCACTCCCTCTTTTCATCAGGATACACAACAGTGTAGTAACAGTGCTTAGAACAATTATGTGAACCCACCTCTTTCCAAAGTGACACTTGAATAACACATTCTCTCCCATAGTGAGGCTTGAAACACAATCCATTGAACAGTCCGTTGGAAAGTGCATAAATCCAAGTTAGTCTATTCATCAAATTCCTCAAAACATGAGTTAAAAAGTAATTTGAACCTAGCATTTGTTCAAAATTTTGAGCAAGTTTTATACATGTTACTAGCTATATTAGTGTTAAAGACCGTGTCAGGGTATATCTACTTTACTGGCTGTGAACCATACCAGATCTTGTTGTTTACTCTTTCTTTAAGTCTTTGGAACTGCAATGTTTTTATACAGATTGTTGTCACTCTTGCATTGACATACCTATGTGTATTTGATAACAGGTACATTCCAAAAGTAGACACATTGGGGTAGATTCATCAAATAGTGAAGTGAACAGTGAATTTCCGCCACTAGAGGGATATTCTGCAGCTCTCCATTCATTTCTATGGGATTTTGAAAAGGCGTATTCACAAAGGGTGAAATTTCACTTCACCCATTGATAAATAGGCCTTTCAAAATCCCATAGAAATTAACTGAGAGCTGTGTAATTTCCCTCTAGTGGCGGAACTTCACTCTTTGATGAATCTCCCCCATTGGCTTTAGTCTGAAGCATCCTCAATGATTAATCTATATGAGTGTGAATACAAGGTCTGAACTCCTACAGGCTGTGTGACTGTGTTTATTTCATATAACCATGCCTGCTTTTGTTAAATCATTAGCTAGAGATGAACTGTGTTGTATTTGTCTTTTTCTTAAAACTTTTCTCCAGTCTAAATGTACAGTAAGGGTTGATTGTATTTCCTTTTTATGATCACAGTGATATACCTTCCCCATGTGGGGGACTGACTAGAGTACATGCATACATTTTCTCTGTAATAGTGAAATAGTACCCAGCTAAGACATCATTAGTGTTTATTGGAGGCAAAACAATCCTTTTGGGTTTAGTTAATGTTTAAATATTTTTTTAGTAGACGAGGTAGAGAAGTTCAAATTATGGAAATTTAAAAATAAACTCAGGTCCTGAGCATTCTGGATAACAGGTCCCATATCTATAAATCTAAGGTTGGGGATCACTGCTCTAGATCATGAAGATCTTTAATGGATTTCACTTGGACACTGTGTTGTACTCCTTAAAGGTACACCAACAAATAAAAGTGGCTTAAAGTAATGAAAATATCATATACTGTTGCCCTACGCTGGTAAAACTGTTTGCTTCAGAAACACTACTATAGTTCATATAAACAAGCTGCTGTGTAGCAATAGCAGAAATTGTAAAAAATCTAAATGGCACAGGATAAATAGTGGATAACAGATAACATTATGTTCTCACCTTTTCTCCTTTGAATAGCTGCCCCCATTGCTACACAGTAGCTTAATTATTTAAACAATAGTAGTGTTTCTGATGCAAACACTGCAGTTTTACTAGTGCAGGGCAACACTGCATTCTATTTTAATTACTTTAAAACACTTACATTTTTTTTATGTTACTGGTCCTTTAATAATGGGAGTCTGGGTTTTGCAACAGCAACTTATTTATTTAAATACACTGCAGGAAAGAAGCATTTCTCTCTGATCTCATTGCCAATGTGTACATGTTCAAGTGGTTTTGTACTTTTGTCATAATTTTTCTTTTGTCTCTCACGAATGTTTTGTTTCTATCGCCTGTACCGTTCATGCAGGGTCTTATCATTGTGGAAACTCTCAAGCTTCAATGCAGTTAATTTTGTCTGTATTTGTCTTGCAAGGAACAAGTGCTGGAGATTTTCCTCCTTCCAGAGCTGTTGCTCTGTAGTTTGAGAGTGCTGTTTCTGGGTCCTGACCTGAATAAACAGGTTTTTCAACAACTCTGCAAGTCCATCACTCTGCAGCAATCTTGGGCTTGAAGTTAAATGCTTGAATCCAAACTCTTCTGTGAATCTTACAAAGTATATTCCTATAAACTGAGAACCATTATCTGTTCTTACTTCTCTTGGTATCCCATATCTGCAGAGTGTGTTTAAGTATTTTGCATACCTCAAATGATGGGTTATTTTTTAATTTTTGAACTTCTGCATAATTGGAGTATGCATCTAATATTGTAAAATGCTCCTTTCCATTCAACATGAATATATCAACTCCTAAGGTATCCCAGTGACCACATGGCATTTCTCTCTGTATTAAGGGCTCCCTTGGAAGTGGTGGAGGTTTGGCAAGTTTGCAGCTTGTTATCACTTGAGCAATATCCTCATTTATAGAGGGCCAAAATAAGGATTCTTTTGCATTTTTGAATTCCAAGATGCCCTTCATGTAATATGGTTAGCATGTCCTTTCGCAGAGATGAAGGCACAACAATTTGAGATCCTTTGAGTAATAACCATCCCATGTTCATCACAATATTGATGATATGACTTTGGATTATTGAATGTAATGCAGTTATCACTTCTTGTAGATGATCATCAGAGACAGTGCTTGTTCTTGTCAGGATCGCGCCACCCGGAGGCTTACCTTTAGCTCCAGGCGGCGCGTCCTCTCCTGTCCGGCGCATATCCACAATGGCGGCGCCCATAGCCGCCACGTGGATATGCGGCGCCGGGTAGTGACGTCATCGCGTCACGCTTGACGCGATGACGTCACGGCGCTCGTTTTGGCGCGAATTTCAAATATTTAAAGGGCTATTGGACGCCATTATGGCGCCCAATTATAGGACCTGTTTGCTATAGTTCCTGGGTGTTGTTATTGATCCTGACATTGCTTTTGATCCTGTTTCCTGTGCTTTTGATCCTGTTTCCTGTACTTTTGTTCCTGTGTTCCTGTATTTTGCCTTGCCTGGACTTTTGTTATTTTGTTCCTGCAATACACCTTTTTGCTTGAACCTGCTGATTCCTGCCTGATCTTGTCTAAGCTACGTTATTGCACCCCTAAAGGCTTCCTCCTTGGTCCACTACTTCCCCTGGGCGCCTAACGAAGGCCAACCCGTGACAGTTCTACATTTCGTCCACATTTCTTCTGATACTGCTTTCCTAGCAATAACACTATTAATATGTATTTCCACACTTGATTCATTTTCACTGTCTGATGCAATAGTGTCCTTATTCCATGTCCTTGATAATGCATCTGCAACTAGAAGGAACCTGCCTGGTGTATATTCTATATTTTTCTTGCACTTTTTGATCATTATTTCCATTCCAACTCTGTCTCTGATTGATGAATTTCTCTGCTGACTAAAGTTAAATATTCTGCTTTTTAGCTTGAGGTCTGTTATGTATTCCTCTATGCTTTCAATTTGAGACTGTACTCTGGAGTTAAAGATAAATATCTCATTCACCTTAGGATCTATATTTCCCATAACAACTTCTAAATTATCAGTCATTGTCATCAAATTAAAATGAATTAAATATATGCAAAGCTTCTTCCCCTGCTATTGTTAGAAAAAGGGCCACTTTCTGTTCACTGGGCAGTGTTATAATGTTAGAAGCTTCATGTATAGCAACAGTCTCTGCTAAAAGATTTTCCATGCTTCCTCAATATTTCCCACAAACTTAACTGAAGCAGGTGGATGTAGACTGTCTGTCCTTATCTGTGGAGGTTCCATAGAAAAATGAGGCTGCCGATCCTCTACCTTAGTGCACCAGGTAACATCATATCTACTTACTAAAGGGTGTGTGAGAGCTACATTGGATTCTACCTTATCTGTGCAGGGACTGCTACATCCTTTGTACCTCTTGCAGGTTGGGGCTCTGTTTGCTGAGTGGATCTACTTCTGGTACCATGTGTTTTACTCCTTAATAATGGGAGTCTGGGTTTTGTAACAACAATTTATTTATAAAAATACAGTGCATGGCTCTGACTGTACAGCTCAGTCTCTGCTTCTGGAGCTGGCCCCACCTATGTGCTTCTATTTTTATATGGCAAACTTTATTAACATCAACAACTATCAACACAGACAGGAAGTTGAAATTGATGGGCCAGATATCAAGACAAAACAGACACTTTAAAACAAGTATATATGCTTTTTATTTAAGTATATATACTAGTAAATTATATCTTAGTTGGGATCGATTACAAGGTACCATTTTAGAGGAAAAGGAGATATGATTTCGTTTTCTTAATTGATTGATCAAATGAAGCTCTGAATTAGGACTGTCCTGTTGTTGAGATCATTCTGGTATAAAGAGTTTCCAGATAACGTATTCCATGCCTGTAATCACACTGAGAATCCAACGAGTTTTGTAGCACACCATGATTAAGAGATGCAGAGGACAATGCTACACAATGTGTTAGACCTATGGATGTTAGCATGCAATGTTAGCATCACGTAGGTATAAATGCAGATCCTGTAAATTCCCCTGGTGCTTGATGCATTATGGCACTTGACACATACGGCCCGTTCTTTGGAGTGACTCTGCTTCAGATTGTGCATATTACAGTGAGCCAGCATTCAGCATGGGTTATGAATGTATTTAATCTCCTTTTGTTAGCATAATGCCATTGAATCACATTTATGTGTCTGTCATTTTTATTCATTCAAAAAGAGAACATGTCGTTCATGATAACAATTCCCTTACTCCCACCTGCGTCAAGTAAGCAAAGATTCCACAGGCAGAACTTCAGGGCATACAGCACTATAGTAAATGTAGGCTTCCTCTGCAAACGTCAAGGTCCTGAATCTGAAGGGAAAAAATGTGCCTTAACAGGAAAACATAACGCAGAGACTGGTTTTCTGCATGCTGAGTATGAACTAACAACTATTATCCACTGGTTCAATCCTAAACTAAGGGGGGCGAATGAACTCACAACTCAAATGCTTTCTAATTTAAGAAAAAACTCAAATCAGTGAGTTTGGGGTTAACAACCCAAAAACTTGATTTGATTGAAAATCTTGAAGGTTACAAACATTTTCATACATTGTACATGACCTTAAAAAGTCATCTTCAGATTCTTGCTCTTGCTATTTCTAGGGTCAGGATATAATGAATTTCTAAAAATTTGAGTTGTTTGGAAAAATAAATTTCTTAAAACCATGGAAAATATTGTCAACCTGCAAAATTGAACTGAAATACATTAGTATCAATGAGAGGGCAATGACACTTTCTACTTTCATTAACAAAAAGTGTAAATATATTTGTCAGGGTTATAGGGGAAGTACAGTGTAAAATAGAATAAGGCTAGAAATGCTGTATTTTGTATACTAAACATAAACATGAACTTACTACACCACAAGCCTAATCAAACACATGATTTATGCTTTCAAAGTTGGCCACAGGGGGTCACCATCTTGTGACTTAGTTAAACATCTTTGAAATACCAAGACTACACACATGCTCAGTGTGGCCTGGGCTGCTTAGGGATCATCCTACATTATAAAAAAAAATACACAAGTTAAATAATATCTGCCAGAAGCCGATACAGCAAAACTGATTAATAACCCAAAAATTGCAGGAAATGCCATGTGTCATATATGAGCCCAAGCATGCTTAGTTACATAGCAGTTCTATGATTATAGCTAAATGCAGTATGTATCTGTGATGTTCATCTATGGAAATAGTTGCACAGAATCCTTAAAATGATTTTGGAATATTCCTTCTGAACTATTGTTGAACTATACAGAATCATTGAGACAAAAAAGTGCCCAGGAGCAGGGGGAAATATAGTTACCATGTCACTCAGCTTCCACATAACTAACAAACAGCCTGTACTGAGATCACTTGTTTAAATCGTCTTTTAGGCTGCAGGGTAAAATAATTAAAACAATTCTGATATTCCTAGTATGAAATAAGTAGCCCTTACCATGTCAGTTTAAAGTAAAAGAGGTCTACAGCCATTACATTTCCTACATGTGGCTTTGATTATGCCAGTTTTCAGAACAAATGTACATAAAACATATGCATAAACTGTGATCCTGTATGCTACCTAAAACATATCTGCTTCAGTCAAGGTTCAGAAAACCTACTTCACTGATTGGCTACTACAGCTTACTGCACAGGTGTACATCTGGCAAAAGCTATTGTGTAAGTTGTGGTTATAGCTACATTTTATCACTCTTCTATACACCTTCTATTCAGACCCTCTCCCTAACAACCAAATTGCCAAAACTGCAAACAAGGGAGCTGCTGAATAAAAAGCTCAAAAACCACATGTAATAAAAAATAAATACCAATTACAAATTATTTCAGAATAACACATCTACTGTACATCATGCTAACATTAGTAACTCTATTCCTGTTTCCAACTCCTCTTTGTTTTAATTCTTCCGGCTGCTGATTCTGGTGTCTGTGTTGCACCTAACGTATGTTCATCAAATGAATTTATGAATCAAACAGCTTCAGGCAGTAATTGATAAACTGCAATGTGTAATTTATTTAGCAGTGCAGATACACTACATGTTTCGGGCTGTGCCCTTTGTCACACTTGACAAAGGGCACAGCCCGAAACATGTAGTGTATCTGCACTGCTAAATAAATTACACATTGCAGTTTATCAATTACTGCCTGAAGCTGTTTGATTCATAAATTCATTTGATGATCATGCTAACATTTCATTTAAAGGTAAACCTCTTTAAACACATACATATTTTTGAAAATGGTACAAAATTTTAGGGACCAAAAAAACTACATATGGCCAGTGTATATATATATATATATATACAATTGTGCTCATAAGTTTACATACCCTGGCAGAATTTATGATTTCTTAACCATTTTTCAGAGAATATGAAAAATAACACAAAAACTTTTCTTTCACTCATGGTTAGTGGTTGGCTGAAGCCATTTATTGTCAAACAACTGTGTTTACTCTTTTTAAATCATAATCACTACACAAACTACCCAAATGAACCTGATCAAAAGTTTACATACCCCAGTTCTTAATACCGTGTATTGCCCCCTTTGTGGATGAGGCTCTTTATCTGAAAAATGGTTAATAAATCATAAATTCTGCCAGGGTATGTAAACTCATGAGCACAACTGTATATATATATATATATATATATATATATATATATATATATATATATATATATATATATATATATATATATATATATCCATCCCATATAGAACAGCACTCTCAGGACTTAAAATGATTAAAAAAAGGTTTTTGTTCATAAAATTAGCTTGCAACTAACGTTTCGGCCTAGTCCTAGGCCTTTCTCAAAGTATTAACACTGATTAACAACATGCCTTATAAACACTAACAGGTGGAAAAACAGCTGTGATGATGTCACCTAATTATCGACATCACCAACCACCCTTATAAAGCATACTAATGAACATTTAAACATTAATATTCCCATACAGTCTAAATACCTCACTCATTGGTCTCTCTGCTTCATATCCACACAAATTAAAAACAAAGTCCTATTGTAACAATGTTATATTTATATTATTTGTGTAACTTGTAACTTTTAAGTCCTGAAAGTGCTGTTCTATATGGGATAGATGAAAATAATGTGCTGAATGAGCACCCAGGCATATGAACACTTTATTGTTGAGAGTGCCGGCTTCCTATGGGTTAATATATATATACTGTGTATATATATATATATATATATACTGTATATATGCTGTCCCGTAGTACTCGCACTCAATACTCCAGCACTTTCAGTGGTGCACGATAATAAATTCATGTAGTGTACAGATGATCAGCACTCACTGTTCTTCAACGAATGCACATCACAATCCAATGTTTCGGACCCACATGGGGTCCTTTCTCAAGGATACATAGTGCTATTAGTGACATTATTAAATACCCTCCCCCCAAAACGTTTTGCGATCACTTGCAGTAACTACGTTAGCGGTAATTTTAGCAAGTTGCAAATTTTCTGGAGACAAATTAAGTTTGCATATATTTATTCTAGAAAATAGTCTTGTTTTATGAGTTAATAATGGCGTTAATTATGACAATTTTTATTGTGACATTTATGGCCAGAAATGCATCTTCAAAACTCATAAACATTATTGACTGATGATTATAC
>CM044439.1:105917745-105940186 GCA_024363595.1 Xenopus borealis
CGAAGTTTGTATGTTGTTGGAAACTATTTTCATGATGTATGAGACAGCACCCAGGCATCTGCTAAGGATATTCTGAAGTGTATCTCATATGGGACTGCATCACATATGGGACTTCTGAAAATAAATGTATGTTAAGCTATCTGCCAATTTCTAAAATGGACTGACAATAAGGAATCCCATTTGTATAAGAAGCCTAGCTGGACTGGGAGGTTCACCTAAAAGAATTTCTAGATTAGAAATCTATACGGAGCAGCAGAAATTGGCAGACAACGTAGATGAAATGACCTCTGCTATAAATTCATGTGCTACTTTGAAAGCAATCAGTTATCCCTCAAATTCTGGGATACAATGTGCAACATAAATGATCTTTTAAAGAAAGGTCTGCATCTCTAAAGTGTCTTATGGCAGGGTACTACTTGCAATTAGTATCGTTTTCATAGAACCTTGTTAAAATGCCATTTTAAAACACAGCAAGCTATACCACAAGAGAGCACAATTAAGAAGAATTCCTTTGTCACTTTTTGGTTAAGGTCATTGCTTGATATTAATGGCAGAGCATTAAATTGTTTTGCTTCTTTTTTTCTGCCTGGGATATATAGCAGAGAAACATTCACAATTGTTGCAATTGTCACTCTTTAATAATTATTTTCAGATTCTTTCTTGCTGTATCTGTATTGAAAAAAATGCTTGCATCACCCCAATGCCATTTGCCATTTCTGGACTTTAACATGGGAGAAGGGTTGGAGGATATTGCTATCACATAGAGTACACTTGCTTTCTCAGCACTAGAATTGTAACCCCGCATACTGTATGTAATAAAAGGCATGAAATGTGCCCAGGAGCAGCAAGCCATAGCCACCAATAACAGGTTTTCTTTTTAATAGGTAGCCAGACAATGACTCCTGCTCATTGGTTGCTATAGTCTTCTGCTCCTGAGCAAAGTTAGTGTCTTTTATTAAATAAGCCCATAAATAACCAGTTTCAAAACCACATTTTTAGCTCTTAAATTTACCAGGGGAAATATTTTAGCCACCCCAAAGTTCAAACCCTTATTTTAACGTAGTCTCAAAACAAAAGTGGCTCTGAAGATTGTAAGCTCTGTAGGGCAGGGATCTCCTTTTTCCTGCATCTCTTAATACATGGCACTTAATCTGTATAACTGTGTATATTCACATTCATTTATTGCAATGTTTGTTCCCCTTGTCTGTATTATATATTGTAAAAATGTGCAGTGCCATGTATGCAAGTAGCACTAATTAAATAACTCCATAACTAATCATGGCCCTGCTTGGATGAAGGCTTGAGAATTGTGCTCTTGATGGCATACTACAATTCAGAACAGACTAGTTTAGTACAGCATCACTCTTTGCCATTCGTTCAAACAATCACAGTACCCCTGCAGTCCTGTACTGATCCCCATTAAGTGTGAGTCTTGAGTACTCAATATCTTTATAGCACTGCTTATAAGGAAAATATTTTCATAAGTAGCAGTTATCATTCATGGATTCTTTCCTTGTATTTTCATTTTTTCAAACTGTGGGTATGGATTACTGCATATATTGTGCAGACGTTTGGATTGGTTTGCTCCTGTAATGCTGCATTGAACAATTATTCCTTGGAAAAGCAAGCAAGCAAGCATTCTAGAAACCCCAGAGATGAGCAGCAGGAATCATTTGCTGGGTAGTTGGTTCAGCACAGCTTCAGGGTTGGATTATTTTTATAACTCCCATAAAAGTTAAACTTATTGTTTCTGGTATCATGCTGGACAGCCTATCATGTTTCAAGCTTGAAATTTAACCAAAGGGTGTATAGAAATGTCTCTACTTTCCAAATTTACACCAAGTACATCTTCCAATGTATTTTACCATAATAGTTTGGTCATCCGAGGCCACTGTTATCATGAAAAGATGTTTTTGTATAGCAAAATAAAAGTTTAATCTAAGTTTAAAACACAATACCTTTTGTTTCTGCCTGTTTAAGTTAATTGCCTAGGTGCAAGTTTTACTCTCTGGCTTTTATATAGAGAAGCCATTTCTGCAAGAGGTCTGCAAAAGTGAAATATACTCTTGATATATATGAAAGCTGCAAGGATTTCAAATAACCTGGTGAAATCCATTTTCATGAGTGCCCCACTTAAGGGTTCTAATACTGTAGAGTTTATTGCAAATGCAGAAGGGCATCTTACTTTGTTCCTGAATGAGTATACAAAATTTCTGATCTCCCGGCTGCTAAAAATGACTTCAGTTATCCATAAAATAAAGTTAACATCATAGCCCATTTTATGCAGCTATACCTAAGTCCTGAGGCACATCTACTGTCAAAGAACCTAAAAAATCACCTGTCTAAACTCATGAAATGTTTGCACTTGTGCAGGTGGTTAGCATGTGGAACATTAGTAGATGTGTAGAGTGCAGGGAAGCACACCCTGTTGTAAATGTACTGTACTTGCATCTTTCTTTAATCCAAACAGGGCTCTGGGACCCAGAATTAGCAAAATAACTCTAGTAAGAAACAATAATGAAAACCTAAATACACCCATTTACTGTACTGAACGTGCATGTATTTGCTGCATCTTAGTGATTTGCTGCATCTTAGTGAAGAAGAAGAAAACAAAAACACTAATATATGGGAACGTATGTTAAAGCAGCTAAATAAATGAAATAACAGACCTTTTTATCATACTATTGTTATTTTATGGACACGCCTTAGATAGAAAAACCTAATAATAATGATGGTGATACTTGGTTAGAATGATCCATTATACAATAGAAGAAGATATCATTCATACAAACCAGTTACCAGGGAAACATTTTTTTTTCTGTATAAAAAGCTGGTACTGAACAATATAAGTCTCTTATTTAAGGTTATTAATATAGCTCTAGAGTAATCCAGTATAAATCACTAAAGACAAATGTCTTGCTTTTATTTATTATAGATAGTATGTTATCTATGGAACAGTAAAATGTAGGTATTATATTATGTGACAGCCTGACTACATTGTTTGTGCTGCTGATTTTTATGTAGAGTTCAACATTCTGAAAAATGTATCCTCAAAATTCATTTCAAAACCTTCATGATGGAGTTCCTGGTTCCCTGGTATCTAGTGTTGAAGTGAGTGGCATCTGAATGTAAAAGAATGGGATGAAATAGTAGCACTGTTGGGATGTGAAGCAATAGGAGTCATTTAGGAAACAGAACACAATATGCAAAGTGGACTTTTTAAGAAAAAGAAAATGCCCATTTTGTACTGTATGCATACTGACCCTTTACATGTTATCATGTTTTCCTTAATGAACTATGACTATATCAGTGTAGCGCTATAGTAAACTGCTGTGACAGGAGTCAGTTTTAGTGACTTTCAAATGGTATTACACCACAAATGAAACTCTTCTTTCTTAGGGATGAGCCCTTGCAGCGGGGTGGAGGAAGGATATAGTAGAACTGTATCAAATTGCACAATAAGTTGGGTGATTCTTTATGCTTAACCAAAATAGTATTTATTGAACAGTAGAGCAATAGATCAATCACCACATAGGAGTAAAGAGCATACTTATACAGTTGTAGAACATAAGTACAGAGCACATAGCATAAAGGAGCATATACTCACAGCACCACACATAAGCTGGATCCCTTCAGGCAAGGGGTCATGTCAGCAGTAGTTGAGCTTTGAGTGCGGAAAGGTACGAACCAAGTTTCAGCCTTTTCCCTAAGTGGAACCTGAGGGGAAACCCTATCCCTAGGTCTGTACACTTAGTCCCTACTTCTGGGTTATTTGTACCAAGGATCTTAATCCCTCTATTTCTCCTGTTGGAGCGTGAGCTGCTCAACTAGCTACCATTCTATCACTCCTAGAGTGATCTATGACAGAGTATAGCTATACTTTACTAAGGCCTTTGCGCCTAGGGATCATGCCCATTCCCTTCCAGCCTGCAAGGTTGGGCTAAAGCAGGGGTCCCCAACCTTTTTCACTCATGAGCCACATTTAAATGTAAAAAGACTTGGAGAGCAACAGAAGCATGAAAAAGTCCACTGGGTGCCAAAAAAAGGGCTGTGATTGGCTGTTTGGTAGCCCCTATGGCGACTGGCCGCCTACAGGAGGCTCTGTTTGGCAGTACATCTGGTTTTTACGCAACCAAAACTTGCCTTCTAGTCAGGAATTCAAAAATAAGCAACTGCTTTGAGGCCATTGAGAGCAACATCCAAGGGGTTGGTGAGCAACATGTAGCTCGCGAGCTACTGGTTGGGGACCACTGGGCTAAAGCAATTAACACTGACCGCATGGTTCCCAAGACCTTTATACGTTGACACAGTGTACACTGTGAGAACTACAGGGGATTACATAAAAACAAGGTCCCCATTATTATTAGGAATGTGCCTGTTAGAAATATGTGAGGGTATCTAATTTTCACATCCCTACATCAGCATTTGAGATCAATATATAACTGCCAGTCAAACATATTACAGGTACAGGTATGTACCTGTACAGGTATGGGATTCATTATCCAGAAACCTGTTATCCCAAAAACTCCAAATTACGGAAAAGGCCATCTCCCATAGACTTCATTTGAATCAAATATTTAGAATTTTTAACTATGATTTCCTTTTTCTCTGTAACAATAAAACAGTAACTTATACTTGATCCAAACTTAAATATAATTAATTCTTTTTGGAAGCAAAACCAGCCTATTGGATTCAGATAATGATTTTCTAGTAGACTTGAGGTATGAAGATCCAAATTATGGAAAGATCCATTACCTGGGAAAACCCAAGGTCCCAAGCAATCTGAATAACAGGTTCCATAGAAATGAGAATTTATATTATATAAAAATTGTCTTCATAAAGTAAGAACATGTACATTTGAAACCTGGATTCCTAATTTCAGTCAACTTGAGCTAGAAATCCTTGAGGATTCCCCAGTTTCAGTTTTCATAAATCTGTCCCTGAGTTTTTATTCTCCTACTGTTATTTTGTGCTAGTGTGTATTGTAAGTATGAAAACATGATATTCCTGCTGCAGGGTCATCCCAGGCTTTTTCTAACATCATACAATTTTGCCTTGCTTGCATATAACTGTTATTTATCTCCATGTTTTATTCAAATTGTATAAATGTATGATTTTACTGGGCCTGAACTTTTAATATCAGAAATCAATTCATAAAAGTTTGTAAAATTACTTTTTCTAAATAAGACTCAAAATTACAATTTATTTCTCAATTACTTTAAAAACATAAAGTGCTGTGGAATATAACTAATTTTCAGCAGCACAGAGGATGTAATAATTTCAGTATAATGATATGTATAATGAACATCAATGCTTGCAAGGACCATATGATAGAGTATCAGAATGCCCATAAATAAAGTATCAAGAGCAACAAACTGGGTGAAGCACTTAACCAATCAAATGCTAGAATGCATTATAAAATCTCCAGTAGACAAGGAAATAAAAAAGGACTGATTTACTGTATATTCTATTATTATGAGTGGTACAGTTATTTACTCTTTGTAATAATAATAATGATTGCTTCCACATTTACAGAGAATGTTTTGTACCAGTTGGACAAGTTGCACAAAGTCCTGCAGTGCATTAAAATATATGCAATGTTTATCATTTTTGAGGGTTTAACAAATCAGTTAGGATTTGGTCACAGTTGGCTTCTGAAAAATCAACACATTTAAACACGCCTGAAGGTTTTGATAAGAATGTAAATTCATTGAAACCCATTCCGGACTGCCAAGAATTTCTTCCTGACATTAATCTTAATAAATATGACAAAAAATAAACTGAAAGTGATGATAGGAAGGGACTAATTCCATACTATATTATAAGTGAAATGAAACATGACCCCAATAGTAGCTCTTTTTTAACCACCATGATAAATGGGATTTCATAAGAACTGGGTATCATTACAAAAAGAGAAATGCACATCATCAATTTAACATGCCCAAAGGTCCAAACAAAATCTCTTGATCCCCATTTTAACTAATTATCTCCCTGTTTTCTTCCAGTTGCATCTTTTCATTCAGTTTATCTCTCTCCCCAGCCTCCCTCCATCCCTATACCCTCATTCACATATTTTAATTAGTCCCTTGCACCTCATGTAACATTTTCACCATTGCAAATATGACACATAAAGTAAAGTAAAGCCAGTGACAAAGATATTGAAGGAAAATGCTTACCTTTCATTAATAATTTGGGGCAGAATAGTTCATTCGAATCTTTGAATTTTTTTTGGTGTCAAAACTCACACATTCCAATTTTACACCCCCAATTTGAAAAATTCAAATATGAGATTTATCATACCTCGACCATGGAAACAGTTCCAATTCGAATTTTCACCCCCTAAAACCTGCCGAGTTCCTTTACAAGTCAAGGGCAGAGTTCCGTTGACTCATTTCAAGATGTTAATAGGCTTCCTAACGTTCCAAAAATTTTTTGGAGGAAAATTCGATTCAAATTTCGTTCGTATTCAAATTGCATACAAATCTAATTTTCATGTTGTTCCCATTTGATCAAATTTGATCAAAAGTTCCCATTTGACAATCAATTTTTTTGATAAATAACCTTCCAGTCGAACTTTGAGTACATCTGAATTTATTAGAGAAAAGAAAACATTTACACAAATTCAAAATTCCACCTTTAATAAATAATCCCCTTAATAACAATTTCATTTATCACAGTCAGAAGGTTGCACCTCAAAAAAAGATGAATATGAAATCAAGATAATCACATCATAACTTTGGAGTTTTCAATGGGTCGGGTAAAAATGTCATGAAATAAAGTAGCAGTGTTGCTCATGAACTCTGTGACACAGGATATTTAAATGGACCCATGCATTAACTCGGCAAATATATTTTTACTTTTCTCATATCTACTTATCTTTGCCTTGAACATCATGTAAAGCAAATTATTCAAATATTATTCAAATATTACATAGGAATACATTTACAAAGGCTTGTATTTGAAGGTTATAACATGTGGAATATATAAATACTAAGCATCTTTCATTCTCAATATATTCATGATTGCCTTTCTTTTTCTATATTGTATACAAGATAAGTAGCAGGATGCTTTCCATCTATTACTGAACTGCTGAATTTCCAGCTATGGCACAAAAAGGAATTGTGACTTTCCAGTTCATCTGAAAACCTGATTAATACAATAATTATAGATCAAGTTTGTGGGTAAAATGCATTTGCCTTAACTTGGTAGACTATGACATCAGTTGTCTGTTGGATGGGTAAAGGTGTTGTGGTTAGATTAAACCTCAGTAAATGTTAATCAATTAAAAAGGTTGGTAGAAATCAGTGCATTATTGTGCATTATGGTTGGAACTTTAATATTGTGGGTCAGCTTTACATCAGCAGGGACTGTATTCTTTGTTACAATAGAAGATGCGTGTAAATTATTATACTATTGAACAGTATCTGTATCTACAGTATCTGTATAGACATTCTGTATAGACAATATGCAAAGAGCATTGCAACCACACATATGAGAATGTTTTTCTTTTATTAAAAATTAAAAGGTTTATGTGATTTCAAGCTTAAAAAGTCCAGTTTAGTTCTTCTTAAAAGGGCAGTATACCCCTTGTTCAGTATGAGTTCAATAAATAGGGCTTATATAGGTGTGGGATCAGTTATCCAGAAACCCATTATCCAGAAAACTTTGAATTATGGAAAGGCCATCTCCCATAGACTACATTTTAAACAAATAATACAAATTCGAAAAAAAATCATTTTTCTCTGTAATAATACAAGTGTAGCTTGTACTTGATCCCAACTAAGATATAATTAATCCTTATTTGAAGTTAACCTAGCATATTGTATTTAATGTTTACATGATATTTATTAGACTTAAGGTAGGAAGATCCAAATTATGGAAAGATCCATTATCTGGAAAACCTCAGGTCCCGAGCTCTGGATAACAGGTCCCATACCTGTACTGAACAAACGTCTTACCTATTATTTTTTATCATTAAAAAAATTTGTTTAGGCTAAATATTCATATAGGGAAACTTAAATGACTCAATGTTTGGTCTTTGCAAGGTAGATAATTAGAGTCCCAAAGCACAGATATTCTACCGGTTTATGGACTCCTGCTAACAAAACTGTTTCAACAAAGAGTAAAGAGAGGGGATTGAATACCGGTATTCTCATCACCTACCTCCAAGAACCAAACATGGAGTTGCTTCAGTTTCCCTGTTTGCCCACAATGGGCAAAACATATGATCAGCACAAGCTTTATGCACTGAAATCATGTTTAATGAGGTGGTATACTGCCCCTTTAATGCTTCTGCACTGTTACTAAATTGTCTCAGATTTTTGGTAAATTTGTCTCTTGATTTTTGGTTATTGTATTTGAACTACAGACAAGATGATTTTTATTTGCAATATCATCTTGTGTTCTAATAGGGTCTCTTAGGGGGTTATTTACTAAACTCTGAATGCAAAAATCACGTAGAAATGTGTTATTGTTGGGAGATTCGGATGAAAAAAATACGAAAAATTTGGGAATATCTGATTTTTCCCAGAAAAGCATTTTTTGGGGAAAATGCAATAATAAATAAGCGTTTAAAAACCCGAGTGGATTTGATTGACGTTTGTAGCAGAAAATATTGAGATGAATTCGGACTTCGGACTCAAGTGATATGAAAAGAAAATGTTAGAGGCTGATAAATACATTTTCCAATGTGATGTCCAGTCCAAGCTCGCGCAGTAAAGTGAAAGCTGAATGAAGACAGAAAAGGAATAAGATGGGGTTGGATCAGCTTCTACAGAAATATCTCAGGCCAGTGCAGCTAGTATTCTGCTAACGTTACTCTATTCTTAGAAGTATTTCATTTGGTATTAGGGGCTTATGAGTATTTTTTCAGCACTATTTCATATTCAGTCATGGTTCCACAAAACTTCTAGCAACCTGGCAAACATATAAATTCAAAACTGCAGGTGTGACTAACTAAGACTAATTCTGCCCACATGGTATGAAAGTTCTTTTTAAGGTGAACCAGAAATATAAAAGATTTTGAGCCTCCTGAAGGCAGGTATGCCATTGTATAGACTGATATTTACTAAATCAGAAAAAAAATATGTAACATAGCCTCAAGCCTTCATTTCTTTTCAAGAATTAATTGCAAACATATTTTAAAATGTATGTGTAAATAATGTTCTCATTTTGTTTCTTAGATCAACAGCAATATTCATGGTCACCTTCCCAGCAGTTCAATGAAGAAAAATATTCTCCTGCCCTTAGGAGCATGAAAGGATTATCTGGTAGTCGTAACCAATCCCAGCTATGCTCTGGACATACATGTGGTCTAGCATCTTCTGAGGATTGTGAACATGTGCATGACCATGTCCATCATGGGCAAGAGCCAAGGCAATCATATCTCCTTAGCCCGACAGAAAGTTGTCAAATGGACCATCACCGTTGCTCACCACGGAGCTCCATTCATTCAGAATGCATGATGATGCCTGTGATGATGAGTGATCACATGTCAAGTAGCACTTTTCCCAGGATGCACTATAGTTCACACTACGATACCCGAGATGACTGTGCTGTGACACATACTAGTAGCAGTAAAATAAATAGAATTCCAGCAAATCTGTTGGATCAATTTGAGAAGCAGCTTCCTCTACATAGGGATGGATTTCATACCTTACAATATCAAAAGGCATCCACTGCTGCTGAACAACGAACAGAAAGCCCAGGGAGAATAAGACACCTTGTTCATTCGGTTCAGAAACTTTTTACAAAATCTCATTCTTTGGAAGGCTCCTCAAAAGGAAATGTAAATGGTACAAAGGGAGACAGCCGAGATGATCACCATCATAGTCATTACTCAAAGCATAGCAAGAGGAGTAAAAGTAAGGAACGAAAGCCTGATAACAAGCATAAATCTGGGATGACAGGTTGGTGGAGCTCTGATGATAATTTGGACAGTGATAGTACTTATCGAACATCTAGTGTAATGAATAGGCATCATGCTGATCACATATCTCATTGTTATCCTGAAAATCTTCAGGGCCACTTTGGAGATCTTTCCCTAAAAACATCTAAAAGTAACAATGATATGAAATGTTCCGCATGTGAAGGGCTGTCCATGACACCTGAAGGTAAATTCATGAAAAGGAGTTCCTGGTCTACGCTTACTGTAAGCCAAGCTAAAGAAGCTTATCGCAAATCATCACTGAACCTGGATAAGCCTCTAGTTCATCAAGAAATCAAATCTTCCTTGCGACCATGTCATTACCTTCAGGTAAGGTTTTGGTTCAAATGACTTCCTAACCTAATGTATTTTGTTTGATAATGAGCTAAATATATAAAAGAAATTATAGAGGTTTGAAAATTTTATAAATGGTAAGTCAGAATATCTTGTGCAGCTCTGAACTATTTTTTTTACAGAAACATGCATGGGATCCTTTATCCAGAAAGGCCATTTCCTATTTTATCCAAATTCTTAAAAATGATTTACTTTTTTTAATAAAACAGTACCCTACCTATGATTAAGTGCCCAGCAGGCCCGAAACGCGTAAGGCCATCCTCTGAGATGACTCTTTTTGTACAATAAAACTTTTTTATTCGCATCCATTTTTGGAGTGAAGTCCAGTTTTGTGCCAGCCTACCACTGCAATTCAAATGTCTCATGTTGCCTCCCCGAGCTGAAGGTCTGGGGCTTGATCACCTGGACCCCCTGTTAATATTGGTAAGTGTACCTTACCCCTTACAAGGTAAGGCAATTACTGGACATCCTTTCCTATCCCTCTATCCTATGCCTTCCCTGCAAAATTCTAGTCTTAAGGTATAAATATCCACATTACGGAACGATAAGCTATATGTAAAACCCCAGGTCCTGAACATTCTGGATAACACGTCCTATAACTTTATTTCTTTGTAAGAGTTCCATTAAAATGTGCATTGGATTATAGGTACAGATGCAGTGCTAGCTATCTAATGATTTCTCAAGGTATTCCAAATAATTAGATTTTTCTGGACACCCTTACCTTCTGGTTTCCTATGGTGTGTTTTGTCTAATGGATATATTAGGTAGCAAATATAAAGTTGTTTATATGCTTTCTTGATTTGTTTTTCCTGGCTTTTTGAAGGTGTTTCAGCCTTGAATAAGACTCCATTAATTGACTCTTGGTGTATGACCTAATGACATTGAAGATGTTGGTGGCTGAAAATGGCAGCTATAAGTTTATGCAAAAAATGTAAGCACAATTCAGTAGGAAGGTTTTTAGAATATAATATTTTACTTTAGCATGTACACCTCTTCATTAAAGTTTGCTTTACATCAGAATATCTATTTGGCAAGCTTATCAAATGAGCAGTTTTTGACCCAATTTGTCCACTCCTGCTGGCCCAGACTGGCTCATCCGAACGTTTGGTGATTGAATCCTTAATCAGACCATAACAAGGGCCTATGGAGACCCTAGTTTGCTATAGAATTGGTCTGGACAGGCTGAATTGGCAGCTAAAATCGAACTGTGTGTGACTGGCTTAAGATATTCAAATTAGCCATCTGACAAGTAATACATGATGGTGGCACAGCTGTTATCATTGTTATCTTGCAGCACTGGGGGTCATACATTTGGTTTATGTAAGGGTATTATAAACAGGGAGTTTGTATATCTTTTCTGTGCTTATTTGTGTTCTTTAGTTTGTTAAACTCTTTGGTTTGTGTTATATATAATACATAACAACTTTGTTAAGCTGAAATGGAAAGTATCCACAGTATAATTCCTGTTCCTATAAGCAAAAGCAAAACAAACCATCAGTCCCCCTAAGAACCTCTCCATAAGTAAACGCCTAATAGGTGTATTTTCACTCCCAGTTAAAAGTATGACTGATCATCTTACTTGTACACTACATGCAGTGAAAAAACATACTACCTAGTTTTGCAGCATATGAATTTTTAGATGTTCTCTGTTTTAAAACCAAAAATAGAAAATTAGAAAATGCACTTTCTGTGCCTCTGCAGTAATTAGTTTGCTTAGAAAACAGTGGAGGCTAATGTATGCGCCAGAACTGTTTAATATTCAGCCCTATATCATTGATGTTTTATATGTGTAGAAGGAGAAACTAGCAAGCTTATGTTCCTCATGTTTCATCTAACTTGAAAGCCAGGCTGATAATTGGCAACATGTTAAACCACAGTATCTTATGATTTGCTTGACAAATGAAGCACTTTTTGCTAAGCAAAAGATCTATTAAGTATGTGTATGTGTAGGGCAATTGATGCAAGCATTGATTGGGGGATCTTGGAAAAGAAGAGTCATTGAGATACTGTGGGAAGATGATAAGAGATTCAAAGTAAGCTTATAAAGAAAATGTAGGGTTTAGATATTGAGAATGCCTTAGAGTGAAAGGAGACAAAAAGGAAAGAAAATAGATGAAACAAACAGTGAAACAAGGGTTCATTTTTTGTCTTCTACTTGGTAAGGGCAGTTGTTTATGCTTGCACTTTTTCTCCATGGTTCCTTTACTATTCACTGTTTCATATATGGCCTCCTATTTTGCTTCCTTAGGCTATGGACACACATGTAGAAGGCTCCAGCTGTTGTCAGTCTGTGTATTTTTGCTCCGATCAGCTTGTGTGGATTTACACACAGTAGAGCTGAAGCTTAGTTCAGCCCGGAGATGCCTCTTTCCATGTATTTGGGCTGGCCTGATCTTCATCTTCGTTAGGTACATTTCATTTAAATGAAGTTTGAACTCTATGGGGCAAATTCATTAAAGAGAGCAACTTTTCTCTAGCATTACTTCAGCAGAGCGAGCAACTGAAAGCAAAGCTGCACTAGTGTCCAATTCTGCCTAGCGCAACTTCGCTAGAGTTCTTGCGCTCAGGCTAATTTGCATACGGTGGGCAATTTATAGTGGAATGGAGCTATTTATGTTACATGGTGCATCTAATACATTACATTCACACTGATAACTAGACATGCCAAGGGAACTTTAATAAAGCCAATAGAGTTGTTTTAATGCACTACACATAAGCCCACAGTTAATAATGTGCCATATGGTAGAAAACAGTGGGGGTAAACCGGGTGCCAGAAACATTTTTTTATGCCTTTTGCATTCTAACACCCTGAAAAATTGAAAAGACGCCAGCGTTTTTTGTACTTAGAAGATATTACACTCAAAAATGATATCTGAAGATTGAAGATGTTCTATGCACTCCAATGCACTTCGCCAGGTCAGAGCTGGGCAAAGTTATGTCTGGCAAAAGAGGCAATGTTCAGTAAAATCCACATTGTAATGAATTGGCTGAGTTACGTCCATTCGCCAGAGTGGAAATTCACCTGGCGTTAGAGTGCAGAGCAACTCTAGTGTAAATCTCCTTCGCTAGTGAAGGGGCGCCCTTTAGTGAATCTGCCCCTATAACTTTTTTCAGCCTAAATTACTGTGCTACTATTTTACCTTCACCTCTTAACATCTCCATTAGACATGCAAAACTAAAAGAAGAGGAGCATCTTTATTTAACTTTGTATGGCACCAAGGTTGAAATGGTGGAAAAGAATGTATAATAAAGAGAAAATGTAGAATTAGGGGGAAAGAGGTAATGATGAGCACAAGAACCATGAAAGAAATAATTCTACCGAAAGCATAATGAACAAAAGAAAGATAGCAGGGGGTTAATGAAACTAGAAAAAGGAAAGGAAACAGTAAAGATTGTAGGTGGGGGGAAACAATGGCTTAAACAAAAAGTCTATCGAACTGGATAGAGAGGCATGGTAAGTACAGAAATATTTGGTTGTGGGTTTCCAATGCTGCTGTAAAGCTTTTAACAAAATGTTGACTGTTTGGTTTATGTACACAGCTGCAACATTACTTACATTTTATAAGTGCATCCTTCCAGGCTCAAGTCAGAAATAAGTTTACTTCTGAAATACACAGCCATTAACAGAAGTAAATCATGCTGTGTCTCTCCGTTCTTTGTGACTTTGCAAGAGCTAGCAAGAGCTACAAAATTCAACTCTTGTAGTGTTAATTATTGGCAAAACAAGAGTAGCAATAAAAATGAAATTGCTATAATTTTGCTCTTTTTAACCAAGGTGCATTTTGCATTTTACTTCATAGGTTATAGTATATCATTTTGTGAAAACTCATGTCAGTCTTAATCATAAAAGAATTATGTTTTACTTTCTCCATATGAATCACAAACAGTGATGGGATGCATTATCCGGAAACCTGTTATTCCAGAAATTTCCAAATTACTTGATGGTCATCTTCCCATTTTAAACCATATTTCCCTTTTTACTATAATAATGACATCATCTTGTACATATTCCAAACTAAGATATAATTAATCCTATTGGGTTTATTTAATATTTAAATAATTCTTTAGTTGACAAAGTATGGAGATCGAAATTATAGAAAGATGCCTTTTGCTGAAAACACCAGGTCCTGAGCATTCTGGATAAAAGACTCCATACATGTATAAAGGGAAACTAAAGCTCTACAAAAATATCAGCTACAAATTCTACAACTTTTGGGGTCATTTACAAACTGCAGAGCAGGGTGCCCTGGCCTCTAAATTTCTGCAAGTCTATGGCCTGTAAAATGTAAGGGGATTGTATGTAGGCATCCCCCAGTATACAATTTAAGGAGCACCAACTGCAACAGAACCCTGTACTTGTTGTGTGTCTGCCTGTACTACATTATGCACCCAACACCAGCTCTTCAATCACTAAGGGCCACAATTTTTGTTGTGTGTCTGCCTGCACTACATTATGCACCCAACACCAGCTCTTCAATCACTAAGGGCCACGATTTTTACAATACTAAATGATCTATTGTTTACATTTATATAGTTTATATATGTTTATATAAGCACTGAATGTATAAACAATTTAAGTACACAAAATCACAACCTTTATTGTGACAGAGAATACATGAACAATATTAAAGTTTGTGTTAATAATGAAATAGCATTATCATAAAATGTGGTAACTGCAAATCTTTCAAATGTTTTACACTTATTGCTAAATGAGTGAAATCTGTTAATTGAATACATATTGTCAGTGTTTCTTTTGCACTTTTATTGCCAGGTGCCTCAAGATGAATGGGGAGGGTACCCATCAGGTAGCAAAGATGAAGAGATTCCCTGTCGAAGAATGCGAAGTGGAAGTTACATAAAAGCCATGGAGGAAGATAGTGGAGACTCTGATACAAGCCCTAAAACATCTCCTAAAATATCACCAAGGCCAGAGCCTTTGTTAAAATCAGTTGGACAGAGATCCCACATAGATGTTCAGAAGTAAGTGTTCTTCTGCTCACCATTTAGTTAAACTCCTCGTTATTCCTAAACAGTAATCCTAATACTTGCCCATTTGATTTGTCTGCATACATTTACTGCAGAGTATTTTATCACTCCATTTTGTTAGGGGTAACATACTCAAAGCATAATAAACTTACCATGAATATTTCATCAGTACTTCTGCTAATGTCTGTTAAAGGGATGGATATACAGTAAGTAATTTGGGGACAGGGAATTTAGAACCAGGGGTGCTTGCAATTGAATCAGGTTGAGTAACTGGCCTCAAGAGGTAGCACTGAACCAGTTCC
Organism: Xenopus borealis; assembly: GCA_024363595.1. NCBI lineage: Eukaryota > Metazoa > Chordata > Amphibia > Anura > Pipidae > Xenopus > Xenopus borealis. The sequence goes on from CM044439.1 coordinate 105,933,313, forward strand.
CAAGGACAGCAAATTACACTCTTCATAACTTTAAGAGCGAAGTTTCTGTTTCAATTCAATTCTTCTAGTGCAGAAAATGATATTGTGGGGGGCACCTCCTGAATCACCCCTATCTATAATTCTCACAATATTGCTGTGCTGCTGTAAACTGCCTTGATTTGAACCCTGCCCTGCACTAAATTGCCAATTGCACAGAGACTGTATTATGTCCCATGAATACAGTGTTGTCTGCAGTATATTCAGGGGTCAGTGTTGGGGGCACATTATTATCATTCAGACACAGCATTTAGGGAGTGCCAGGGGGCACAGGCTCTACAGTCCTCTGACCTCCACTCATGGCCCTGATCTCAACCACAAATGGAGGAGGGTTGTAGATTTGCTGGGGGCAAGATAAGTGGGGGAGGGGGGTTGTGGCTGGGATTCAGGGGCCTCTGAGGTGCAGCCCCCAGTCCGACATTGGGCACAACTGTGTCCGAGGTTATAGTAAATGACCACTAATGGGTTTTATGACATGAAGGAACTTCAGACTGATGGCAAATCCTAATTATATACAGTTCCAACCACTAAGATCCTTAGTAAATCCACTCTGTTGTGGTGTGGAAGTTATTTAGTTCTAGAGAAAAAAATGTATATAAACAGTATAATACAGAAGATATATTTTTGTATTGATTTGTTATTGATTAGTTCACTAGGCATATAGCTATTAACACTATAACGCACTCAAGAGGTTAGTTTCAGATGACTGAATCTCCGATAGCCCACTAGGGGCCAGGCACATTTCAAAAATGATCCGGGATAGCAACAATTCCTCGTGGCAGTTGCTTGTCTATGGGAGAATGCGGGCACACTGCTCTTATGAATTGGGCTGCTTATAAATAGTTTTCAAGTCAAACAATATAAATATATGTCCAACAATGCCCCTTGCAAAGCCAATGTAGCTGCTTGAAGTTAATGGAAATTAACATTTAAATCATCGCCAGCCTACTGTATGAACATACTGTATATGTTCCTTATGAAATCACATAAACTATGACTTCATTGTGCTGCAAAATAAATTTGTTGTATTGGTGGTGATATGAGCCTTGTCACACTGATCACCCTCTTACTTGATTGTAACATAATGGCTGCACAGCAGAAACCTCTCGGCTGTTTAGAGTTATATGTAAAGCTGTCAGAACTTTACCATTATTTACTATCCATTGTTCATTGCCTTTACATACCAGAAAATAATTCAGAAATAAAAAAACTGAGCTGATGAGTGAGTAAAACGACAGAAAAAGTAGAGAATAAACAGCACTGCAGTTGCCAATTAGATGAAAAATGGTATGAAGTATTTATTGATCATTAGGTCACTGAATCAAATGCCCCATCCGCTCATAAAACTAGCAGTGCTAGATGGGGGATTTGTTGTTGATTATCAATCAATACTTTATATAGCGTTTTCATTTAATTGGTACCTAGAGCTCTGATTATCTTGGCTTAGAGAATAAACATTTGTGTATCTAAAACAGGAATCCAACATTTTGGTCCTTTATAGAATAAATAGGGGAATGTAATATAAGTCGGTAAGGCAAAAACTATTCGCAATGCGAAAAATTATGCCTCTGTGCGAACAATTTTTGCTTTGCGTGAATTTAATATAGCTTTTGCGAAACCGGAAACTGTTTACCGACCACTTCCGACAGTGGAAGAGAGTTTGCGAATTTTACAGCTTGCGCCAATGCGCAGTCAATGTAATAAAACTTCTTACTGAAAAAGTCGTTATGTTTGCTCTAAAAGATAACGACACCTTCAAGCACTTCTTAAGAGTGCGCAATTAAAATGTGCAATGCTCAATTAAAGTTCGCAATGCGCAATTAAAATTCGCAATGCAATAACAGTTTAAGGAACAATATTACATTGCGAGATGTGGATTTTTAATCTTATTGATGCGTATTATTTTGCTCTTTGCGAATTTAATTACATACCCCCCATAGTATTTAAACACTTTTTGCACATGACACAGAATCCTTGAAGAAGGTCCCAAAGATGACCAAAATGTTGGAACTGCATGAGATGTATGTGCAACAATAAACGTACATGAAGGAAAGTGCTGGTTCTGGGATTTCTTTCTGATACAGATTAAATATATATAAATATAAATATATATATATATATATATATATATAGTTAAAGAGAAGGACCAGCACTCACTGTATTTCCAAAAAAGTTGATCTAGAAGTGTAATGCCCAAGTTCACTCTGCCATTATAATTAAACAATCTGGTAAATCTGTTTCCCCACCCTAGACAACCCAACCCAACTGACTGCCTCGTCATCCTGATGCTGTCCTCCCCTTACAGGGACAGAACCAGTTAGGAAAACTATACCCCTTCAAACAATGTAGGTCTCTAGAAAAAGATATTGCATAAAACAGATCATATGTAAAACCCTGCTTCATGTAAATAAACAATTTTCATAATAATATACTTGTTTAGGAGTATGTGCCATTGGGTAATCAAATTGAAACTTTAAAAAAATGAATTTAAAAAATAATGGTTGTCCCCTGTATGATTCACGGTGCACACAAACATACCAAACAAACTATACTTGTTAGGTCACATAAGCCAATTAACAGACAGAGTTGTGTCTTTTGCTTCCACACTTCTTCCTGTTACAGTTATATTATTTCTGGTCAGGTGATCTCTGAGGCAGCACACAGACCATCACGAAATGGTGGTTCAAGGCAAGAGATGTAAAAGTGTAATATTTACTTAAATATATATTGGTCAGGTTTACATCGGGGAGCCGCTGTAAATCAGGGGAGCCACTCCATGGGGAGTGGATATGGTGGAAGCCCCGGGGTGTAGCCATAGACAACTGGAGCAGGCATGGTGAATAAGAAGGTTTAATGGTGATTGGTTGGCAGGTCATCCACAAAAACAAGAAACAACTAATGACTCAGCCCTGAGCAAAGCTCAGGGTGTGGTATTTAAAGGGCAGTGATTAAAGATAGGGAACACATGGGGGGTAATGAGGTGGGAGGAGACCAGGGAGGAGAACACACAAGAAACAGGACAGATGTAAATAACAAAACAATAACAAACGCAAGAGATCAAGATCCACCCCAAGAACCCCCAGTGGCTCACATGGTAAATCCAGAGTCTGGGATTTAAGGGTTCAAGGCCTGTGCTGATCCTGACAATATTCCAGTTTCGTAAGATTCTTTAATATGCCACTTAAAATTATGTAAACTATCTGTTGCTCAGTATTCATTTTAGAGGTATAGTTTTCCTTTAATCGTGTGATGCAGCTTCAGTTTTACCTGGAACTTAGTCTTTCAGTACTGATATCTAAATAAATTCCACATTAGAAAATCTGACTGTTGCCATGATATTGTTAGGGCTTGCAATGACAAACTGCACTACACTCATTTGGATATTCCCATCCTTTCACAGGAATTGATTGCTGAAAGCAATATGTACTATATGATATTTGTAAAATAAGATAAGTATAGGTGGGGGACTGAGTGGGAGATTTTGCCTGAGGCAGCAGAATAACTGCCCCACTTTGCAATGATTTGCTACATTCTGTCATGAATAGAGAAGAAAAGGTTTTTTTATGAATGAAAAGACATAAACCAGGCATTCCCCTTCCCACCAAAGGTTTGCTAGTAAAACTGTTTATTAATATGATTCTGCACAAATTGCTCTAATTAAATATAAGAAATGAGATATACAATAATAACCATAATATTTAATATATAAATTATAAGGGGATAAGGCATAATTCCAGTGAATGAATGTTACTTTTAATGTTTAAATTGAATAGGATTATTGGGTTTGTTTTCAGAACTAAAAGGCAAAAGATGACCCACCCACAGTAATAGGTCATTATTAACCATTTCTTTCTTGCTTACCAGGAAGAGAAATAGCATTTTGTGTAATAAGGTTCCCAGTAATTAACTGTGTGCTTTTTTATTCATCACACCCATTGCCCAAACCTATTTACTTTAGACAAGTGCAGCTGGGTAAAGACTTTGAATGATTCAAGTAGGATTCTTGATAATTATACATTACTGTGATTATCCTTGATTATCCCTGAATGTTTGGAATTCATATCAGATGTTCAGATAAGGAAGCAGTTAATCGAATACTAATGCATTAAATGAAGAAAACTAAAACCGAGTTGAAGAGAGAATGGCAATGTACAGGGAATGGGATTTCTTATTACATTAGTCTCACTAAAATATGGAAGGAAAGGCACTAAAAGACATTAAAACCATGTGACTTGAAGGTAATTGTAGCCAAATGCTGTTTATCATCAGTAAATACATCTAGCAACATTGCATTAAATGAATTAACTTAGTAACTTCATTGAGGTAAAAAAAGCACAGGGCTGAGAACAAGTGTAATTCAATTAGATCTTTAATAGAAAGATGTGAGATGTTTGGAAGACTGACTGAGTGATCTGGCAGCCCTGGGCCTGTTTTATACAATAAATGTGGGAACTGACTACAAATACCAGATACTACATTCCCATCACCTGCCAATAGTTTAAATGGCAGCTGACAGTAAAAAAGGAGCAAACAGGAAGACATGGGTATGAATATTAGCTCTAGTTAATACAAGGAAGTTGCTAGATTTAGTTAATGTCCAAATTTCTCTCAACTAGTTTTTAATGTCCATTTTGCTGAGGAAGAGAAGAGGAGGCTACTTCATTTCAGGTGCTTTTGGGTACTGAAACCCGTACATTGCTGGTCAGTGGGTAATCGGAATACAATTGACTTGGCTTCTTAATTTTATCGAACTTGATTTCATTTTTCACATCTGCACATAGGGGCATGTTTACTAAAATTGGAGATGATAATTATAATTAACAGTCACTTACAAGTTACAATATAGTGATGGTGAATCTGTCCAAAATGGTGAAAAACAAAATCATGAAACAGAGCAAAATTCCCAAAATACATTGAAGTCAATGGGTATCAAAAGTCAATGGGTATCAAAATAATTTTGACATGCCACAATTTTGAAGTAAGCGACCATTTTTATACGTGCGACGATTTTATCCAAATTTTTTTTTTGTTACTTCTGTGCCTGGTGAATTTATTCGTCCACATAGTACACTCTACTATCATAGGGTGAAACCAGTGTTCCCATATTTAAACTAAGGATTTGGGAAGCTACAGGAGTTCACCAGGTGTAGATGCATGCATAGTATCTATCACATTTCTGTAAGGTTAAGTTTTTGTATATTACTCCCCCTACAAATTCACTTGCATTCTCTAGATTAAGTGCTCTGCAAAGCACAGATCCTCCCATCCTAAATGTTTAAATTTTTCTATTTAATGCAGTCATGTAAAAGTGTTTACAGCAGTAGCAAATAAGTCAGAAGAAATTAAAAAATCTTCTTTTGCGATCAGGTAACACAACAAACAAAGGTAACATTAATTGGATAACTTTTTCATGCCAAACGATAAATTAAAATTAGACTCAAAGCCTTTGGAACATGTATATATTATATATATAATGATATTGGTAAAAATGGGGCTTATGGCATCATAAATCCAACAAGAGTTCAAAGGCTTAAGAAAATGATTCTTAGCTTTAATTAACTCTTGCATGGTAATAGATCTGTAAGCCAGTTTACCTGATACAGGTATGGTATCCATATCAGCCCATTATCCATAAAGCTCAGAATTATGGAAAGGCCATCTCCTATAGACTCAATTTTATGCAAATAATTAAAACATTTAAAAATGATGTCCTTTATCTTTGTAATAATAAAACACTACCTTGTACTTGAACCAAATGAATATATCATTATATAATAATCCTTATTGGAAGCAAAACCAGGTTTATTTAATGTTTTAGTAGGCTTAAGCTATGAAGATCCAAATAATGGAAGAATCATTATCCAGAAACCCCCAAGTGCCCTAGCATTCTGGATAACAGGTCCCATGCTTGTACTCACTTGAGAGGACCTTTCAGGCTGTCACAGTGTACAGCATACACCGTATATCGTGACTCTTCTCTTGATAATTATCAAGGATTTCTTCTAACTGTAGGTAATTGACACTGCCACAATTGACAGTTATGGAGATAGCATTTGATGCTACATAACTCAGCAAGGTAGAAAATCTATTCTGCTTGCAGACATAATATATATATTATAAAGTTGAGTACATAGTAGACAATACCAGTCATCTGGCAAATATTCACCTAAGTTGCTGGCATCAGTTCTGTGCATGGCTACAAACAACCTGAATTCCAGTTGGAAGACTAGTGGGTGCATTCTATAAGTGCCCATTAGGCTGGTCTAAATGACTGAGGGTTTCCTCAGAAAATGAATGGTTATAATATCCTGTGGGCACATAACAGCTGTCAAATCAACACAACTTTTTGTAAAAGAGAGGCATCTGCTTTGTCACTATACTACTTTATAATGATCTTTATTTAAAATCTATGTATTTTTTTCTCAATGGAAGGATGAGTGTGGGAAAAAATACAGTGGCATAATAACATGCATCATGTCTGTTTTATGTGAGTCAGGGTAATATGTCAGCTAAGCACTATTAGAATTCCCATGGCTCCCTTCAAATCAGATATAAAAATTAGTTGTGCAGCTGCAGTAATTATTTTATCATTTGAGATGTAATGTGTAATGTATGTGTAATGTATCTGCAGCACAGTGCATTGCCCAGGCAATTATTAAATGATGCATCACTACTGATGATGCAGTAAGGAGGAACAATTATTTTCATTTACTGTATGTACTTGCATCTAAACATTTCTAAGTGCTCTGTGAAACCTTTGCAGGTGGATCCCTCAGCATAGACACCAGAGTTCAGCACAGATGGGCTGCATGTGGCCCCCCGACCCAGCTGGGCATCA
>CM044439.1:105948635-105963660 GCA_024363595.1 Xenopus borealis
ACTTCCGCATTCTGCCGCAGGACTTCAGAGCGGCGAGCGCTCGCTACTGCGCTCGTAAGGCGGCTCTTTGAAGATTGCAGCGCTGCCGAGCCCCCCTTTAGCCCCGGACCCGGGACACTTGTCCCCCCTGTCCCCCCCTGATAGCGGGCCTGAGCAGCAATACATTCCACATATTTAAGCAGCACAATAATATTAATATGAGGTTTTTACATAGTTTTACTAGTTTTACAGTAAAATATAGTATATATAGTCCAAGAGAATACCCGCACTCTCGAAAAAGTCCAATAAATTGCCTGGGTGCAGATTCAGTAAATATTCATATAAACGCACTCTAAGGACTTAAAATAAACTTATACACGAATTACACATCGCAGAGGGTTACAGTTTAACTTTAACTTCGACATAGTACACAAAATATTTTTTATATAAATTAATCTAAATGGTTTTGTTATATATAACACTACACTTATGATTACACGGGGTGAACAGCTTAAATTATTCATGGTCTTGTCTACAACAGAGTAAATGAATTGTGTAAAGGGAGGGTTTTTTTTATTTCCACTAAAACAACTACTTGTATTGGATTAACCACTTCCTTTAGAGGTTGAACTAGCAGGGAAGTTTAGTTGAACATCACTCAATATTTCAGTCAAAATGAGTTTCCAATAACCACATTAGTAAAAGGCAGATGGAGGTTACAAAACCGGTCTATCTACCCCAGCGACTAAGGGCTAGGCCAGACGGGGAGATTCGGGGGAAATTAGTCGCCTGGCGACTTCTCGCCGCGACTTGTAGCCCCCGAACCTCCCCGAATAGCCAAGTACCCACGCGCACCGGCGTTGCTTGAAAACGCCGGCGCGTTCACACGGAGCGGCGCGATTTTTGAAATCGCTCCAAATTGCCTGGCGAGGCAATTTGGAGCGATTTCAAAAATCGAGCCGCTCCCGCTCCCCCGCGCCGCTCCCCCGAATCTCCCCGTCTGGCCTTAGCCTAAGAGCTGCCAATGAGGCTACAGTTGATAATTGTTTAAAGCTTCTAATAACGCTCCTCAACTATGGGGGTCTTAGTAACTGGGCTTTTAATCTTGCTATTTTAGGCTGTTTATTAAATTAAAGGAACAAACAAGTTTTGTAGTGTATGTTGATATATCGTGGGGTGGATAAAACAAGTGCTCCGTAATACAGGATTATATTATTATAGATCGACATTGATCCAATGACCAACTAGTATACACACTGATCCATTCAAGTCTGATACATTTTGACAGATGTTGTAACAAGTGGTGATCTATTTTAGCTCAGAGCAAGTATACAGTATGTTACAATCTGAACAGTGTCAGTTTGTATTTGCTATTTTGTTATAGTAATGCTTATTTTATATAGTATGTTTATTTGGAGCTGTGTAGTTATTTTATGTTTAAAAACTGACGAGCATTATAGATATGCAGGGATAATAGTAATTAATTTTGTGTTAGGGCCGGTACACACGGGCGTTTTGGACCTGCGCTCAGCCGCAGGGGAGCACAGGTAAAAACGCCCGTGTGTAAGGGCCCTTAGATGCAGCTTGAGTGATATTCGTAACAACAGCGCTCACACCTGATGAGTGTTACATAATTATCTAGGCGATTTCCCGCCAGTGTGTCAATATAAGGCATATTTCACTGTGTATTTCTATGCTTTGAGAAAGGCCTTGGTGAGGTTGAAACGTCAGCTTGTAGACGTTTTATGGAATAAAAAAAAGTTTATTTTAAGTCCTGAAAGTGCAGACTCTAGTGATGGGCGAATCTACCCAGTTTTGCTTCGCCGAAAAATTCGCAAATTTCCAGCGAAACTCGCAAATTGGCGAAACGTTTTTGACGTGTTGCGTCGTTTTCGACGCGACTCGTTTTTTTGGCAAATTTTTGCCAGGCGAATTTATTCGCCAGCGGCGAATCGCGGGAATGCGCCCATCAATAGCAGACTCCATTTGATGTTTTTATATATGTATATATATATATATCTCTGTAGTGGATAATGTACCCCTATTGTAAAGATATTATAAGTCACAGAGGAGTTATAAATGCATGAGGCAGTAGGCCAAGTGCTTTTATACAGGTCACATAACTCCGAGGAGACTTCTGATATCTTTATAAATTTCAGTAGGGGGTAAATTATGCATTATAATCTACAGTGAAATGACGTGAGGGGGGTTGATATCCATTATGGTCGCCGGCATCCAATTCGGGTGCACCGGCGTCCAATTCTTGTGCACCAGCATCAAAATATATAGTCGTAGAAGGACTCACACTCCATTGTTCTTGTGAATAAATGTGTTTTTATTTTTCAATGAATTTCCAATGTTTTGGGCCACATTAGGGCCTTTATCTGTGATAAAAACACATTTATTCACAAGAACAATAGAGTGCGAGTTCTTCTACGACTATATTTGAAATTTATTGACCAACTCACCCGTATTCGTATTTTAATCTGGTAAGAGTGCATATATATATATGGAAATGTTTGATATTATTCTTAAGGATTGCACCCAGACGCATGTTCATATTTTTTCGTGCGGATATCCCAGATGCATATATATATATATATATATATATATATATATATATATATATATATATATGTACTTCTCTTCAGCTTAACTTTTTTTTCTTGAAGAAGTAATTGTGTCCTTGACAGCATGAGTGCTTTGGTTGCACTGGGAAAACTGTTTGAGGCTGAGGTTAAAGGCAGCATGAGTAAGTCAGTGATTTACCCAGGGAAACAAATGGACTCCATTAACTGTTGAGCTAGAGAACTGCTTAAATAATTTTCACTGAATCGGAGAAAAGGATCAAGTAACACATTAATGAATCTATGAAGACAGTTTATTTGTTAAGCTGATTCTTCAGATATTCAGTACAAGATTGTGATATTTTTTTTAAATAACAGGTGCCTTTAAAAATATTTTATATATATATATATATATAAATATATATATGAGTTTGAGGCATAAATGATAGATAGATAGATAGCTTTCATCCCAAAATGCTAAATAACATTTAGTAGCCACCATATTCCAGGTCAGGTCAAAATTGGATTAAAAATCGCTGCAAAGGTAAAAGGTAAAGCTGTAAGAAGGGAACAGCCATTTAGGAAAATACATGGGCTACCATAAAGGAAAACAAAGGTATTGTCTCTTCCAAATGGACTCTTGGCAGCAGCCTTGGAGTTTGGAGTTTCTCATACACAGGCAAGAATACACCACTGATACAGGCCTTTGGCTGTGTGTCTCATACTGTATTGTGATCCTGTTTAACTAACTGCAAAGTGAGTGATGTTGGTTTCTTACTCTTTGAAACATTTATTTTTGGCACAATATCATCTCATAAACCAATAACATAAACATGAACTTACTGCACCACAAGCCTAATCAAACAAATGATTTATGCTTTCAAAGTTGGCCACAGGGGGCTGTCATCTTGTAACTTTGTTATACATCTTTGCAAGACTAGACTACATACACATGCTCAGTGTGGTCTGGGCTTCTAAGGGATCGTCATAAATTATCAAAAAACAAAGCTGCTTGAGTTCTGCATGGTTGGTAAGGCAGGGGCTCCCCCTGCTGTTCATAAGTATGATTGTTTCCCTGCCAGAAGTTAGGGACCGTATGACAATTCCTATCCACAGAAATAAATGAAGGGAGAATTTCACTGCATACAGTCAGGTTTCTTATAAAAACCGTAGACATTGTTTAATTAAAGTATATTGGAGATAGATTTCTTTTTCATTAAAGAAAGTAAAAATGGGATTTTATTTCTTTGCCTTTCCTTGCCCTTTAAGTTCAACCCCTCCAAATGAAACCCAGCAGCCATACATACTCATAACAATCCCTCCAGATACTAGCTGTAGATTTTAGTATCACAATAGCCTATGATGTTATGTCTGTCCAAAAAATCATCCAAGCCCCTCTTAAAAGCATCAGCAGAATCAGCCATCACAACATCACCCGGCAGTGCATTCCACAACCTCACTGTCCACACTGTGAAGAACCACCTACGCTGCTTCAAATGAAAGTCCTTTTCTTCTAGTCTGAAGGGGTGGCCTCTGGTGCGGTGATCCTCTTTATGGGTAAAAAGGTCCCCTGTTATTTGTCTATAATGTCCTCTAATGTATTTGTAAAGTGTAATCATGTCCCCTCGCAAGGGCCTTCCCCTTAATTCCATTGAACAGCAATCTAAAAGAAACAAGGCTCATCTACAAATTGAAATAGAAACTTGCATTCTGCACTGCAAATGTGATCTGTTTATTTCACAAGTGAGGTCTTCTACCATTCAGAACCTACTTGCTTATGTACCCCGCTTCTGTGTTGGGTGAAACTTATGATTGGGGACCTGGTAGAATGCTGAGCATTAGTGATTAGTGAATCTGTCCCATTTTGCTTTGCCGAAAAATTTGAAAGCTTAAAAAAATTTAATCGATGGGTGTCCAAATTTTGTAACGTGTGTCAATTTTTATTTGTGCAACACTTGTTCCCACTCCAAATGCATACCAATCAATGGAAGTTTTTCTTGTGGCAACTATATTTTTGGTTCCATTACTTTTTTTTTTGTCCAAATGCATTGGGGTTGTGTAACACAAGTTACCTTCCCATTGTTCTGTTGTTAGGCTGCTGGGTCATGGAAAGGGAGGGGGTGAGATCACTCCAACTTGCAGTACAGCAGTAAAGAGTGACTGAAGTTTATCAGAGCACAAGTCACATAACTTGGGGCAGCTGGAAAATTGACAATATGTCTAGCCCCATGTCAGATTTCAAAATGAAATATAAAAAAAAATCTGTTTTCTCCTTTGAGAAATGGATTTCAATGCAGAATTCTTCTGGAACAGCACTATTAACTGATGCATTTTGAAAACATTTTTTTCCCATGACAGGATCCCTTTAAGTTCAGACAGCAAGACACAGCTGTGTGTCTGCTTGGAAGCAGCACTGGGAAATATGCCTGCCTCTATCAATTAATATAATAAGTCAAGGGCAAAATGTATCTAAAACATTTCATATTGTTGTCTTTTTGTTTTATAAATCAGATTAAGAAGCAGAGCCATACATAGATTTTTGAATAATGTATGTTTGCAGCTTGTACAGGCTGTTGCTTTTGACATTGTTCACTTTGTTTTACTTTTATTTATGAGGCAATATAAACTGTGATTATGTTTTTCTTGAATAAGAAAAAAAAGGATTTCAAGAAATATAGATGTTCTCCCACGACTGAAGATCAGATTCAGTGCTCCACTGTCAACAGGTTGACATAAAAAGCAGAAAAATGTAAAGGATGTATTTTAGAAGCAAATCAAACAGATCTCTTGGCTAGCTCACATCATATCTTTAGATAACATATGGCAAAATAGTTCTTGAAGGGGTTTCCCATTCTGCATGTACCAGATTATATATTAATTATGGCTCAAGATGATCCCTTTCAAGAAGAATGAAATCCCTAAATGTATCTGATCATATGCATAGTACCGAGCTGTATTCATTATCTAGACATAGAATGCATGAGGTTTTGACCAAGGTCCAAACAAAACCCCTAGTATGTACTGTCCTGAAAATGCTTTTAAGTTTCTATTCATTAAAACTACCACTTTTAAAACTTCATGGTCAGAGTGAACTTCCCCTAAGACTATCAGCCACACTTCTTTAATCATTGACAATATTCAATCTTGAAAGTAGGGATGCACCGAATCCAGGATTCGGTTAGAAATTTGGCCAGGATTCGGCCATTTTCAGCAAGAAATTAAAAAAAAGTTGCCGTTACCCTTCCTCTCAGTAATTTGCATATTCAAATTAGGGGTCGGATTCTGTTTCGGTATTCAGCTGAATTTTTCACAAAGGATTCGGGGGTTCGGACGAATCCAAAATATTGGATTCGGTGCACCTCCATTTGAAATTACTTCGTGCTGCTGGTCCACTACAAACCTAATTGAATCCCTATTTGAAATGTCCCTTTCTATGTGATATATACATCCTAACACAAGGAAACTATCAAGGCCCTAACCGTTTGCATTACTCCTGTCTATAAACGATGTGTGTGCAAACCGTTGTTATTTTTAATTGCCCTTTCTGCTGCTTGCTGACGCTGACTTCTACAATTATACCTATTATACACAAGTACTTCCTGTTCCTTCTCCATCAAATATTCATCTATTTTAGCCCAATGCAGTCTAAAAGTAGTTGAACTCAGGGCCGGATATACATTGCGTGCACTAGGCCCACTGATGTTCATTGCCCCTGTCCCTTCGCTTTTATTTGAGCAAATTATCATTATCAGAACTGGAGCAATTGGGATTGTCGCACTGGAAACTATTGTATCTCCTGCGTATCCCCAGTGTTTCTGAACTAACATGGCTATGATTGGGCAGCATGCTTCCCCCTAAAAGCCTACTGCCCTAGGCCTGGGCCTTGGTGGCCTTTCCACAAATACTTGGTTGGACTGAATCAATGGTTCAGATAAACTCTTTATCATTAGCAAACACAGATACGCTGCATTCAATACATGCCATTAATACAATAAAAATAAAAGTACATAATCTGCAATATATCACATAGAATCCTAGTACATTATAGAATATATCATTGACATCCACTCTCTGTCCACATTCCTTTAGCCAGTTCTCTGTGCATGTACACAAAAGACCAACAGACCTTAGTTTGAAAGCAAATCGGTATGTTGCTGTTTGGCAGAAAAGGTTTTGCAAAATCCACACCAGAGTAGATAGTACTTTTTTACTTAATTCATTATAACACAGATGCCATTATTTCAGGTGTCATTCATCAGACTACTGTATGTTGATTACTACTTATAATGCAATTCTTTGGGAGATCATGTTAATGTTTACTTTGCAGGCATATAATTGCTAAGTTGACGCACAACTCCCTTTAAAGTTAGGAATTGCAGTAGCTTTTCAGGAATCTATTATTATGGGGGTAAAGTTCGCTAAGTCACAATTTTTGGGGCAAAGCAGTGTTATACTACAGTGCAAGTCCTGCAACACTGGCTCTGTGCTGTTTATAGGCAAATAAATTATTGAAGCACATTTGCCAGTAATTTTTCCTCCCTTTTCACCCACAGACAACACATTTTTTAGTGTAGGGTCTTGTTAACAGCTTAACCTATCAATCCCATATCTGTCCCATTTCAGTGGCAACTTTACTGACCCCCTACCACTGTCTATGTCACTCTCCATGACACTTTACTGTATTTCATGTAGCAAAGTGCCCTTAGGAAATGTATTGCTATTTAACTATATTCTTACCAAATTACATTCCTAATCCCCTCCAAAAATACAACGCTGTATTCCTGGGGTAGGACTGTGGGTTCTGAACAGATACCTGCAGCTACCCTCAAAAAAGTGGGTAACCTGCAGGTTGCGGGTAGGACTTTCAGGTGAGGGTATTTATCTGAGTTGAAGGGTCGTAGGTCTTATCTATAGTAAATTTTACTCATTTACCGAGTTTTAAAATGTTTTTTTTGTCCCACCCACTTCTGATGACATCCAGTCAGGTAGTGGGTAAAAATGCAGGTCACAGGTCCAGGTCGGTCTGGGTTTCAAAAACTAGTTCTAGGCAGCAATAAAAGAGCTAACTAGTGCTATACTACACTAGTGCAAAAAATGTCAGATTGCACCCTTTTTTGCAACTTGCACAATGAGTTCTGTAAAATAAATGAACACTCAGTTCACACAGTTTTATATGCCTTTGCATATAACTAGTGATCCATGAAAGTCAAACTAGTAAAAACCTTAAAAATTAAAAGCATCTTTTGCATTTAGAATGTATCTGTCAGGTTGTGTTATTAAGCTGCTCCACTTCTTCACAATGCAATCTCCTTGCCTTTTACAAAAAATATTGAATACAATTTTTCTACAAGTCTGTTTAAAACAGTAAAGGTGAAAAGAGCTAGCATGCCTGCTTTGCAAATCTGAGGTTCCAAAGGGGTTGTAGTGTAACTGGCTGCTTGCTAAGTTTCATAGGGGATGTAAAAGATCAGAAGTCATCTCTATTTGCTGCTCTGCATTCATCAACTGTGTTCCTTTTTTCTTTTTATTTCTTTTTTAGCCAGAGCTACCTACAAGCTGCAAGTGAAATGCCTCCTGGCCATATCCTGGACCCATCAGGGAATTACAATTCTCCTAAATTTCGTTCTCGAAACCAGAGTTATATGAGGGCCGTCAGCACACTCAGTCAGGCCAGCTGTGTCAGTCAGGTTAGAACATTTCCTATCCACCCTGTTGTACAGATATCATATTAATGACTGTTTTATTTGGAATGCAGTAGATACAGATCTGATTACTAGGAAATTATTTGTACAAGTAGAACAAGTGCCTTTGTTGTTTTTTGTTTTCAATGAACGGAAATTGTTTTTATATC
Source organism: Xenopus borealis (assembly GCA_024363595.1). Classification (NCBI taxonomy): domain Eukaryota; kingdom Metazoa; phylum Chordata; class Amphibia; order Anura; family Pipidae; genus Xenopus; species Xenopus borealis. Next base: position 105,957,033 of record CM044439.1, read on the forward strand.
TATAAAATACTTTCCATTTTCTTTAGATGACTAATGTGTTTATCACAAATACAGTAGGTGAATATCTCTTTTATATTCAGGTTCCTGCTTCTACTCAAACCACTATCTTCTCCTCTCTTGTGCATTTGGAAGAAGATTATGGCAAAGTGTGCTGTGCAAGTTCTCTTACAGGCTGATTCAGGAAAGAAATGTGGCAGATTTCTTAAAATTCAGATTGGGGAATATGCAATTTTCCTGACACCCTAATTCAATCAGTGTGTCAGAAAGGGTGTTAATGAATTAGAATATGTATCAAGCCCTTTGGGCTTTTTTCAATGTGGCAGTTTGTTAGAATACATTTGTTGGAATTGAGTAGTCAATTCAATTCTATTCAACTGGAGCTAAAAGAGCAGCAGTACCACAGAACTAGAACATCTGATTCAATTGGTAAGTCCTCAAAAAAAAAACAGGCATTGCTTTGGATGTAATTCAATGCAGGAGTTTATTGGGCTAGCCATATTGGTAAAAATAGCTTTCTGTGTTACTAAATATAAGTATTGGAAAATCTTTAATCCAAAGCCTTTTTTAACACACAGAAACAATACCCTGCAGAATAGCTATATTCTTGACAATCATTGGGCTATGAATTTGACAAAAATTGGTACTGTGAATAAATCCTTCTAGATAAATCTGTATCATGTTATCATTTTCAATGCTTAATTAATTTCCTGTTAAATTCATTTCAAAAAGCTTTTTGCAACACATACTTACACACTGTACATATGCTTCCTTACATTTATGCTGCTTTTGGGAGTAAAATCCAAGGTTACATCATTATTATTGTAGCATCCCTTGAAACATCTTACACTATAAAGAGTCTGGAGCCTCAGTCAGCAGCTGTTTATAAGGAAACTTTGTTTTTCTTTTAAATGGTATCTATTTGGATCTGATAAATGGAAGTTGATTTTACCTTTGCTCAAGCAGGACTATGCTATACTCAGATTGCTAGATATGCTTGAAATGATGCTTATAGCAATTACAATCAATGTTCAGTGATGTCATTTGTCACATGACTCACCGAAACTCACAAAAAAAAAGTTCCTTGAGCTGCATGAAGGCACTCGTCCTTCAGCTTCATGTTTTTATATGGTCATGGATCTCCTTTGTAACTTACATCCTTATAATTTATAACCTCCTTTGTAACTTACATCCTTATATTTTATAATAGGGGGTACATTATTCCCTATATATATATTATATTTGTCACACACCCTGACTAATTCACAAGTAGTGGTCACAGACAGATCTCTGGCAAACACTGTCAAGAAAGAGTTTCAGTTTCTTAGTGGAGGTCCCCCTATCATCAAATGCATGTGTCAGCCATGGTGTTTTTCTTTAAAGGGAAACTGTCATGGGAAAACATGTTTTTTTTTTAATGCATCAGTTAATAGTGCTGCTCCAGTAGACTTCTACACTGAAATCCATTTCTCAAAAAAGCAAACAGACTTTTTTATATTCAGTTTTGAAATCTGACATGGGGCTAGCCATTTTGTCAATTTCCCAGTTGCCCCGGTCATGTGACTTGTGCCAGCACTTTAGGAGGGTACTGCTTTCTGGCAGGCTGTTGTTTTTCCTTCTCAATGTAACTGAATAGTACGCAGTGGGACATGGGTTTTTACTATTGAGTGCTGTTCTTAGATCTACCAGGCAGCTGTTATCTTGTGTTAGGGAGTGGGTATCTAGTTACCTTCTCATTGTTCTTTTGTTAGGTTGCTGGGGGGGATGGGGAGGGGGTGATATCACTCCAACTTGCAGTACAGCAGTAAAGAGTGACTGAAGTTTATCAGAGCACAAGTTACATGACTTGGGGCAGCTGGGAAATTGACAATATGTCTAGCCCCATGTCAGCTTTCATAATGAAATATAAAAAAGTCTGTTTGCTCTTTTGAGAAATGGCTTTCAATGCAGAATTCTGCCGGAGTAGCACTATTAACGGATGCATTTTGGAAAAAAAATGTTTTCCCATGACAGGATCCCTTTAAATAATATTTCGAATGATGAATGGTGGTTCAAAAAGTCATTTTGATTTCCTCCATCTGATAACAGGGGTGGTTAAAACAATCTATGATTATTTATCTGCTATAAAGATATCTAAAAGCCCAAATATACAGACACATATGAAACATTAAATATTATTTTAGGCACAAATAAAAACTTTTTACTGATATTATCCTGTAAAATCATCTTCCATTATGATGCCAGTGTCCCCTAAGCCATCTTTAGATATTCTTGCACACATAATTTAATACATGACAGTTATTCAACTGATTTTGCTCTCTTAATTTCAGTATTCTTTCCACTTTGTTGCCTTTCACTGTAACTCTTAAGCACACTGCCTGTATTGAAGTTTCATAAGACTGTGATGATTGATTACCCTTGCACAGTTTCTCTAGTCTCTAAGGGTACAGGAGCAGAGCCTTTATATACTGTAATCGTTGGTTCAAATGAGCTATCCATCAATTTCCTTTTATCCAGTTCTCTGCAGAGATTCCCTTCTAAGTCATAAAAAAGACTTGGCAAAGTTTAAGGGAGAATCTACTCAGCAATGCCAGTCCTTAGCTCAGGGAATATCAATTCTGCTTCCCTTTGGTTGGTTTACTCTGTGTGTAAATACATTCTATGCAAAACAGTAGGAGACTATTCAAAACAATTAGAAATAAGACTGGAAATTTTTATTTAGATTTTCTGAAGCACTTACAATTTTTTTTCTCTTGTATATAAATAAAATTCCCTTCAATGTATATATATATATATATATATATATATATATATATTTTGTCATCTACAAAGCCATCCTTTAGCTATGTTTCTTGTACTCATAACCATTTTCCACCAATGCCCAATAGCTCTTGGTTGTTGGGAAATACCAATTCCCACTAGGAATATATATATATATATATATATATATATATATATATATATACACACACATGTATAGGATCAATTATCCGGAAACCCATTATTAACCCATTAAGTTCTGAATTACTAAAGGGTCATCTCCCATAGACTCCATTTGAATCAAATAATTCAAAAATTTCACATACATTTCCTTTTTCTCTGAATAATAAAACAGTACCTTGGATTTGATCCCAATTAAAATAAAACCAATCCTTATTGGAGGCAAAATCATCCTATTTGGTTTAATTAATATTTAAATTATTAATTTTTAGTACAAATTACAGAAAGATCCCTTATCTGGAAAACCCCAGGTCCCAAGCATTCTGGACAACAGATCCCAGACCTGTTGGGGTGAATAATACATCAATGTTCCTATAAGGCGTAATTGTTTCTGCATTTTGTGAAATTTCCAAAAGAGGTGACGCTATTCTGCTGATACCCTGGAATTTTAATATTGGGTTTGTACATGGTAATTCCATTGTGATCTCAGTGAAATCTAATTAGAGATTGTTCTTTTCTTTTTTTGCAGGATTTCCTCATTGAAAGTCTGCAAGAATGCTTTACCTCAAAGGAATATCCTGAGATCAAGGTGGCAGTACCCTGTATATTCCCAGGCTAGGAGAAGTCTTTGCCTGTTTCCAGATACACAACATCATACTTTCCATTGTTTAATTGCTAAAAATCCACTTTCTTGCTGTATGATACCAGTATTGTTCTTGCAGGTTCCACACTGCAATGATTATACATATCATACAGAAACACAATTCAAATTTGGAGTTCTAAAGTCGTGCAAATAAAGTCTCTTGCTGGTTTTTATTATTAGCAGAGCTTGTCTAAGCAATGATACTTATTCAGAATGTGAAGGGAATCCCTTCTCATTACATACAGCTGCAATTTATAAATTTAAATGTGAATTTGACATACATGTAATAATGTAATTGGTTTTTGAACCTGAAACGATGAAAGGGCAAGTTATTTGCACTGATAGAACTCTGTATATGGGCTATCCCATAGTGAGGAAAACTCTCATGTCATTTTACATTTCCCTGTCATTTACATTTAATGCACATTTATTATGGCATACTAATGCATAGTAATTACTCACATATTACAAATGTATCTAAAAATTATTTCCTTATGGATATGTATAAACAAACTTAACAAACTTGAACAGTCAAGGTTGCAACAGCTAATGATATTAATGACTGGACTGTGCAATTAATTAAGCCAAATATGTCATTGATGCAGTGCAAAAGCTGAACTTTCTGCACAATATCTCATCGGCATTGTGCTAGAACAAGAGAACATGCACAACATAAGAATTCTCCTTCTCTGGGAGTGATATGACATAACAACTGCCATCTTGTATGCTTTAATGGAATGAAGAAGTAGAATACCTTGTACAGTTGACTAATGAAAAAAATGCGTTCAACTGTGATCAGTATTAAAAATGTATATATTATCTTTAAAACCTTGTTTAAATTCCCTTCTTCTTCCATACATTCTGAAAGTCATATGAGATATGTGTTTTCATTATTTGTTAAATGTTGATGCTCTTGGTTGCTCATTTAGAAAATGATTTTAACCAGCATTAATATTGCTTGAAGGTTTTCTGCTCAAATGTTTAGTGCAATTGTACTGTAGTGTATATGCACTTAGCTATAAAGCCTCTTCTGTGCATCTGTCTTTAGTAATAAAGACTAGACAAAAATATATAAAGAATTATTTTGACAACATAAAACACATGCTGTAAGATTGCTGCATTTTTATTAATGACTAAAAACATGCAAGCCTTTTGTTTAAAAAAAAATACTTTTTAAAGGGATTCTGTCGATTTTTATTGTGCCATTTTTATTTCTCAATAACACTGTTTATATTACAAATGATTTTTATACCATATAAAATCTTCTTCCTGAAACAACAAATGCAATTTTAGCTGTAATATTGGTATGTAGGCAGACATCTCAGGTCATTATCCTGTGCTTCCAGAAAAAGCAAACACTTCACAATGGAACTGCTTTCAGATGAGCTATTGTTTCTCCTACTCAATGTAACTGGAGTCGCAGTGGGATTAGGATTTTTACTTCTGCGTGCTATTTTCATATCTATCTGGGAGTTAGCTTGTGTTATTTAGCTGCTGTCTTGTTACTTTCCCATTGTCCTGGAGATGGGCTACTGGGGGGTGATATCACTCTAACTTGCACTGCAGCAGTGGTTGAAGTTTATCAGAGCACAAGTCACCTGATTGAGGGCACCTGGGAAATTGGGAAAATGTCTAGCGCCATGTAACATTTCAAAATTAAGTACAACAACATCTGTTTCCTCTTTTTAGTTTTTAGTGTAGAAGTCTGTTGAATCATCACTATTAAATGATTTGTTTAAAAAAAACAAAAACATGTTTTCCTGTGACAGAATCCCTTTAAGGAGGAATATCACCATTTTGTATCTGAGTAGCAAACTGAACCATATTTGCTTGCTGCGGCATAGATGAGGCAGATTTAACTAAAAGCCTATACATGGAAATTCCTGACATTTCTAAAGTTATAACATCATCAGAATTAGAGGGAAAATTATTCAAATAACAATTCTGTCTAAGCACTTACCTACAAAAAATAAAACGGCAAAACAGCAAAAACAGCATTTGCAGTTAATAAGTTTGCAAACAAAAGCTCTTTGCCATTTATTTAATCTGTTACTAACAGTCATCTGCCATAGTTTTAACAGCAAATCTACTAATGTTTACAAAACAAGAGTTTCATGATGCTGCAAGCCTTTCCCTCCATCCTCTTGTACCCCATTGTACAACATTTTGTTCACTCTATTCCTTCTAACTAGTGATGGGCAAATTTATTCGCCAGGGGCGAATTCGTGGCGAATTCCCGCAATTCGCCGCTGGCGAATAAATTCGCGAAATGCCAGCGAAATTTCGCTTGCCGAAATATCGCAAAAAAAACGAGTCACGCGTCGTTTTTGACGCCGACGCGACGGAAACGACGCGACGAAGTTGACGCGTCAAAATCGTGCCGTGACTCGTTTCGCAAATTTTTCGCCAATTCGTGAATTTCTCTGGAAATTCGCAAATTTTTCGGTGAAGCGAAACTTGGGAGATTCGCCCATCACTACTTCTAACTGTTCTTGCTGTTGTGGTAATTTCCCTGGATCGTTTTATCTAGTTCTATAATACCAATGTAGTGTTTCCTCTCTTTTCAGATGAGTGAGACAGAAATAAATGGGCAATATGAGTCGGTAAATGAGTCGGTCTTCAGTGAAGTTGACTCGCATGCAGTGGATGCTTTGGACCTCCCAGGATGCTTTAGAACAAGGAGCCACAGTTACTTAAGAGCTATACAGGCTGGTTATTCCCAGGATGATGACTGTATCCCTACTATCACTACTTCCAATGTCACCTCATCTACCAGGTCAACAACAGGTAAAAAAATATGGTTCATTTTGTAATCCATTTTGAATGTTGTCATATGCAATAACAAATTGGTTTGTTATATGGAAAATTACAAAAATCTAAATACAGTATACGTATCATAGTATCCCATATAAATTTGTTTTGCTTTTATGGTAAATTAAAATCATGTTTAGTGAAAATGCACATTTAATTTGTATGAAGTTGACTCAGAGGCTCTATTGAACCAGCAGAAACCTCACACCTCAAGTGTCAATGGTAGCCACTTAGATG
>CM044439.1:105965793-105982786 GCA_024363595.1 Xenopus borealis
TGCCTCACAACCTGGAATTAAAATGGATTGTTTGAGAGTTTACACCATTTCATTTACAGAGTATGCTTACAACTTTGAAGATTTTGTTTTGTTTTTTTTCTATTGTGAAACAAACAACAAATAGCACAAAATAACAAATATCTTCAGCGTGCATAACTGTTCACCCTCCTAAAGTAAGTACTTTGTAGAGCCACCTTTTGTGGCAATTACAGCTGCAAGTCACTTTGGGTAAGTCTCTATGAGCTTGCCATGTCTTTCCACAGGGATTTCTGCCCATTCCTCAAAGCAACACTGCTGCAGCCCCTTCATGTTGGATGGTTTTTGTTTGTCAACAGCAACCTTCAATTCTGACCAAACGATTCTCACTTGGATTGAGGTCTGGACTAAATTTTTGCTGCCACTGGACTTTGACTAGGCCATTCCAACACATTTAAATGTTTCCCCTTAAACCATTTGAGTGTTTCATTAGCAGCATGCTTTGGATCATTGTCCTGAGCATTGTCCTGCTGGTAGGTTAACCTCTGTCTCAGTCTCAAATCACAGGCAGACTGGCACAGGTTTTGCTCAATAATATCCGTGTTTAGCACCATCCATCTTTTCCTTGACAGACCAGTTTCCCAGTCCCTGCTGCTGAAAAACATCCCCACTGCATGATGCTGCCACCACCATGTTTCAGTGTGGCAATGGTGTTCTTGGGGTGATGGGATGTGGTGGGTTTGTGCCAGACAAAGCATTTTCCTTGGTGACCAAAAAATTTTAGTCTCATCTGACCAGAGCACCTTCCTCTATACCAGTGATCCCCAACCAGTAGCTCGCGAGCAACATGTTGCTCGCCAACCCCTTGGATGTTGCTCCCAGTGGCCTCAAAGCAGGTGCTTATTTTTGAATTACTGGCTTAGAGGCAAGTTTTGGTTGTATAAAAAACAGATGTCCTGCCAAACATTCTCTCCTGTAGGCTGCCAGTCCATATAGGGGTTACCAAAAAGCCAATCAGAGCTCTTATTTGACATCCACATGGACTTTTTCATGCTTGTGTTGCTCTCCAACTCTTTTTTAAATTTAAATATGGCTCACGAGCAAAAAAGGTTGGGGACCCCTGCTCTATACATTTGGGGACTCGCCCACATGCCTTTTTGCAAACTCAAAACATGCCTTCTTATTTTTAACTTTAAGGGACCCATTTACTAAATTAACGTGAATGGATCGACATTCGATTGAATTCCAATCGTATGATTAAATCGTAGGATCGAAGAAGCAAAATTTGGCCTCTTCGATCATCGAATACCGAATGATCTAATTATCGAATAGATCGAATGATTGGATATTCGATCATTCGATGATCGAAGTATTTAAAATTTTAAAGGTATTCGAAAGCCTACTTCGGCAGATTGAACCTACTGAATACCAATAGAAGCCTTTGGGAATCCCCCCACAGACTTTTTAGGCAAAGACCTGCTCGAATACCATTCGTACGATCGAATCGCTCGATTATTCGAAAAGTACAAAATTTTTCGGAGGGTCGAAGGAAATAGTATATACAGTATATACATGTGGTGTATATATGTGAGACTTATTCTTTAACACATTCCTTATTCAAACAGCACACGTTCAGCAAACATACATAGCAGCTTTGTAGACTGAAGAACTTCCCACTCTTGTACTTTACAGTGTGTATTAAAAGCAGCATTACAATGTCTTTCTTAGCAGAAGAAAACAAAATGTAATCTATTATTGCCTTAGGTCCCACACTGGACAGATACTTGAATATTGGAGAATCTATAGGTGCCTAATACTATGGGTGAAGGCTTCAGAACATGCCACATTTGTAAGACCCTCATCTGTCTAGCAGAAATTAGGAAACTCTAACCCCTCTCACAAGCCTGTTTGGATATGACAGTGCTAAGTTAGATGCCCTAGCTATGCTTGTGTTCCACTCTAGCTCTGTATGTGGGATGTTTGTATGTTCACTTGGCTTTATGCAACAAAATTTATGTCTGATTCTTCCACCCTTCAAGTCTCTGGTCTCATAGGAAATGGAGAATATCAAATCAAAATATGCAGAATGCTACATTTCCATAAACAGTGACAGTGATATCATAATGTAAAACGGTCTGTGAAGCCTCTATATACAGTATTATAATATACTCAATCACTAACAAAGATCAAATTCATAATAGACATAATAGCTTGTAAGTATTGACCCATAAACCTCCCATTCTGTAGGGAACCTGTTTTGAAAAACCGGTACATAAAACTCATGGTTTACACACGTAAACTGTGAACATTGGCTCTAATCTGTAGAGAATAGTGACTCACACTGCTTCTGGTTTATTAAAAGCAATGACAATGCTTGAAATCTTCCAAGGAAATGACTCAGAGAATGCGTATACCACATAGACAATTGATGGAATATTTTTACATAAATAAACACCAGGTTGTGTATATGTGACTACTATTGTTCATATACTGTACATACATATAAGCAAATAGATGTATACATTGTATGATGTGTATGAATATGCATTTTTAAATGGATACATTTGCTACCTTTTTGCACGTGTACCTACAGTATATCTATAGAGTTTTACACATACATACATACATACATATAAATAGTAGGATAAATAGATATCACTCTTATCTTCTACTGAGCTGCTCCTTATCCCCAAGTCTAACAAATGCTACAGCTTGGTAAGGGATGGGTTTGTACATACAGAGCTCCTTACCAGCCCTTTAACAAATGATCCTATTTATGGGAGAAGTGAGAGGGAAAAACAGTTTTCTATCAGTGTAATAGAGCAAGAAAAACTAAAATAAATAAAACTTAAAAAAAAAAAAGACTAGGCAGAGTCTACTTTTTTGTGTTCATGTTGAGCAAAGGTGTATATAGGTATATAATGACCCTATAAGGTAGGTGACAATCCGTTTAGAATACTTTCCACTGTGGTGTTGAGATACCTGTCGTACAATAATGCAGACCTACGCCGAATGGGTGTCATGCGTACACCTTAGGTGTAATTTACTTACTGCAACACAGTGTAGATGGAATTGGCATGTTAATACCACAGTGCAGAATTTTCCATATCATTCCCGAACAACTGCTGTCACCTGATGCAGTCGTGGCTAATGCATTTCAAAGCCTGGTATTTATTACTTCAGCACAACTAAGTTGTGGAAATTAACACAGCTATAGGGTCCCTGGAAGTGGCTCCAGGGTTCTCCTGCATTCATAGGCACAACTGCACTAATTTTGGGACAGGAGCAGGAGGAAGGTAGAAGTGCCAAGCACAACTATACAGGAGTACATTTTGATGCAAGGAACTTTAATGAGGGTGGCATAGAGCAACCATACATGTGCTTGAGGTTGTAAATGACCCCGCTTGTTTAGACCCACTAAAGCTAAACTGCTGAATGAAGATGAATGATAACTTTAACACTAATAGAAAGGTCAACCGGGACTTTTATAAAATCTGTAGTTGTATGAACAACTTCATTGACTGGCACAACCATAAACAATACAACATTTTACAATATTAATTTCTGGATAAGAAAAATGCACATTATAATCAATGTACATAGACTTACCCTGAAAGGGCTCTTATCAGTACAAAGGTAACAAGGTGTGCACTGAGATCGCAAAACACAATTGTAAAGGAGGCCTTAGATATGGACTAGGACAGCTCTAAATATTATATTAGTATTGCTAAACTGACAAGGGATTCTTTTCAGCAGAAACAAAAGTTATGTCATAAAACTTCCTGCAGCCAATCCATTCCTCCCAGCCCTTAGATAAACTGTATTACAGGCTAAGCTTGATGTGTCTGGCAGTACAAAATTACACTGTGTGCTTCAGCATGATTAGATACCTTTGGATTTATGGCAGTTTTAGAAGTTTTAAAAGCACTTTGATAGAGCAAAAGAGTCATTACATTTACCAACTCTCAATTCACTTCTAATATAGCTTCATTTAGCTTCATTTACTGTGGAACAGGGTGCAAAGTTAAAAAAAAATGTTCAAAATGCCATTCCTTAAAGGGATATTGTCATGGAAAAACATGTTTTATTAACACAAGTGATAAACTGCACCAGTGCCATTACCAAGAGCAACCAATTAGAAAGATGGAAAAACAGAGAATGCTGGTACAATTTAGCAATTTTAGTAAATTATCCTCAGAAATACTAATATTTTATAGTAAAAGCAGAGGCAGACAAAAAATGAGGCATAATGTGCCCAAAAAATAGTTTCTTCTGAGAATACAATATGTTCCTCAATATTCCAGCCACTTCAAGTCTAAAGGGCACCCCATTGCACTTGTTTTGTGACTGTCCTAAATGTTGACTTAATTCCTTCAGTCAGTAACTAGCACCTACTACTGTTTTCAATGTAACCCTCCTTTTAAAATTAGATCTCAGTCTTCAATAGTTCATAAGCAAAAATAATAACTACAGCATGTCTTTTGTCCCACCACACTGTTAACAATATGCGGCCCTTTGTTTCAGGTTGTTTCTTACTTTTCATTTACTTTTAGAACTATAGAATCTCACAACCTATTTGTGCAGTGCTAAACAAAAAACAATGTGCATACCTTTAAAACCCATATAGAAATTAACTGTACATTGTACTTGATCTAAACTAAGATATAATTAAACATTATTGGAAGCAAAACCAGCCTATTGGGTTGATTTAAATTGTTTTCTAGTAGAATTAAGGTATGAAGATCCAAATTTCCTGGAAAACCCCAGGTCCCAAGTATTCTGGATAACACGTCCCATACCTGTATATGTATTTCTTTGCATACTTTAGTGCTATTTTACAAAGTTGCAACTTGTTTTGATCATTCTGTCTACCATTTTCAAAAATTAAAAAAAGCTTTTTTCCACTAGCTTAATTCTTCCTCACTTTCAGCTTTTAAGAGAGTGATACTGCACAGACCAACACCCATTTTTAAAGGCATGGTACCACCATTTAAAGGGACAGGGGTGGGGTTCCATAACCACATGGGAGGTTGGCCTGATGCAAACTGCTAGATATCTCTGCTACAATAAAAAAATGCAAAACAATGGGATTGTGGTAAAAAATTACTAGGTTTTGATAAATGTAGACCTGTTTCAGTGCATAATATATACAGTATAATTGTACCATATGACACAACTATTAACACATGGGGCAGATTTAGCAAGGGTCAAAGTGAAAATTTGAATCTAAAAATAATAATTTTTGGGTACTTCGACTATCGAATAGGCCAAAATTCGATTCAAATTGAAAAAATTAAATAATTGAAGTACTGTCTCTTTCAAAAATTCTAATTCGACCCTTCGCCACCTTAAACCTGCCAAATTGTTGTTTTACCCTATGGTGGGACCTCCTATAACCATTAAGGAGTCTTTTTGAATTTTTTGGAAAAATAAACTAATAAATAAATTTGCCCTGTGGTAAATTGGTAGTTTGTTGGTCATTCCTATCCTGGGTTTCATGCTAATAGGCACAGTGAATAAGCGTTAACACTAGGTCACCGTTTAACAGTAGTTGAGATGTGCACCCATTAAGCATATTTATCAGTGAATGCACCACATCATATATATCAAAATAAGAATACATTGTAATGGCCATATTAACAAAGAGTGCTGTACACCTGTACAGCAAATACTAATTTACATGGTTAATATATGTCATTTTAGCCAGACTGAGGTTGTTATCTTCACAAATATCCAAGAATGCATAATTACTGTAATTCGTTAAGCAATTCTGCAGTTTTTTTCCACTGTATAAAATTTAACCTTTCTGTATATCCAGGATTATCAAATCTATTTTATTTCCATCCCAGGCACCCACTCCATAGTTTACATTTAGCCGCTGTTCCTGCTGTAATTGATCACTTAAACGAATTGTTGGCAGTTACATTTAAAAGCCTACTTGAAGTTCTAACATGTCATAACCAACTAATAAACATTATTTTATTATAGTAACTGGGTTATCAACGGATAATGTCATCCATGATTAATGTTAATCTCAGACCGAGCTGTAAGTGTAATCTGAAAATTATTGTTTTTACAACCATGGCTGCTTGCTGTAGCAAAGCTTATATATACTTTATAATGTACACCATTGCTTACAAAACCTCAGAAAACTTGCATACAAACTCATACAAAGTATTCATTTTAGAGATAATACAAACCATCTTATTATATTAGCAAGAAGATGGTATGTACATGTGGCAGGGTTTATTACAACATGAGTGCAGCAAACAACTTAGATGAATAAAAGTGGGGATCAACAAATTTATCAGACACTCTTATGAAGCGGGTTGCCTGCATGTCCTAATGCTTCAGACCCAATTTTTTTTCTAAGTACTCCCTTGATCACATTAAAGACTACAGGAACATATTTAAATATCCATCTTGTGGAGGATTGGCTGAAAGGAATGACAACTTGCCCACTGCTCCATTAACATATTTGCTTAAAGACCTTTTACAAATGACTGGGCATTTAGTATCTAGCAAAAGGGACTGGTAGAATTAATCCAGCTAGCTTTAGGGGATCCAGGGAACAGCCTGGAACAATGAAACACATTTTGGTGACAATGCCAAATAAAAATGACATGAAAACTGTGAGGATTATGCATAGAAAGAAGAGGTGCGACAGACCAGAAGTCTATCTTCTCTGCAATCCAGGAACTCATTTTCTAAAATACCGCACATCTTTTATTTTACAGCTGCTACATATGCGAATTACAAAAAAACACCTCCACCAGTCCCACCACGCACCACCTCAAAACCACTTATCTCAGTGACAGCACAAAGCAGCACAGAGTCTACCCAAGATGCCTATCATGACATCCGGACTCAAAGGATATCACCATGGCCTCATGATGGTAGGGGACTTTACAATTCCACAGACAGCCTTGACAGCAACAAGGCCATGAATCTTGCCCTGGAATCTGCTGCAGCACATCGCCATGCCTCAGAGATTAAGAGCAGCTCTGTAAAAAGCACCAGCGATAAAGCTGTTCTAGTGACAAAATCAGATGACTTCCTTAAGAAGAGGCGTTCCTCCATAGGAATTCAGGTAATGTTCTTTATATTATTTTTAAAAATATTAATAGCCCAGATATTGTATGATGAGTGTTAGCCTTTAAAACAAGGATTAAAACGAAGATTCCCAGCTTCACTGGACAAAATCCCCACCACCCCATGCATACTCATATTTTCTAGCATGGCGAAAAACTAGATTGAACTGGATGATACACTTTATATTAGTGCTTTTAAGTAAGTATCATTCTGTTCTGAAACCTTCGCAAAAGCAATATAGAAAAAAGTATTGTGCTGCCACAGTCAAACTGCAGGTACATCACCCAAGACTATAATCTAAACAGTGAACTACTTGGTATTATGTCCAATATGGAGCATGTATTTCTGTACATTATGGGCATATTTCTGCAATTGCCAGGTACGAGGTAGTCTGATATATAATTTGTGCTCCACAGCCTATAATGTTTCATTTCTTAGGCCTCTGACTTTCATGTAACTTTTTAAGATCAGCTATAGTTGGTGATCCTAGGCGTATACAAAAAAGGCAGACTGATTTCATATAATTTTCAAATTAAAGGAGAAGGAAAGCTACTGAAGCAGTTTATTGCCAATAGATTAGCCACAATAGTGCAAGCTATAACACTATATTTATTCTTACTTAGTTTTAACCTTTCCTTCTTCTTTAAGAATGTTGCAATCTGATAAGGCAAGCATGCACATACACATACCATAACCACAAAATATTTTACAACAGGATCTCTATTAGGTATATCCTATGACTATGGACTATAGACCTCATATCTCCTCTACATTCTGAAAGCTAAGGGTTTGAGCAGCTGGGCCTCTAATTTCTTTGTGGAGTCTCTTTGTTGTATTAAAGATAAAGTTATTTGCACAGGGGAATCCATGGGCCAGATATCGAATTTTGGATCACAATGTGTCTTTTGTTTTTGTGAGTATTAACACACATAATTAAAGGTAGAGCTTTGGGAGGGGATAAGGGCGGTAATGTGATACATTTTTCATTTAGCTGGAGTACTGACAACGTGGGACTCTTAGGGACCTTGTTCCTAACACTTGGATCTCCTTTTTTCATGAATCATATTTTTCCTTTTAGAGGTTTTCAGATATTTTGTCACTTGTAATTGTCCGAAAAACTTTAATGTTTTAGAGGTTTTAGAGATGTTCATGTTTTTTTTTTCAGATCATTCAGCATTTTATTCCTGCTTATTCATACTTTTTATATTTGGATCTTTTAATACATTTCACAACATTCATGGTTTAAGAGAAATCGAGTTAAATTGTGGTTTCCAAAACTCCATTACCACTAAAACTTGACCTTTAATTGCAAATTATGACTATACTTTCAACTATACCATAGCATAAAGGACGACAAAAACACAACGGCAAAAGTTACTACAAAATGTAAATTTATTAACAATAAGTATACATGCTCATGGTTTGTAAACATCGACCAAGAACTTTTCATTATAAACTGAACTCCTTTCAATAAAAAGTTTAAAAAAAAAAAAATTTGACCTTTAATAAAGGGGCCTCTAAGGGCCCTTACACAGGTATAGAGCACAGGTCTAGACGCACCTCATTCTTTTCAATGAGGTTGTACCCACGAGACGCGTGTAAGCGCCGAACGCAGATTCAGACGCAGCATGTTGTGTCTGAATCTGCGTTCGGTGCTTACACGCGTCTCTTGGGTACAACGCCATTGAAACTAATGATGTGCGTCTAGACCTGGCAGGTCCAAAACGCCTGTGTGTAAGGGCCCTAAAGTAACTCAGTAAATCAGCTGCAACATGATTAAGTGATTAAGTTGTCAAGTTAACTTTTTTAGTTCAATTTATTTTTATATTTTTTACAGTTTTAACTACAGTATATTTTGATAGCTGCAGCTTCAGTGTTTTTCTGTATTGCCTGGATAGATGGTTAGCTCTAGTAGGTGAGCTACATCTGCATTTGTAAAAATGAATACTTTCAATTAAATCTACTTTAAGAAATGCTGAATTAAGCTTAATCCCACATTCCAGCTGGAGATAAATGTCTATGATAAATACAGCCGTGAATTGCTTACTGCAAATGAAATGGATTAAAAAACAAAGCGAACTCAAAGAAAATGTTACCATTCCTCAAAAAGTGTCCAAGTTAGAGTATGCTAAACAGGATATTAAAATGTCCATTTATTTACTGGAGGCCTTTTGTATTAAAGGTCAAATTTTAGTGGTTTTAGAAGTTATTGAAGCTATGAATAAACTCATTTCCACGAATCTCTGTCATTTATCAAAAGATCCAAATTCAAAAAGCATGAACGGGAAAAGTTGCAGAAAAGCCAAAAACGTCAAAAACACTCAAAAACCTCTAAAACCCCAAATCAAAGAAAGATCTACCGGTTGCAAAAGGGATATCTGCCATTGATTTCTACATGATTTTGACAGGTTTTAGCTGGAGTATTTCTGGATTCTGAATTGTTGCAGGTTTGTTGCATAATAAATCCAGGGAAAAGTCATCCTTTTTTTCCCACAACTTTTTTTTAAAGATTTTTGGAGTAAAAAAATCCCTTCCGAAATTACAGTTTAGTAATTGGCCCCTTCGACTTTATCATTTTAAATTCTACATCATTCTCTTTTTATTTAATCCCTATATTTTCAATGTACATACTTGTTTGGGGAGGGTTATGACCATGTATTAAACAGTGACATACACAGCAAAACTAATTGCAAACACCCTACAATAAAAGCCTGGACTTCTGGCAGCTTTACTGGTTCCTTCTGACTTCTATATCCGTTTAATGAAGATTCATTTTGTGACAAATTCACATATTTATGGCTTTACCCAGAATAAAGGACCAGTAGTAAATACACACACCCACTGCAACTATAGATCAAATTACAAAAATGGTCATGCTAAAATATTTTTCTTATAATTCCCTTTGGTCTGCATAGCTACCTAACATTATCTCAGTATGTTTAAAGGGGTTGCTCACCTGTGAAGTAACTTTTAGTATGATGTAGAGAGTGATTTTTTTTTATTTGTGGTATTTGAGTTATTTAGCATTTTATACAGCAGCGCTCCACTTTGTAATTTGGTTTCTAGGGTTTAAATGATCCTAGCAACCGTGCATTGAATAAGAGAAAGGAATATACATTGAAGAGGCCTGAATATAAAGATTACAAAAACAAGTAGCAATAAATGTGTGGCCTTACTGTTATTGTTGGGATCAGTGACCCCCATTTGAAAGTCAGAAAAAAGCAGAAGAAGAAGAAGGCAAATAATTTAAAATCTGTTAAAAATAAATAAGGACAAGCAATTGAAAAGTTGCTTAAAATAAGCCAATCTATAACATACTAAAAGTTAAATTAAAGATGAATTGCCCCTTTAAGAAACCTTGGAAAATCATTACTATTTAATTTACTTTTATTAATTTCCTGTCTTAATTATACACCTGAACGTTACAAATATAAGGTTATCCACATGAAGTGAGTGAGTGAAAGGTGGAAAAGGGGGGTTAAAGTAATAAAGTACTATGTAAAAAAAAAAAAGGTCTTACCTATTCCAATACAGTTTTTACTGAACCCACCTTTTTTGGTATCTGGATTTTCTGTATTGTATTTTAGCTGACAGTTGGGCATATTGAGTTTGAGTATCTGTGTGTTATATATGGAAGCTTGGGTGGTAAGAACTTAAAGTACTGTGGGTGCTACAAAAAATCATCATATCATTATAGGGGTGACTAAGAAATAGACATTCAGCCAAGGCTATCTTGCTAAATGCAGAACCACATTCTTGTTCAATGAAAAAACTTTTTTAATAAACTTAAACATACAGCAGAGTATTGTACACACTGCAATAATTGGGGTTTATATTTAAGTTAAATGAGATTTTAACTAGCAATGGGCAAATTTATTCACCAGCCACAAATTTGCAGAGAATTTCGGAGTTTTGATGCCGGTGACAATTTACCATGTGCCCATTGAGTTAAATTGTCGCTGGCGTCAAAAGTCCTGTTTTGCTAATTTTTCGTCAAAACGGGACAAATTCAACCATCACTTATGTTAACTCAAAGTAAATCAAAGTAATATTGCTCAGAGCTTGTTTAAGCACTTTTTTACTTTACATTCATTTTTATAGTTTTAGAGATAGTAGCAGCTTTTAAAAAAATATAATGCGTTTAACCACAGTGCCACCTGCTGGTCATTTTAAAGTTGGGTACAGTCATGAATAGATTCCTGGTATGTTGCTCTGCTTAGAAAATCAAATTAGTAAATTCTAAGCAAAACAACATCACAACACATTTCTGTTGTAAGATGACAGGCAGGTGGTGGTAGCAGTTTAAATTGTTCAAATTCATTAAGTCAGAATTTTAAAAAAGTCTAATAACTGGAAAAATATTTAAAATTGCTCTGCGACTTTTTACATTAATGTATTTGAGGGTTATCATTTTGTATTATTGCTGGCTAGCATGCACCATGTGAGTTTTATACGTATATGTGTTCTAATGAGATAATCTAACAACCCTTCATTATTTGATTAAACATTCTCTTTGCTTAGATATTAAAATTCATCATGCAAGGCTTTCACTGATCTAGTATAACCTTATGGAAATAAAAAAATAACATTTTGAAAAATTTTGGGGGAATGGTTCATGCATCTGTGGACATGTAGTTGTGGTTGATGGACTTAAAAAACACTAAGCATGGAATATAAAACAAGTCATCTTTGCAAAGGAGTAATCAGTTCTGCATATTATATTTATGGTAAAAAAAGTAATATGTAATCTGCAATTTGCTTTTAGACTGTGCCTTTTTGATTAAAAATGATTACTTCCTAACAACAAAATGCACAACATGAGTACAAATTATGGCATTTAGTGCAGCATCCAACAAAATGACAGTTTTCTGGACAAAGTGACATTGCAGATAATGTATTATACAGAAGCAAGTAAAATATGGGAGACGAGTGAATCATTCCATATAAAATGTCCATTGATTTTAGGATTGGTTTTAATGTACATTTAAAATGTATATATATATTTCTGAATCTGAGATATTTTCACACTATTACTCCTACATGATGGCCTTATAACTACTCTTATAAGCAGTATTCTTAGTAGAAGCTCATTATGTCTTTAAATGAAATATAATGAGCAAGAAGACTATAACAAGATATAAAAGGATGCATTAGAGGGAGAAACTGTTTGCTCAGTGGCACTTAATTGAACAACTCCATAATCAGCAAATAGGGGAGGTTTTGTCAAATGAGACTGACTTCTACCACTACACTATTAAAGTCCATGCTCAGGGTTCAGGATCAATCTACTTTATCTCTCTCTTTCTAATGTGCTACAAATTTCAACTAATATTTGCTTTGAAGCAATTAAAAAGTAACTTTTAGGGGCAGATTTACTAAATTCACATGTATTCACATGAAGGATTCGAATATTCGATCGAATTTTCAAAAAGATTCAAATTCAAATTTCGAACATGCAAATTAGGCAAATTCGACCATCGAATATTCGAATGATTTGAATATTCGAATTTAATTTTATTCGATGGTCAAATACTTCCCCTTTCAATTTAAATTCGATCACCTACTTCGCCAGATTAAACCTACCGAAATGGGGATCATTCCCTAAGATCGAATTAGAAAAATTCGATCGATCGTTTAAAAATCGTTCTTCGATCGAATTCGATCGAATTTCCCTATTCCAACATTCCATCGAATTCGAATTTTTCGAATTCCCCACTATTCCCTGGTCAAAATTCCATTTTTTTTGGCATTCGAAATTTGACCCTTAGTAAATCTACCCCTTAGTGTGTTACAGAATGTCCAATTTCTAGCAACTTCGCAATTTGTCTTCAATGTTTATATTTTACAGTTTTTAAGTTGCCTTGCTCTTTTGCCTCATTCCAGCTTTCCAGTGGGAGTCACTGACCCCATCTAACAAAAATGCTCTATTTTTAGGTCAAAACTAATTTTTTTGGGTTAAAAAAAAACTTGCATCAATCGAGTTTTTTTAAAAGAAACTCAAATATTCGAGATTTATTATACACCAAGCCTGGAAATAGTTTGAATCCAAAAATCTAAAGCCTGTCAATGTTATGTAGAAGTCAATGGCAGAGGTCCCTTGAACCATTTGAAGATAGTTAAAGGAATAGTTCAGTGTAAAATTAAAACAGGGTAAATAGATAGCCCTTAAATAAAAAATATTTATGATATAGTTAGTTAGCCAAATATGTAACATATAAAGACTGGAGTGACTGGATGTGTAAGAATAGTCAGAACAGTACTTCCTGCTTTGCAGCTCTCTAGGTTTCCAGGAAGTAACCAATCAGTGATTTGAGGGGGGAACATAGGTCATAACTATTACTTTTGAATCTAAGCTGAATGTTGAGGATCAATTGCAAACTCACTGAACACTTATGTCCCATGTGGATCCCCTTATAGTCGCTGACTAACTCAGAGTTAGAGAGCTGAAAAGCAGGAAGTTGTGTTCTGTTATGTTAGACATCCAGTCTTTCCAGCCTTTATACATTACATTTTTGGCTAACTAAATATATTAGAAACATATTTTATTTTGCACAGCCTATCTATTTACCCAGTTTTAACTTCAAATTTCAAGTTATGCTTTTTTTTTTGCTAAATTTGCAAATTGAAGAGCTGCTGAATAAAAAGCTAAATAACACACCACAAATAATTGAAAATGAAAAACAATTGTAAATTGTCTTCGAATATCCCTCTCTATATCATACTAAAAGTTAATGTAATAGTGAACACACAGTTTAAGAAGATGCTGGTATTTTGAAGCTTACTTAAACAAAATCATTTCTAGACCGTATGGCACATACCCTAAAATTCTTTTTTTTTTCCTTTTGGAGGATTGTTAAATTAAAAATGAACAACAGATATAATAACAGAGCTGCATTCTTAGTGTATTTAGCTACTTTTCAAAGCAGTAAATTACATGATTTTGGTTAACATGCAGACATAGGAAATTGCAAAAAAGCTTTTAGTAAGTAGTATGGAAAGCTGAACTGCAAAAGCACAAGCAGCATGCATCCAACATAAAGGCATTAAAGATTTCAAAGGCTTTAAAGTTATTTGTAAGTGTAGTTGCCATTGGAATCAATGTTTGTTTATACAGGTATGGGACCTATTATCCAGAATGCTCAGGACCTGGGGCTTTTTGGATAACAGGTAATTTGGATCTTCCCATCTTAAGACTACTAAAAAATCATGTAAATTGGGTGGTTTTGCTTCCAATAAGGACTAATTATACCTTATTTAATTATATGGATGCACCAAATCCAGGATTCAGTTCGGTATTCGCCAATGAGTCGGCCATTTTCAGAAGGATTCGGCTGAATCCTTGTGCCTGGCCGAACCGAATCCTTAAAATCATGTGACTTTTCATCACAAAGCAAGGAAGTAAAAAACTTTTTAGCCGTGCACTACGTGGATTCGGTGCATCCCTATTTAATTATAATGGAGTCTATGGGAGATGGCCTTTCCGTAATTCGGAATTTCTGGATAACAAGTTTCAGGAGAACGGGTCCCATTCCTATCCCTTTCTATTCTCTGAGAATCAGTTCTCCTCTAGGTTTTTGAATCAGCTTTAATCATTTGTTTTGTCACACTGTTTCAGGAGTCAGAGCATGGAGAGCAGAGATTGTAAGCAGACATATATTGCTATTAATAATTGTAAAAATTATTTTAAATGATTGACAGTGTCTAATTTATGTAGATTGGAAAGCTGCAATGACATTTTCTTTCACTCTGCAAAAAAAATGATTTGGGTGAAGGACCCTTTTAAATATGGTTTTAGTAGGCCATGTATATGATCTACGTATGTTACTAAAAGACTCAAGGTTTCAAGCTTTGCAGATAGCAGATACCATACTTAGTACTTAGTAGTATAGTATTTTTGTGATTTAATTCATATATGTGTATATTCATTATTGGAATTGCTATACTGGAACCTAGTTTTCATCCTACTGTAAAATTAGATTTTGTTTCTATACTCTAACACAAATATATTTCTTGATCAGGCAGAGAATAAAGTGAATGTATAGAATTACAATTCAAGCTTCTGCCTTTAAGACATTAATGTTGATTAGGGATACCCTGGAGGGTGTTTATGCCCTCTAGAAAATGTCTCACTTAGACAATGGGATACAGGCCTAATGAATGTTTTTGCTAAGCCATCCTGTAGGGCTGCCAGTGTGTAATGTAGGGCATAGTGTTCTTACATTGTGTTCTAGTATATAGTTGTGTTCTTAGTTATATGTTCATGGACTGCCAACTAAAGGCATTTTTAATTTAAGTGAAAGTTTAAGAGAAAAAAGGGCTTTATGTGCAAATCAAGAAAAAAATATGTATATAGTATCCACTTGACACTATGAACAGGGTTATACCGGCCTGCTAGAATACCAGTGAAATCCCAATGGGCAGAGGCCCTGATGGGGTCAATTTAGGTCTATTACCATTGTGGTAAAGTAACTGGAAAACACCTGTAGGGTAAGGTATACCTCTCCCAGAATGCTCTACAAGGAAGAACATATGGTAAGAAAAAGAAGGCCCTTTAGGTTTGCGAAACACTGAAATTAGAAGAGATTGGCTTTCTTTTGAGCTGCTACTTCTGCATCTCATAACTCTGAACTGTATCAGTCTATGCTGGCAACATCTGGAGGGTGAAATCCCATGTAAAATGTTCTATATGTATCTTTAGGCCTATATTATTTTTCTTTTGATGGTTTTATGGAACCTACCGCAGCCAGAAATATCTATCTGATATAAATCAGTTCCACCATCAGTTCCAGTGGGGAAAGTACAATGCACTGCACATTGAAATCTGCCAGGCAAAGCAGTGATACAGAGTCATAATGGCAGTACTTCTTGTACTTATCAACCCCTTGTTCAGAGGGTATCAGACTTAGAAACAAGCTTTGCCACTTTTAAAGCTATTGTGGAACTAAAATGAATTAGCTCAGACATCCATTTGTATGCGGTACTGCCAGTTCTTAATTTATGTTAATAACATCATCCCTAATGTCAGTAGGCAAATTATAACTGTTCAGCAAGTCTGAAAAAATACAGTACTGAAATATAAAAGGTTAAAGTAACGCAACATAACTCTGGAGAGAAACAGTAAGGGTGACAGGCCTGCTTTAAATTTCATAGCAATGTCCTCCCTTTAAATGGTTACATATCAAAATGGGTAATTATATGTCATTTTCGGGAAAAAAAACTGCTGTGCTGTTTTAATGCTACATTTTCATAAATAGTTGATGGCCGTTGGGTACAACTATGACTATTAAGTGTATGTATTTGCATAAAAATTATTCAACTTCTTACAGTTCTGTGGATAAGTTGGGCAAAATTACTGTACAATTTACTTTTCCCTGGGACATGTCCATCCAAAGCAAAAAGAGATGCTGCATGCTATGTAGTTTAAATGAATTGTCAACAATACAGTACTTCAGAAAATCGTAATCATTAGGCTAAATTACAAACGAATCTATAGTCAAAGGGGTTGTTCACCTTTAAATAATGCAGAGCAGAGCAGGGGCACCAGCACTGTGTCACTGTATGTAGTACATCTGATGGGTTTCTCTGTCGTCTGCTCTATTCTGCCTTCCCTATGCTCACTCTTTACCCTGCTCTGCCTGTGTGTGCGTGCTCTACCTGAGTGTGCCTGCTCTGCCTGAGTGTGCCCTGCTCTGCCTGAGTGTGCCCTGCTCAGCCTGTGTGTGCCATACTCAGCCTGTGTACCCTACTCTGCCTTTGTGTGCCCTACTCTGCCTGTGTACCCTACTCTGCCTGTATGTGCCCCACTCTGCCTGTGTTTGCCCTTCTCAGTCAGTGTGCCCTGCTCCTCCTATGAGTGCCATACTCTGGCTGTGAGTACCATACTCTGGCTGTGAGTGCCATACTCTGGCTGTGAGTGCCATACTCT
>CM044439.1:105983183-105993831 GCA_024363595.1 Xenopus borealis
CCCCTGCTCTGCCTGTGTGTGCCATACACTGCCTATGAGTGCCATACTCTGGCTGTGTGTGCCCTGCTCTGCCTGTGGAAAATAAGCCTGGTATTTGTTCTGAGGGTTTGTTAGCATTTGAAAATAAATTATTGTTAGGGGCCCCTAAGGTGTTTAATCATGTGCTGGGAGTGCTGTGTTATCCACAGGGGAAGAGGAGGCATATGGATTTAAGGGTATGTCTTAATTTGACAACTTTTTTCACATATGAGTCAAATCCCTGCAGTGACCAACAACCACGATTAATTTGGGCATGGTCTTGTGGTAACATAGGTTTGGTTTAAAAACAGGAAGTGGTCAACAATGGCTTCCATTATCGGCCCTCCACTATGTAGACCAGAAAAATTTTGGTCCTCCACAACACAGAAGTTGGGACGGCACTGATGTAGAGAGTGATTTTCTTAGGCAATTTGCAACTGTTCTTAATTTTTTATTACTTGTGTGTTTTTAGTAATTTGGCTTTTTATTCAGAAGATTTCCAGTTTCAGCAATCTGGTTGCTAGGGTCCAAATTAGCCTAGCAACCATGCTCAATTTGCATAAAACACTAGAATATGAACAGGTGAGAGCCTGAACAGAAAGATGAGTAATATGAAGTAGCAATAAAAATACACTGCAAATTTGGGGGGAAGGGAAATCACATAACTTGTTGTGTGGGCGATGGTCCTCCACAATTCAAAGCTTTCTGGATACCGGTTTCTAGAAAGAGATACCATGCCATAAATGTAGATATCTGAAAACTCTCGGAGGTTACATGCTTCAGACAAAACTTATCCCTGTGTCAATGGTATATGGTCCATTAAATTGTAATCTACCCTGGGGCAAGGACTTGTGCATGATTACACTTTATCATTTGCCAGCACTGTTAATACAAAACTGACCAGTAAATATAACACAGACTTGTAGTCACCACTTTTAAAATTGTAGCAACAAAACACTTTATAGTGTCTGAAGGCAAAGTCTATGGAAAGCATATAAAATAGGCAGCTGATTTACCAAGATATTGGTATTTTTATATCTATGTAGGTTTAATAAACACATAATTCTATCACTGATATTTCCCAATTGTTTATAAAAAATTGCTGGAATATGAAATTGTTGTTAATATTCTGCACGCTTGCTAGCTTTAAATAAAAAGTATGATTTAGAAAAGGAAAAAGTTAAGTAATTTGCTGCTTCAGTAGATCAAATCCATCCCCAGAATATGCTCTGAACCATGAGTAATTAATCTTTATAATTAAACTCCTTGAGGTTAAATTAACTAGAGTAGCTGCAACATAAATAATGCTTTTATTAGGTCAGTATCTTTCTCAGAATTCCAAATGCATCATTTCAATATTTCATTAATAACTATTTGCTTGACGTATTTTTGAAATCCAAAATGGCTCACTTTTAAAATATTTTGTTTCTTGACCTGAATACAGTATTTTCTCCAGTAAGACAAAGCAAATAGATAACATACCCAGAGGAAAAATGGAAGATTGTGTAGTGTATAAATTATGGCTTGTGTGCAACATTAACTTTTTGCTCATCTAAAAGTCCCAGTATTGTTTTTAGGGAGAAGGAATGGGTCAGCAATGGAACACTTAATTGGATGAATGGGCCTGCATCCAGGTTCTGGCTGTGCTCTGCGCATACAGTAGCTCGGCATTAGAAATTTGAAACCATGTGCATAGTGCAGCTAGACAGAGAACACAAGTGCTTTTAGAATAAGCCTTAAGGGAGAAAGAAAGGCATTTTTAATTGTCACACTTGAAGTAACACACATAGAGCCATGCGCTTATATGTAAGCCCCAATTTCCTCTGGCGTTCTGTCAAATCACCACTGGAAATAGTCAAATAGTAAGATATGGAAATCACAGGCTGACAGCAGATACCTGCTACTCAATGCTTTATTGTGCGTCCACACGACATGTTTCGGGCAGCAAGGTCCTTTTTCAAGTGTGAATTGTGGGTGCCAAAAGTTAGGCAACCCCAAGTGATTAAAAATGTACCTCAAACCCTGGGTCTGTACTCCCATCAGGAGAAAACTGCACCAGTCTGGGGGTTCTTCAAGTGAGCACCACTGAGCAGTCAGCTTCCTTTTACTTCTTTCTTCAAATTTCAACAACACATGTGCAGTAAAACAAAATAGCCAATTTCTTCATTAAAGTTCAGCTTTTCGCTCTACTGTGCACTCACACCCACGCGAAAAGAGAAGAAACCAGAAGTCGATTACTCTGTGGTGCTCAGAGGAAGAACCCAGGGCCGGTGCAGTTTTCTGCAGATAGGAGCACTGGACTGGGGTGTGAGGTAAGTATATACAATCACTTGGGATGCCTAACTTTTGGTACCCCCAAGTAAAGAGCGCCTTTCCTTCTCCTTTAAGCATAAATCTTGAGCACTTGGGCCTGGAGAAGTAGTTAATAGCACCTAAAGACTTTAAGTTATAGTGAATTTGCAAAAAAATAAGTTAGCTGTTACACACAGCACCATGAAGACCATCATTTGTCAAAATCAATATGATACCTTGCCTTCAATTTATCTTATTACATAATCTTCATTATGGAAATAATAAAATGCCATTGTTCAGAGGATTTCTTGGTTATCTGAAAAGTTTCAGAAATGCTGATTTTTAGACAAAAATGCAGAACTTTCATGGGGTTATGGGACTTGTTCTCAACCTTTAATCAAAACTTACTTGTTCACATTCATTACTGTATTGTTGATTACACAGTTTCTTTGTTTTTGTTAAAATGTATAATAATTGTATTATTGCTTCAAAAATATTTCGGTTCTTGAGAAGCAGATAACTCAATTCTCAATGCACAGATAAATCCCTGCATAATGGACTTCTTGTTATCTGTAAGCCAAAACAGTTACACCATAGAGTGAACGTAATGGTTGCTTACTGGCAAACTAATTAGCTCCCTCACAAGGACCAAACATGGGATAGTTTTTCCTCTTTATAAAGGGGAAGAAAAGGTGCTCCAGGATTATATTGTAAATTACAAATGTGTATATCTCACCAAGTTGATCATATGGTCCAAGTGTTCAAGCCCCAGACCCTTAGCCACGGGGAGTGGAAAGCTGAATTTTATAACAGGCAAAACAGGGCTATCCAGCACTCAGAAGGATTTAAAGGACTAAAAATAAGTTAAATAACAGGCTTTTATTGATCAAAGTTAAAAATGTGCATTCATCCTCTATGGTACTTAGTCATGGGCCAAACTAATTATCTCCATACATGGGGTAGTTTTTCCCCTGTTTGCCCTTTTTAGCTCAAGAAATAAAAAAAAAAAATATATATATATATATATATATATATATATATATATGTTTATGATTAACACAATCGACAAGATGTATGTTTACCACAGGCCCTGATTGAACTCATGTTAAACAAGAGAGTTTACAGGTTTTGCATTCATTATAAGAAAACTCTTTATCCAGAAAGCTACGAATTACTTGAAGGCCCTGTCCTGTAGACTCCATTCTAACCAAATAACTCAAATTTGAAAAACAATTTTGATAATAAAACAGTATCTTGTAAATGATCCTTATTAAGATATAATTAATCCTTATTGGAGGCAAAATCAGCCTATTGTGTTTAACTGATTTTTTAAATGATTATTTTGTAAACTTAAAGTGGACCTGTCACCC
Source organism: Xenopus borealis (assembly GCA_024363595.1). Classification (NCBI taxonomy): domain Eukaryota; kingdom Metazoa; phylum Chordata; class Amphibia; order Anura; family Pipidae; genus Xenopus; species Xenopus borealis. Next base: position 105,986,864 of record CM044439.1, read on the forward strand.
AGACATAGAAATCTGTATAATAAAAGTCCTTTTCAAATTAAACATGAAATCCAATTTCTATTTTTTATTAAAGCATTCATAGCTGTTTTAAGCTCATTTAAAAATAACAGCTGTCAATAAAATATTGTCTGCCCCTCCTCTTAATAATATTGTCTGCCCTTGCCTTAATAACAGTGTCCACAAAATGGCTCCTGCCTGCTTGCTATAATTTTGAATTCCCAGACTGAAGGAAACAAGAATCACATTTTTTATATAGTGTAGATAGATAAAGCTTATTTTGCTTGACTAATGTGATAAAATAGGATTTTGAATATTTCTTTTGGGTGACTGGTCCCCTTTAAAGTATGGCAATCCACCCCTTATCCGGCAAAAGCCAGGTCCTGGGCATTCAGGATAATAGGTCCCATACCTGTACTGCCAATTTAATGTTAGACGTTTTCTGTATCCATTCTGTGTATTTCATTCTAGTGCTTTAATAAACTAACTGCTTTGTAAAAGTTAATTCTTTAAGAGAGTATATTGGTCTATTTCATCAGGTGGAAGCAGCAGACTCTGACTCTGAGAGCAAAGTACATCGGGAATATCATTCTGTGGGAGTGCAGGTGGAAGATGAGAAAAGGTAACATTTTTGTCCCAATCAAACGTGAACATTTTACTTTAGGAAAATCCAGTCCCATTGCTTTCATGTGTTTAGTAGTAAATTAGATTTTAATACATTTTTTGTAAGGGAAAATGTTGTATCTGCTTTAAAAGCAGCCTTGCCTCTGATGTCATCATTGTTTTATATAAATGTGTATTTATATGTTGGTAGCCTAAAGGTCACTTTAATAGTATTTTCTGGCTCTGCTACAGACTATTGTACATTAAAAAGCATTAATGACTGATAAAGAGTTGCTAAAGTTGTTTCGAAGACCGTTCTGAAATTCCCAAGTTCTCTTTTGTATGAATTCTTTACAATAGATATGTTGTTGGGTTGTACACCCTTGAAGGTGCTCAGTGCTGCACCCAACCTTAACAGAAAATGAAAAAAATATGAGGAGAGCTCCAGCAGATTACTGCAAAATTTATTTAGCCAGGGCAATTGTTACAGGTCAATACCCTTTATCAAATGTACAATGTAATGATTCTTTACAAGTCAATTAAGACAGCTTCACCATTTTTGCTTTATTTTGTTCAGGCAAGGGCGTTTTAAAAGGTCAAACAGTGTGACTGCAGCTGTGCAAGCTGACCTGGAGTTAGAGGGATTTCCAGGACATATCACAATGGAGGACAAAGGCCTACAGTTTGGATCTTCATTTCAGAGACATTCTGAACCTAGTACTCCAACCCAGTATGGTGCAGTAAGAACAGTACGGACTCAGGGATTGTTTAGCTATAGAGAAGATTATAGGACGCCAGACACATCAAATCTACCACCACCAGACCCATGGCTTGAGCCATCTCATGATACAGTGGATTCTGGTAGAATATCCCCTAGTAGACAAGATGGTACATGGTTCATGAAGCTGCTTCATGCGGAAACTAAAAGAATGGAAGAATGGTGTAAGGATATGGAGAGAGAAGCAGAGGAGAATGATCTCTCAGAAGAAAGTAAGAAAGCATAAAAATCTCTCTCTCTCTCTCTCTCTCTCTCTCTCTATATATATATATATATATTCCAGTTTCTTTATATAATTTAAACTTAGAGGCCCATTCATCAACATTCTCATTTTAGTTATTTTGAAACCAAGAATAAGCTCATTTTCTCTAATATCATGTAGTTTTTGAAAAGATCCTGACATAAAAATAACTTATGAAAAAACACAAAAGCCTCCAAAGATTTGAGACAATTAATAGTGGAAAAAAATCTGTAAAAGTCTGAATGGTAAAAATAATGGGATAAGTGCAGCTCCTTTGACTTTGGGACATCAACTTGCCAAAGTTTTGAGACCAACAGATTTAGAAATGCCCTTGCTGAACTTTTGGGATATTGTTATTTGGTTATACTCATAAATTATCCTGTCAGGCAGCCCTATGTTCACTGTGTGTGCCATACTCTGCCTGCCCTATGATCCCTGTGTATGCCACACTCTGTCTGCCCCATGCTCCATGTGTGTGCAACAGTTCTAAACAAAGTTATATAAATTACCTGTTATAGATTGACTCTAAATGTATTTGAGAATTATTCACTTGTTTTTTGTTACTCAAAATACAAGATATCAAAACCAGACAGCATAAGATTAACGGATTATATCTGTGAAGAATATTGGTTTAATATCAAGTAGTATACATTGCATTGTATTGAGTCAATATTGTGGATCTTATTGTGCTTTCATTTGATAAGCGCATCCTGCTGATTGCTTACAAATGGCACACTTGTTAATATACACAATTACACTAGCTTAATAACAACCTCATACAAAATGCACAGAGAAAAGCTTAAGTTTTTGATTGCACATAGAATTTATGATAGTCTCCAACTGATTAATCCAATGAGAGAACTGACACTTGAAGAATTCATATCTCTCCATTGAGTAAAAGATTTAGATTTGTAACTTGATGACACAATGCAGTTTTTTTAATTAAGTCATATTGTACATAAAGATGAATCCTATGTGAAGTGGATCAGGGAAAGCTGTGTCCATTGTACTTCATACTATAAATGAAACAAAAATAAGGAAATCATATTAAGAGCTTAACAAAATATGCTTTATTAGATATTTGTGTACTTTGGTATTAAAGTCGTGTGTGGCTCAACTCTTCCATGGCTTGACGCACTTTCATCACAAAGAAATAAGCATTTCATAAAGCAATACAGCTGTCAAACATCCCAGAGGAAGGCTAATGTTCTAGATAACATGATGTTGTCAGAATTTTTTATACGGAGCGTAATCTACTCTCTGTACATTAAACAGTAAAATGAAAGAGTATAACATACAAAGAAATATAGCAGAGGATAGATATGGTTAGCAAATGTGGCAGGGTGACAGTTACACGACTCCCAGTAGGATAAGGTTAGCAGATCATTTGATAAAGCAAGTTGCTGGGCTGCACTGGTGCAAACTGTATTTAACTAAATGGTCAATCAGGCCAAATGCCCAAGATTTTTAACATGATCTGGTAACTTTATATTATGGTTGATATTTATAATAGATACCTTAAAATAGATATTAGAAGACCACTTGATAAGACCAAATAGAAATGGTTAAATATTAAACATAATGCAGGTATTGGATATATTACCGAGAATGCTTGGGACCTGGGGTTTTCCAAATTAAAGTTTTTTTTCTGTAATTTGGATCACCATACCGTCAGTCTGCTAGAAATAATTTAAACATTAAATAAAGCCAATAGGATTGTTTTTGCCACCAATATGGATTCAGGCAAGTTACTTTGTATCAAGTACAAGGTACTGTTTTATATTACAGAGAAAAAGGAAATCACTTGAACTGTAAATATGGTTCATTTATAAATGCAAGTGCAATGTTCTGTGTGTTTTTAATCAACAATGCAGCATTATTTTCCAGAATTCTATCATAACAGTAAATGCAGATATTAACCATCACATATGCAAATTAGAATTCACATTAGTACATTGCGTTTACTTTGATGAGGGCGCAAATTACATCATTAGGCAATGCTTGCTTCTCCTTATACTATGGCAGGGTGTAATTCATTAGGCGCAAGGCAATTGTGTGTATATGGAACACCCAAAGGGAAAAAGTAGAAGAATCAGCTTCAGAGCAGTGTTTAAAGTTGCAGTACCTTACAAGTTTTTTGTATTTTGCATTAGTAATTGAGTTGCTTTGTTTCCACCTGTCAATCCTATATAGTCTGAGGCGTTTCCCTAATCTTGAATGTTTCTTCTCAGATCTAGGTAAAATCAGGAGCGCAGTTGGAAGTGCACAGCTTCTGATGTCTCAGAAGTTTCAACAATTTTACTGGCTTTGTCAGCAGAATATGGTACGTCTCCACTATGCCAAATTTACAAATGATATTATCAAACAACAATGTTACATTCTCCATGGGAGCAAAACAAAATATCCGGGAAAACATAATATATAGGAACATAAAATCGGGGTTTGTCTGTATTTGTTTGCTTATGTTTGCAGCCCAATATTGTTAAACAAGCTGCATGTATAGATATTTTTTTATACTTGAATGAATTGGTGAAAAAAATCAATATATACAATTACGTGGCTTTTTAATGTAGCTTATATAAGTAGAATGATGAATGAGCATCTTGGAGTCATTTATGGTCTCTCAAAGACATTTTGGATATATCATTGAGATAGTCTGAAACCTTAAGAAATGTATATATATTCAAACCTATTTATAAATGTAGACCTATACATATAATGATGGGACTTGTCCTGAAACACACAGAAAATTAGTGCAAGGCAGCAAGGTATGCTTGGGACAGTGAAGGATCTGTCTTCAATAACTACAAATTCTCTCAAGTGATAGATAACCAGACGCAGCAAGTATATTACAGTTAATACCCTTCAGAAATTTACACCTAAAACTGATTTTCTTCTAAGTGAAGAACACAGAACCCATATGTTTGGTGCATGTCAATAAAGGAAGAAGGAAATGCCAGGAAAGTACACACTATAGATATAGCAATTGTAACCCAGAGACTGTACAAATTCAGAGGGGGTATGGGTTTTGGCTACTACACCACACAAGTAAGCAAAAGATTGGATAACCTGAAGAGAACAATTACTCTAGACCTACCTTCCCCAACAGACAATGGCAGTGTAAATTATTTATATATACAATATATATAGATATATATATATATATATATATATTTACAACACGTACAATTTGAGAAACTGAGTAACTAAGTGTAAGGGGCCAGAAGGCTCAGTGAGGATAGCGGACCAAGGAGGAAACACCAGTCCAACAATGTATCCAACAAGGGTGAAGAGGAACAATCATCAAAGTCCAGGCAAATGGGTCAATGCAGGTAGGAAGGTTCAAAGTCAAACAAAAAGGAGTCAAACACGAGAATCAATATACACAAGATAAAGAGCACCCAGGAACACATGAGGTAGAACATATATTAGTGCAATGTCAGTAATGTTCTGGTGCCTTAAATAGGCCTCATTTGGCACCAAACAACGCGATGATGTCCGTTCTGACGCTGGAATCCGATCGGGCCACGTAGTCCCCCTGGGTGCCGCCATTTTGGGAAGGCAGGCCTTAGGTCACCCTGTTACATAAATACTTGATATACATGAAATATGACCAATTTACCACATTTTAAACCTGTACCTATCTTAGTCCAAAAAATCAGTACTTTGAATGAACAAGCCAAAATAAGAAACCAGTGCACCAACTAGCACCCCCTCATTGCTTAACCAACAAATGCACAACAAAGTAAATTAATCACTGTATTTTTGTCAACCATGTATGTAGTGGATTTGCCCTAATACTCAGCTTGATTATCCTGACATACCAGGGAATCCAGCCAATGTGTACGTAAGGGAGTAACATGGTTGGGCAGATGTTTTGACTAAGGCTCCCAATCATAACTCAGTTTGAGGGTCCAAAACATTAGGTAGGGCATTATTTAATGTATCAGAGTTACAGAATGTATTGTCATTGGCTCACCTGGAATTACCAGGACCATATCTTCCACCCATATCCAATCTGACCCAACTTGAAAGCCACAACTCACATAGACATCCCATCCATCCATCAGATGAATATAGTTTGGTCATCCCCTATAGTGCAGTTATATTCAACCCATTGAACTTGACTATGAACTAAATAGCAAGAATACTCATTGTGACTAGATGAAAAATGAGTTAGAAATGCTTTTGAAACGTTCTGGCCCTTAATATGCAATGATAATCAGGCTGAAATACACTTTAAGCAAAGAAAAAAATAAATATATACAGTATGGCAAAAACCAGAAACCCATCAAAGACTTTTTGTGCTTTTGCAAATGTAAGTCCTTTAGCAAATATGTCCTCCTACTAAAAGTTATAAAGCTGCTCGTATTGACCCACATAATTAATATGTTTTGCAGCCATTGTTAAGCATTCATCATTGTTTAGTAAGTCCTTGACATCTCCCTTCATCCCTTCAATTAAAATGAATCCACACCGTTGCCTCTGCTTTGTATTCCATAAACAAGGTTTCCCTTTTCTGTCTACGGTTTCATTGTAACTGAATTTATTATGATTTTGCCATTTTTATTGTGAGCACTCATATCTGTAATGTTCAGAAGATTTCAGTAATTGTGTAGCTAAGTAAAAAAGCTGTAATAAAATCAGGCTCTTGTGACAAGAAGACACTTTTTTTAAAATGGCCAAACCTATTATGTCTTCTTTTGATAAATGGGCTTTTTCACTTTAATGAATAAGAACTATTTACTTTTTTCTTTAATGCCACCACAGTAGGTGACTTCTGAAGGTTATATAATTAAACAAGTTGCCAGCTATATCAGCAATACTGCTGTGGGAGAGTAAAGCCATGTTGAATTGCTAGTATCTACTGAACTCCATTCATATTCAGGTGGCTACCATGAGGGAGATGCAGAAGATACTTTTTTTTCCAAACTTTTTTCGCTAGTAATTATCCAAACTTGCCACAGTTTTTCATGGTTTAAATAAATCTCCAATTTTTAGACTTTTAAAGAAATAAAAATACACAAATTTTTAAAGAAAAAATCTGATTTGTGAAAAAAAACAAATTGAAATTTTAGTATTTTAGTACTTAGTAAAATGTACCAACTAGGAATGCACCAAATCCACTATTTGGGGTTTGGCCGAATCTCTGAATCCTTCATGAACGATTCAGCCAAATACCAAACTGAATCTGAACCCTAACTTGCATATGCAAAATAGTGACAGGAAAGGAAAAAGTGGAAAAAATATTTTTTACTTCCTTGCTTTGTGACACAAAGAAATGTTATTGATTTCCCTTCCTAACCATAATTTGCATATGCAAATTAGGATTTGGATTCAGTTCAGCCG
>CM044439.1:105994014-106026591 GCA_024363595.1 Xenopus borealis
CTTGGTTCCTTTTTCTGCACGTACCTAATTGTTTCTTCATCACCTACTGTATCACTTGATTACTTGCACTAGCAAGTAAGGGTGGCCAAACACAGAGAGATCCGCTTGTTTGGCAACATCTCTCCCCGATGTACCCACCATGAGGAGATATGGGCAGTCGGATTGCGGTGCGACCGCATCAACGAACAGATGGGGCCACGATCCAATGGCATTTTTAGTCCCGTCCAATGGACATCTGGCCAACTTTCGGCCAGATATTGATGGGTAAAGCTGTTTGAGGGCCCCATACACGGCAGCTTTTATTGGCCTGTGTACGACCACCTTGAAGAAGAATCACCTATGAATTTACAATCAGGGCTGAACTTACTGTAAATAGTGCAGTTAATAACCATTAATAATGTGAAAGTACAATGTGCTCCATCTATGATACCCATTAACAGTTTGAAAGTACAAATTACAGTGGTTCCTCTCTCTTCTACCTGCATGAAAATTGGCTGTATTTACAGTGTTCAGATCTTTGGAAATAGGGCCCATCCTCACAGTTCTGTGTTCCAGGTAGTGTATTCCAGGCAGCACTTTATTTCCTTGACATAAAGCTCTTTTGTAAAACTCCCCACAGATTAATGGAACATCTGCTGCTCCTGGATTCTATAAGTGATCCTTAACAGGTTAATGTGTTTCTCTGAGAGTGCCTTTGTGAGTGAAAGCTCCTACACACCCCTCTCTTAATGCATCACTGTGTATTGTTTCAGCCCCTTTATGTCATCTATTCTCAATTGTTCTGCGCACAGCAGTGAAGAACAAGGTGTATGTTTATTAACTAGAAAACAGTACAGTGATGACAAGTCTGTCTTTCCCTATTATTTGCCAAATTTGTATCACCACTTATGATTTCTGTTCACACCCAGTCGGGGGTTATGAGGTTTGGATCTTAAATCTCTGTATTTGATTGTGTATTGTTATATATTTCTAAGACCACAAGTTAGACTTTGTCTTGGTTTTGTTTTCTTCACCGTACTTGTTCTTCTTGCCTCACTATCCGTGGAACATATTGGTCTCCTGTGAACACCAATGTGTCTTTATGATCTTTATCTGTTCTTACAACTTTTACTGAGTCATAATAACATTGATTCAGTATCACAGTATTACAACATATTCCCTCAACAGCCAACTGCCACAATGTGATATTCCTATTCACAAAGGCAAATCTGGTGCTTTTACTCCAGTAAAATACAACTACAAGTATATATAAGTACATGAGATCTGATTTGGGGGGTGTCTGTTGCAGAGAAATTTACTAGAGATGGGTAAACATTCTGTTTCTCAAATAGAAAAGCCTCCTGACTAGTTTGTGGTTACTTTAATTACTTCTTAGAATAAATGTTTTATCAATTAGTAGCATTTATTTGTATTCTATTTCTGCCTCCATATGGTGTGGATGGAGATTTGTCTGTTAAAATTACCTAAAATTCCCATTTTATTCAAAACCATTCTATTTTAGTAGCATTTCCTTAATGTCTACCGCAAGATGAACCATTCTGTCTTTAATATTTGATTATTATAGGTCCATCTATGTTAATTAGCACGGCTAAGCTTCCTTAGCAGATTTATACTGCCACTGAACGGTTGCAGTCTATTGAAATTCATTTCCTCGTCTCCTGCATGTATTTTATTGACATTATCAGCAGATGGTTAAGTTGCGTAATCCTTACAAAGTATGCTGTGGAGTTCTTCTTATAATTTGCCGTTGCTTGGAAACTTCACACTTTTCTGAAGCTGCTGTGGATTTACAAAAACAGTGTCTTCTACTTTTGTTAGCTTTACAGAATGAGTATCCTGAAAAAAAAAAGTATGTGTGTCCCACAAAAATACATGTTTCATAACACCACATGATATCTTATTATATAATTTATTTCCTCTCCAGCTAAGCAGGAAAAAGAAAATGAAGCTGAAATCCAGTTACTTGAGGGATTGCCATGGTACTCTGGTTAAAGAGATACTGACACCAGAATGATTCCTTTTTTACATCTATCCTCATATTATCTTTTCATGCTACTTATAATTTTGCAACAAAGTATGTGCCCAATGCTTTGTTGTGTTTGTCTATGAGGGGGTTGCTATATTTGTGCAGCAGGATTAGATACTTAACTGGCAGGCTTACATGGGACAGTCAGGTTGGCAAAACAATCAAGTTTAGGAACTTCAACTAACAATTACTTACATAAATAAACCTCTCAGAAAAAAATCAGCATGACTTATAGGTAACTTTGAATGTACATTCATTTTTTTAAATTATTGTTTTAGTGTCAGTATCACTTCAAGTGCACAGGCAGGGCCCAACAGTCATTCTTTCTACTGTTCTTGTAAGTGGATGAATAGAGGATTCATTTAGAATAGTGATCCCCTATCAGTGGCTCGTGAGCACCATGTTGCTCACCAAGCCCATGGATGTTGCTCCCAGTGGCCTCAAAGCATGTTCTTATTTTTTAATTCCTGGCTTGGAGGCAAGTTTTAGTTGCATAAAAGCCATGTGTAATGCCATACAGAATCTACATAGGGACTACAAACAGACAATGATAGCCCTTATTTGGCACCCGCAGAATTTTTGTTTTGCTTGTTTGTTGCTCCCCATCTGTTCATATATTTGAATCTGGCTCACAGGTAAAAAAGTTTGGGACCCCTGATTTAAAATATCAAGAACAAGAGCCATAACACTACTGCACAAACTTTGTAGCTAGGATAAAAGTTTAAAGATTGCTATTATAATATATTTAATATATATTATAATATATATACTGAGTTCAGTGCATAGGGCTTGAGCTAGACCTACAAAAAATCGTTTGTTTTTTTTTTGTTATTTATTGAGCTAAACATGACAAACGGGTAAACTGAAGCTACTCCATCTTAGGTCCTTTGGAGATAGATAATAAGATTACAGTGCACATTATGCGTGGTTGTTATATGAGCTCTGGTAATCTAATTATCTAACTTGCAAGAAACAAATATGGAGTATCTTCAATTTCCCTATTTGCAATGCTAGTAAGAAATAATTAAAAGTTTCGATTTTTTTGCTTATTGTGAATAAAGCAGGAGGCCAAAAATAGGGTTCAGAATAAGCCCTTATTCACTGAACTCATGTTGAAAAAGGGTTATATTGCTCAGACTGGTCTATTCTCTTTAATAAACATCTTTAATAAACATCACGATAACAGACAGAATAAACACAAACAAAGAATAAAAAGTTAATGTAAATAAATATTTTACAGGTTATTTGGCCACAAAAAGGCAATTTTCATTAGTCTGGAGATGAGGTTACATTAAAATGCTTGTAACAATATGTATATCTGACTCAGGAACAACTTCCCACACATCCCACCTCCTTAAGCTTAGAGAATAAGTGTCCCTCTCTCTTCCTTCTTTGTAACAAGATGCCCAGTCCCCACTTTTTAAAAGCAGCTGTTTTTTTTTTATGGTTTGGCCAAAATGTTCTATCTTTGTCACAAATGACTACAAACCCTTTCCCACCATACAAATGGGGTATTTTAGGCTAATGACACGCTTTTCTTAAGGTTGCCATGTTTTTAGAAATTATTTACCTGCCAGCAGGGGGTGGTGGTCCCAATGGAGACAGTCCTTGATGTCAAAGGGGCAGGTGATTACAAAACATGGCTATGATGTCATACTGGCTCAAGGAGGATTGGGGAAGAGGAAAAAGGTTATGTTTTTGCTAAATTCTGAGTTGATCCCAGGCTCAAGGTGGTGGGCCAAGGGCTGAACTTTAGTTTATTTTTATTTGTCATGTATTTGCTCAGATGAAAATTTATTTACTCCCCCTTCCATAAAAATATACTACAGGGCAACAATAAACTTGCCACTGTTCTTTGTATTCATCAAATGCACTTCAATAAAAGCATATACTCAACAACATCGCAACATACAATATCTTTATTAGTCACAATTATGTTTCAGAGTGCCACCCTCTTTCACTTCATCTGGTGAAAGGGGATTTTACCTCGACTCATACTAAGGCTTGTACATAACTTTGCATATCTTTTGGTATACCCTATTTGCACTCCCAATGAAAAGCATTTGAAACAAAAGACTGTAAAGGGTACTGTAATTAAAAGTGCAAACATTAGTACAGGTCTAGTTACCTATAGTATCAGCAAGTAGCACTTAGCACCTGTTTAAATGCAATCACCTTATTGGTTTCTGTGGGTTGTAAAAATCTGTCCTTAAATAACTACATTTTTCATAATGTAATGTAAAAATTGGGGATCACCCATCTATAATTTTTAACACAGCAACTTCCACCAAAACCTGCTATCTGGATATTTCTCATTGACTTTAATAGCTAGTGTGCTGTATGAATTAGTGTAAATTAATGGCATCCAGTATGGAGATAAAATGCCTGGTCAAATGTGGTCAGGTCACAGTTAGGAAAATAACATCAGCTACGAGGTTAGGATAACTCATACAAATCCAGTTCTTGAAAACTGCAGTTTAATGTAAGCCAGAATAGAGACTGTGAACTGGGCAAGTACAGAGAGACTCAGAAACCAAAATTATAAAGCATGATGCTACGATACAGAAAGTTTGGCACATAAGTAGAAAGTGCTACTTCGTGGAACAAAACTGTCATTCAAATGGAAACTGAATGACAGTTTTATGTGGCTTACCAAGCTCACTGCACCACCTGTGACTGTAGGGTACATGCAGGTGCAAATACAAATTAGTAAGCACATACAATTATGAAGGCTAATACACAATTGACTAAATGACTGTCATTCTTAAACTAATGAACTTATAAACAAATGCCATTTTGATTGATCTATACAGAACGTGGGAGTTGCTTACTGCAATGTAACTATCAAGGCTTGGAAAAGGAAATGGTAATTTATTATAGCATTATGTGACAACCACATTTATATCAATGAGAAATCCCCCCACACTCTTGCAAACAGAACAAACATACCCTAGTGCTAAAGTCTGTCGGGAACTGCATAGGCCATTAACACACTTGCAGAAACCTGACAGATATTTTCACTGTTTAGTGCAAGGGTAAACCACTCATCCCTCTAGGGCATGTCACACTGTCTGCCACAACTTAATATTATTATTGTTTGAACACTGTTAAATCAATCAGTGACTCATTCAAGCTGATAAATCATTTTGCGATATCTGTGTATAACATGTTACACTGATGCCTGCCTCTAAATCCCTAATGAAGACACTCTCTTTGCAAGACTTTATTTTTCATGGAATTTATAGGGTTCTAGTGCATTTTTTTTAGTAGATTTGTCGTTAGATATTATTGAAACTGGACATTGTTCTCTGTGAATTAAAGAATTCACGTCATCAAAGATTTGGTTACTGTGGAAAAATAAAGGAAATGCTGCCATCTAGTGTTTTTTCAGATTTAGAGATATAAAATGGACAACAATTATCCTGTCCAAGTTTCCCATATCGTCATTTTATGATTGTATCCCTATTGGTCAGTAGTTTTATTAAACATGTGTACGCCCTTCTGTTATACAACACTGAGGAATATGTTGATACTTGTTCTTGTTAATAATAAAAAAATATATATGTATGAATACATTAATTGTGCAGATAGAGAGCAACAAACATTCCATGTTTATTATAAATTCTAATGATAAACAGAAAGCTTTTTCATTTGACCTGAAGGAATATATTTCAACTCAAATAGTATGTAGTGTAAAACAGAAACTTTCTAAACTCAAATATTCTGTTTATTTGCGACTAAATTAGGACCCAAGTGCCATGCCCAGACCAACCTCCCAAGATCTAGCAGGATTCTGGGACCTGTTGCAGCTCTCTATAGAAGATGTAAGCATGAAATTTGATAAACTGCATCAGTTAAAAGCCAATGAATGGAAGGCAATTGATTCGCCCGAAAAGAAGGTAAGCACAGTAATGAAACTTGCCCTTCCTGTTGATGACTGCTCTGTTCTATGTATTATATTTTTCACTTTCCTAGTCATTTCCTGCAGGATTGATTTAGCAAGAGTTACCTATTTCCAAAGGGCTCAGTCACACTCACTACACTGCTGTGGAAAGATAAGAACTCTGAATGAGGCAGATAAAAACCCTTCCTATAGTCTGGGTATCTGGATCTCAGCCTCATTTTGTTTTCCAAATACTACATAGTTACATAGTTAAACTGGGTCGAAAAAAAACAAAGTCCATCAAGTTCAACCCCTCCAAATTAAAACCTAGCATTCATACACACACATCTCCACTCTTTCACACAAACCATATATGCCCATAGCTATACTAACTGTAGAGTTTAGTATCAAAATAGCCTTTGATATTATGTCTGTCCAAAAAATCATCCAAGCCCCTCTTAAAAGCATCAACAGAATGAGCCATCACAACATCACCCGGCAGTGCATTCCACAACCTCACCGTCCTGACTGTGAAGAACCACCTACACTGCTTCAAATGAAAGTCCTTTTCTTCTAGTCTGAAGGGGTGGCCTCTGGTGCGGTGATCCTCTTTATGGGTAAAAGGGTCCCCTGATATTTGTCTATAATGTCCTCTAATGTATTTGTAAAGTGTACAAATACAAAATACTGTCACTCCAAGTGTGGCCACTTTTAGAAATTGGTTTGCCCTCCTCCCTAGTAACCTCCCAAGATACCGACATACAGGACTTCACCAGAGAAGCCCATACCTGTAGTCATCACACAACATTATTACTATCCTTATTCAGTAGCACTATGTCTGACATTGCCCCTAACCTCCTACACAAAATACATCATTTCATAAATGAAGCTTCACATATCACATCCTGATACTCCATTACCTTCTCATTAACTTACAGTAAAATAAATCTAACCCGCTGTTAACTAAGGAATGTAAAATAGCACTTTTGTAATTTACATATTTTTCTAGATGTCAAGATATTAGAAATTATTACACTTCTAATATAATGAAATGGAAATGACAGCACCACCTGCTGGTCAGCTCCACTATCCATCAGTCTGAAGAAACTTTGAGAAAATGAAGAAGAAACTTTTCTGATGTTGCTCTATGAGAAAAGTTATCTGAATTTTTCTGCTTGTTTTCTGAGCAGACAACATCAGTGGAGTGCCTAATATTTTAGTGATGTCCTTTAATGTACTATAACTCTTTCTTTATTGTTGGCCAATTAGCTGACATACCACATGTTTGAGTTACTAATTATATGACTACAACATGTTATTTGAGCATTTGTCATTCAATTTTCATGATTTTCAATGTTTCTGCACCCCCTGTATCTGTAATTGCGGGTGCACCATCTGCATTTGATGCTACATTATTCCACTGATATGCAATATTTTTTTTTCTTGTGTTTACATAATTTATTTCAGGATGACAAAAAGCTCCCACATCCAATACCAAAGAAACTCACCAGAGGAAAATTCCCCATCACTAGAGAAAAATCACTTGATCTACCTGACCGACAAAGACAAGAAGCAAGAAGAAGGTTAATGGCTGCAAAAAGAGCAGCGTCATTCCGACAAAATTCGACAAGTGAGCGAGCAGACAGCATTGAAATCTATATACCTGAAGCCCAAACAAGGCTTTAAGTACTGCAACATTTTCATTTTTTTAACAGATAAAGACATGCTTGTACAGTTTGTAACACACCTTGTCATGTTAGCCCCCATTAATCTCTCTCTGCTGAATATGCCCTCATTGTTGTGTTCTTTGTGCCATAAGCGCAGTGGAATGCTTTTTATTTTTATTTTTTTCTCAGAATTTGCAAATACCCATTGCAAAACATATTTTGTATATCATGCCAGACATCCATACCAGCTACATGCATAGGGCTTGACCTAGTTTCTCCAACATGTTCTCAAGGACAACAAGAAAAACCTCTCATGATGGAACCAAGGTTAAAAGTCTTATTTCTATTTTTATAAATCACTTGACAATTAGGAACAATGATTAAACAAACAAAAGACTAATGGGTACATCTCAGCGTCTCACTAGAGGCATTAGCTATTCCAAGTGGAAGGTGCTACACATGTAAAGTGCAGGAAAGAAAGAATATTTTACTTGTTGACCTTCAGTTCCTTTAAGTTGCATCCGTGGAGATATATACCCCTCCCTAGCACTGCTAAATCCTAATCACAGTTTCATCTTAACAGCCTGGCTCTGAACAAAGATCTGACAAATTACTAAAATTCCAAAGCTTTTGGTTCCACAGAAAATACAAATCCTATCCCAGCTGGTGATGTTGTTTATGGAAAGTGGCACCTCTGCAATCAACAGTGTCTCCAACTAGCTGCCCAGTTTCAATGTAAATGCACTCGAGGGGAGGGGTGGGGACAAGAGAAGAAAGTGAATGCCTTAAATGATCTTTTTCTTAGATATATATGGCTTACTTTTGGTTTACATTTTGTTTCAATTCTTTTTCTTTTAATAGATATATATTTAACCCACATAGCTATATCTATTATGTTGCTAGGGCATCCTTGAAGAAGAACAAAAAATGTTTGCTGTTAAACCAGTTTGTGACGTAGTAACCATTTTAAAAATCATAACTATCAGTGGGTAATATATGGTTCTTTTAAGGTACAGTAATGGTGAAATGTGCTTTGCATCTGTATTTAATTTCCTCACTTCATTTTTCCTGGAAGTGTTAGCTAAAGCTTGTTTCTCACATTCTTATTTAATGTGACAAGGAAGACAGCAAGCTTAGCGAGAAACGTGCACTCATGAAATCTATGAAACGTAGCATATTTTTATGACGTTTTTCATGAACTGTATGCAAAATATAAAGAGGAACCACTGAACCTCAACGTTATTATTATCGACATTTCGGTTTTACTTGGAATTTCTAGAGCCTTGTTTTTCTTCTTTTTTTAAAATTTCCATAGAACTTCCCACGGCCTTTATAGCTAATTAATAGAAAGGGCTCATATATCCAAGCTGTAACCTGGTTTTGATATCAGGGAAAATAGACATAGGAATTTCTACCTATTTCTTAAACACTGCATTATTGCCGCTGTGCATGCATGCAGTGCACCCCCAGAATTGTGGTCAAGTGTTCCATTAATGTCCTAGTGATCATTCACTGTAAGAGATTTGGGCCCACATTTTATATGATCGTGTCTACACCATATAAGCCTCAGACTCTGTGTTGTATCAGGGTCAGGCAATAACTGAAAAGCAATTTTAGATTCTGTTATAGACCAACCTGGTTACTAAGGCTTGACACTACTTGCCTGCAGTATCAAATACATATCTAACATATCTATACCAGCTAAAGTCCTGTTATCTGTAGCCAGAAAACCATCAATCTGAGACACTTGCTGGGGGTACTTTCCCAATTACACTTTTGCCAGAAATGCCAATACCAAGACTACGCACATGCTCAGTGTGGTCTGGTCTTCAGTTGGGAGGTTAAAGGACCAGAAACATCAAAAAGTGAAATTGTTTTAAAGTAATAAAAATATAATGTAGTGTTGTCCTGCACTGGTAAAACTGCTGTGTTTGCTTCAGAAACACTACTATTGTTTACATAAATAATCTGCTGTTTAGCCATGAGGGCAGACATTCAAAGGAGAAAAGGCTCAAGTTACACAGCAGATAGCAGATAAGATCTGTAGAACATAATGTTATCTGTTATCTATTACTTATCCTGTGCCATATAGCCATTTTTCAATTTCCACCATTGCTACTTAGCAGCTTGATTATATGAACTATAGCTACATTTCATAATATTTTCTTTACTTTAAAACACTTTCATTTTTTGTTGTTACTGTTCCTTTAAGCTTAGGGATCGTCATACATGATCAAAACAGCACAAGTCAAATAATTTCTGCCATAGAAGCCAATACAGCAAGACTGATTAATAATCAGAATATACAGACTGCATTGGATCTGTGTATACAAATCTCAACACCATTGCCAGCTGCTCTACAGGGAAACAAACAAAGCTGCTTGAGTTCTGGGAAGTCCCCCCTGCCATTTGAATGCATGAGTGTTTCCATGCAGAGCTGTTAGGGACCATCTGACAATTCCTATCCACAGCAGTAAACGAAGGGGGAATTTCACTGCATACAGTCAGGTTTATTTTAAAAACAGTAGACATTTTTTTAATTTAATTAATATTGGAGATTTCTTTTGGAGATTTTTTGCCTTTACATCCCCTTTAACTTTTAGTATGTTATGGAATGGCCAATGCTAAGCAAATTTTCAATTGGCCTTCATGTTTTCTTTTTTATAGTTTTTGAATTATATGCGTTCTTCTAAGTCTTTCCAGCATTCAACTGGGAGGCCACTGACCCCAATTAAAAATGAAATGTTCTGTAAGGCTACAAATGTATCTAATTTTTATTACTCATCTTTCTAATCAAGCCCTCTAATATTCATATTCCAGTCTCTTATTCAAATGAATGAATTGGCCTATCAGGGTTTCTAGCATTATTGGGTTTGCTTTACGCTACTTGCCCATCCTAGCTCTAACTCCCCAAATGCTGCTAAGAACTGCTGCTGTGTATATTGTCCCTCTAATGCCACATCAGGCCATGTCAGGATATGTACTCACCCAGGCAGCTCTAGCCTTAAAAAAAGTATTTTATTTCTGGACACTTGAGTAGCTGAAGGTATTTGTAATGATAAAATATATCTAAACAGTGTAGTTTGACCAAGTGCTTCCATGTTATTACAAAATATGCAGGTTAATAACAAAGAAGTGAGATTTCGAATTACCAGAAAAGCAAAGGGGACCAAAACGATGCAGTATTTTTTAATATTCAATGCAGCGTAACATGTTAGTGGACTCTTTACTTTTACAGTGTTAACTACAGCAACCTAACCTGTATACCAGTTGTTTCCACTTTGTGTATATAGCCCACCAAGGGGGACACAAAGCAGTAGCTGGGGGCAGTTATTAGGCTAGTTTGAGTGATCATTGGGATGTGGAGTTATGGCTTAATGACTGAAACAGAAATATGTACAGCAGTAACCTTGTTATAAGCAAGAGGGCCCTGATAATTCAGGGGTGCTCACCTCAAAGAGGTGCTTGAACCAAAAATTCTGAATTTACTGCTTCAGTCTATCACATCTTTGGATCTGTCCTAATCTATAAAGAGCTAGACAGCAAGTTGGAAGCCTTGCTAGTCTTTTCACAGCTTGACTTACTCTGCTTTATTATATATATTCATTACACTTGTGTGCCTGGTTATACCTTAAATGTTTTATTGTTTTGGTCAGATCCAGTGATGTCAGAGACTCTAACAATGATACAGAATACAGTTGACTGGTTCCAGGAATGCTAAATAGTTTAGGGATGCACCGAATCCAGGATTCTGTTCGGGATTCGGCCAGGATTCGGCCTTTTTCAGCAGGATTTGGATTCAGCCGAATCCTTCTGCCTGGCTGAACTGAATGCTAATTTGCATATGCAAATTAGGACCAGGGAGGGAAATCATGTGACTTTTTGGCACAAAACAAGTAAAAAAATGTTTTCCCCCCCATAATTTGCATATCAGATTCGGTATTGGGCCAAATCTTTCGGGAAGGATTCGGGGGCTCGGCCGAATCCAAAATAGTGGATTCGGTGCATCCCTAAAATAGTTAACCATTCAAACTACATAATGGAATACAAATACTATTAATAATCAATATCCATTACTAAACTGTTAGTTCTTCTTAATGTTTATTACCAAAGTGGTATAAAAAGAAACTTCTAATAATCATGTGTCATCATAAAAAAAGTACCTGGTAATATATAAATCCTAAATCATTTATTGCATTGCACTTCTTTTCACCCATCATTTAAACTGGTAATAATTTGAGGTGTACATGTTGTGGACATCAGCAAATCTAAGGTTGGCAGAATGTCAGTGTTCATGGTTCATCTAAACTAAAAGCAAAGGATCTATTATTCATAATGCTCTGGACCTGAATCTTTCTGGATAAGGGGCTTTCCATAATTTGGTTCTGCAATTCGGTTCTGCTAAAAATCATGAAAACATTAAGGGGGTTATTTATTAAAAGGAAAAAAAGCGAATTCTTGAATTCATTATTCCCTGAAACTGGAAATAGCTTGAATCTGAAAATACTTCAGTTAAAAACCTGTGGAGGTTTTGTTCTTATTCGGTGGGTTTCACTTGAAAACTTGATTGATTTGAGTGATTCAAGTTTTTTTTCACAATAAACCCAATATCACCCTGAATTCACTGGTTCACATATTTTCCATTTGAGTTTTTTAAAAAAAAATCTGAAAACTTGAAGTTGTAAGTTTATTCGAAAGTATAAAATACCTTAAAAACCAGTAAACCTTGACCTTTGGCATATAACCCCCTAAATAAACGCAATAGGATTGTTTTGCTTCAGTAGGGATTACCTATATTTTAGCTTGGATCAATTACAAGGTACTGTTTTATTATTACAGAGAAAAAGGAAATCATTTGTAAAAAATTTTATTATTTGCATAAAATGAATTCTTTGGGAGAAGGCCTTCCTACATGGATAAAGGGTTTTTGGATTACAATATTTAAAGCTGTAGTAGTTTTCAGCAGTAAGAGGATTGAAGACATTGAGTAAAAATATTGAGTGGCACCATTACATTTATATTCCTGTATATTTCTGACTTGAGCATTATGGTACCAAGGGCTTTTCTATGAACAGCAAGAAATCTCTCCATATTAGCATCTTAAAATAAATTGTGATGATATTAATAATATAACTTGAATGGGCTTCAGTCTTCTTACCTGCAGTGTAGTTTTTATGTCTCTCTTTAGGATGTGCATCACAGAGAAGCAGAAAGCAAGAGATTTCAATAATATATTTTATAAAATTGCTGCTTTCAATTTGAATATCACATTAAAGGTACCTTTATGTTAAAACCCAACCTACCAGAGTGCTGAAACACTGACCGGTAGATTGGCCCAACATCAGTTATATTTTCATAGACATAAACATATTTACCGTACTTTGGAGTCATTGTGCACTTTAAGGGTTTAATCAGCATACCACAGAGACAGTTAAATGACATTATTAATGAGGATTGCTATTTTAGCCAATGTTTCTTATGCTAAGAAGTTCCTGCTAAAAGCAAATATACAAGTACGCATGAGATTTGTATTCCTTAAATAGAGATAAAAGCATGTTAAACCTCCGATTTCTTTGCTTTTCAAAGCGAGTAGTTGTAAATTCTCTATATAGACTGAAGACATTGCAAACTATAAAAAGAAAAAAAATCCATCTCAAAATATGTTTTGCCGATGCCGCCTTAACATGTAATGGAAAGCTGAACCTCAGCAGGATGAATGTATAGGTCTTAGATGAAATTCAAAAAATATATCCCTAGTATATCCTACATACAATATGTAAAGAGAAAAAAAAGATACAAGTATATATATATATATATTACATTATTAGCGTATTCACAAAGTTCTTTTCATCATCATCTTACCAGTAAATTATATATATGCATACATATATTTTTACTGGCCTTATCTTGGAGGCAGTAGAACTGCTTCATAATTAAATATAGCAAAAAAGGTACTGGAGGTTGAGCTCCATAGACTGGACAAACCTTCTCTAAGAGTAATGAACTGACTACCATGAAGTTTTTGTTTTTTAAGGAGGAGGAGTTTGGAAGCAGGAATGCATCGACTTATTTTTCCTTCCTCTTTGTGTCAAACAATAGTGCCAAATCACATGCCAGCTGCATGTCTGCATAAATCTTGGGGCAAGATGCAATGATGAAGTATAGTCATACACTTTTATATGCAGTAAATTTAATTTTCCATCCCATTGGTTTTGGTTTATTCATAGTTTTCAATGAATGGTAATGTATATTAAGAAATGAGCCTAAGTTTTCCTTCCATTTCAACATGGTTCTCATCAACCACTGAGACAATACAAGACTTGCAGCATCATTTCAACTGGCTAATTATTCAAGTTCTTACAATAATTAATAGCATTTAATGATGGATTGTTGGGTTTAAAAATCTCACAAGTCGCCTTCTTTAATTTTTAGTGAATAGTGAATAACAAGGCATCTCCATGGCTTAGGGCTAAATAATGTGTTTTGCTTGGATAACAAAGAACTGCTTCACAAATTTTAAAATGCTAATATTATTGAAGCCTCAATTGTAGCATAAGTGGAGGTTATACTGCAAAACTATCCTACAAACAACTCTATGGGGTAGATTAAAATATTAAATCAGAGAACACAACAGAAAAACTCACCCACTTTCTGTTCATTCCTATGGGATTTTTAGAAGCATATTGATTAATGGGTAGAAGTTAAGAGTTCAAATGAACTGAAATGAGTTTGGAACCAAGAAAAAAAAGAGTTTGAGTACATCAATACCCATATATATATTCAATTTTTATCTTAAAACTTTGATGTGATTTGTTTTTTTTTTTACTGCATTATCATGTAACAAACAACTTCTATTTGATACAGGGCCTGTAACAAAAGCAAATACTACTGAATCAATAATATTGTACTTATTATTGTATGAAAAAATATCATATTTATTTTGACCTATATAATTCATGGTTTGTTTTTTTCTTTGCTCCAATGGAAGACTATATACAGTAATGTATTCAAATGTCTACTGCTAGTGGTAAAATGTTTTCGGTAAAGAATTACATTTAAGTGCAATATATATACAACTATTTAAACCGCTAACATTCTATCAATAAGAGCAGAAAAAAGCCATGTTTATCTATGTATTGTATATATTAATAGCTAAAAAAAACAATAAAACAATGTTTCTAAGACTTGTATGTTCCTTCTTTCCAATGATGAAATAGATTTTTGTTGGTGCCTTCTGAGTAGGCTTGGCAGAGAGCAACAAGAAAATAGGTGTATCATGGTGTCCTGACTTATATGTAATTTTATCCCCAAGCTTCAGGTTTATAAAAAGATTCTGGCTAAACTACTGCAAATATAAGACATTCCGCAAACTACCACATCAGCCACAAAATAAGTCTGAATGATACCAGTCTTGTGTTTTCGGGTATAAAGTTGCCACTAATAAAATTGCTTTAATGCAGTCACATAAAGAAATATTTTTGCTAAAGCTAGACTTTCCAATACTTTTCAATTCATACTAACATTTACAAGTAATTATTTTTCTCATTGGCCTCAGAGAAGTAAAAACATAGCAACCAATTAGATAATGGATTAATTTATATACACTATTAGATATCCAGCCTTTTGTGAAACAAGCCATTCTGTCTTGAAACTTGTGGGAGAGAGAAAAAATACCATGAAACTACCAGACTGGAATAGAGTTGCAGACTGCATTGGATTGCATTGGGGAATGGAAGGAGTACTCTGAAAAGCTGGGAACTGGTGCAGGGTCAGGGAACGTACTGGATGGACAAATCTGAGTCAGATAAACGAGCGGGGAGCTGGAAGTGATGTAGGAACTAATAGAACTAAACGTGTCACATTGGGTCAGGTGCATGGATGATGAACAGATATACAGATGGGAAACATACATTGATGTGTATGGTAACCATAGTGGAACCATTCATCTTGAAGGAAAGAGTGTGGCTGTTGGTGGAAAAGGCTTTAATTAAATCATCTTCATTTTTAAGGTTCATGGCATATATGGAGATAATATGTCCAAATAGTATAGTCCCAAGATCCAGTTGTGTTCACAATCCTTATCCGGCTCGCACATGTATCCCTTCAAGCCCAAATCACAATATCTAGAAAAAATGGCAAAGGCATGGGAACAGACAAGCCGATATATATAGGGTAATATGCTTTAAATATGACACCGCTTTTTGTGCTCAAAGGATTGATTAACTCCACCACAATCTCACCAACACCATAAGCAGTGTAAAGAAAGAAAGTAGCAGTTTAACTATCCTTATATAAACTCTTTATGTGGGTACTCACAAACAGAGTTTTCATATATAATAGTATTCTCATCAAGTAATGTAGCCTGGTGACGTCAATGGAGGATCCAAAGTTTCACACGGAATAACATTTCCCGAGGTTTATTTTCTTTTGCCCATTAAACAGGATTTCATGGTGGTGCATCATACAAACTCAGTAACTCGTATGCAGTATCTCAGAACCAATAGGAGGTGTAGTCTTGAAGCCAATCAGTAAGGCATACCCTAACCTAAGGTATCACCAATGATGGAAACTTTTAGACATTAAAAAGGACCTTCCAAGGAAACATTGTGAAATTACCTGAGGGATCGTCATTGTTCAAGGTGTAAAGTTATATTGGATTATTGGTCACCCAGGGGTAGCACAGATTTTCCTTCGGTGGCAAATAAACCTGTTTACGATCACAGGGTGTTTTTTAATGCCAGGTCAAAGACCTTACACTAGCCATTGATACCTTGGGGCATGCCTAACCAATTGGATCCTGCTGCACTGAGAGAAGCTGTATTCTCTGCATCTACTCTTGTTCCCATATTCCTTTGCTAATAGTTATTTGATGGAATGTTTCCTGGTGTTATTGTACCTTTAAATTGTTAGATCAATCTTCTACCACTCAGTTTTTTTTAAACAAGTACACTTTGATACATTGAGCTGTTTATAGCTGAGTGTTAACATATGTCTGCCTAGTCAAGTTATTGTGCAGCCTGAAAATGTTTGTCTGTGGTTCCTGCCCTTGCTACAGAACAGCCTATAATCATATGTGTGTCATATACATTCCACTGAGTGACCTGAGCCCTGCTGTGTGACAAGAGGGTTTTGTTGGAAGCACTAAATAGACCACATGGATTTAACATTTCCACAAACTCCCATATAAATAAGGCTAATACTGCTTGGTTTCCAAGCAGGAACACTTTACAGCTAGGGAAAAACAATGTATAGAGACAATTTGCATGCAAATCCACAAGTTTTACTGTTTTTATTTTATTATTTACTTATGCCCCTCGTTCACATGCAAAAGCACTAAGGGGTCTAATTTAAACCCCCTTAGTGCTCATTCAGTCAGCATTTCCATCCAAGCATAGCTGCTCTGCCACTTGTACTGAATACACCACTTGGTGTGAGATGAAAAGCACAAAACTGTTGGACAGTCCCAGGGGACCACACACCAGTTGCTTAGTTCAGCTCCTACAAATAGCACCCCTCCCCATTTAACTCTTACCTTGCTTCCCTCTTGCAGCCATAATTGGGGGCAAGGAGGGGAGCAATGTGCTCACAGTTTCCAGTGGGCGGAAGCAGGCCTGGGTTGGCATGGGGCTGTGGGGCCCATGAGGTACAGGGACCACTGGCTTTTATCTTGGTGCTATGCTGGCCTCAAGCTACCCTGTAGTTAGGGGACAAGTAGTGGTGGAAGAGGAAACACCTTTATGCCTCTCCCAAACCCACCCCATGGGGGAAATTCACTAAAGTGAGAAATAGAAAAGTAGATAGACTAGCGCAACTTTGCACCTTAACAGCTGGTGAAGTTGCACTCTGGCAAAAGAGCAAAAATACTCAAATTTACTACGTTTTTTTTTTCCTACAGGGTGATAGGCTGAAAAATATTGTACATTTTTAGGGTACCGGCCTTCATTTAATAACATATGGTACCTAAACAATACTGCTGGCGAAGTGCGGCAATGCCAACACTAGCGCAACTTCAGAGGTAAGTAAATTTGACCCCATATAAATACAATCTAATCTGGAGCACAAAAACCTGTATCCGGGGTGTAGGGCGAGTAAAACACATTTTCAACCCTGTGTTGCACTTTGTAGACCAACCATGGTAACCTGCAACACCAGTTTTATGTGGTCACTGAAGTCCTTGGTAACCTCAAATATCCTTATAATTCACAATAGGAGATGCGCTAACCCTTATGTATGTCTATGAAATATAAGAAGCCAAGTGTCAGACTAACTACAGTCCACATTAACTTTCTGCTAGGTCTCTAGATGTCTAAGTGTCTCTGTAGTACAACAGCTTTTCTTGAACGCAGGGCTGAATGAGAATCACCAAAGTTTGAAACATTTGACTTGCATAATCATGCAAAAAATCCTCTGCGTTTCCACATGATTACCCATAGCGATTAAGGACTTTTCCAGGTGAAATTAAGCCCTGTGTGCTACAGGCTTTCTGCATAGTCTTACATAGGTAGTAGATGGAGACAAAAGCTTCTTTGACCTTATATCCCCAATCATGGACTACACAGAAAAAGAAAGAACAATGGAGGGCTGCATGATTCGTATGTCCGCAGCTTTTGTGCATCTTATTAGTAATTAAACAGTAATTCTGCATCCTGTTTACCATTCACATGTCCAGACTAGGAACTTGGACAATGGGTTTGCTTGTTTTGTTATTACAGCAGCTGATCACAATCTTCTATGATGCTTCTCTCATCTTACAAAACAGGCATCCCTCATACTAGATGGGACAAGTTTCATAAGACTTAACATAGGCATCGACATAAGTCTTTTTAATATCCAAGCACCAGCTAGGAGGGGAAATTCTTGAAATGCACAGCGTAGGAAATCTATGTGGTGTAACGCGTGATATTAATGATCTCATTGTTAGCATATGGGAAATAAGGAAGAACTGGTTCAATTTATGTCATGTGAAAAATATTATCTGAAATAGCTGCACTTAAAGCTAATGAGAATTTACTTGATTAAACAAAACTATGTACAATGTTAAGATATGACAGTGATCTATATTTCTTCTGTGAGTCTGAAAATAACACATTCATGAGAGATGATTCCCATTATCTGAATTGAAATGCGTTTATTCCTTTAGAATTCTGATTTGAATTATAAAATGGAATTATTCAGCTGTTTTCCTTTCCTTCATTCACTGAGTAATTTGCTTCTGTAAGGAATCTTTGTGAGTACTGATCAATTAAGACCAGCTACAATTCCTTCTCCACTGAGCTGCAAACAGTTTTATGTGAGTACATGGTATGTGAGCAATTATAGGGCCCATTTATGAACATTTAGGCAGAAGCACAGGGGTAATATGAAGAAGGTCCACTAGAGAGCAAGTCTGATTCAGTGTTGTGTTTATTGAAGATGCATAAGGACTACATGTTTCAGACCTCTAGGGTCCTTCCTCTGGTGCAGGGGAGCTAAAACCTGTAAAACCACTGTACTAAGAGCCCCTTCACTTTCCAGCACCCAACAGAATATCTGGCACTAAAAACAGAGCACCGTGCTGTTCGGTATTTTGTTCTCCTGGTGATCTTCATTTGGTCTTCTAAATGAAGCTATAGGTGTAACAGAAAATACCCTGGACCTACCTATATCCGACCAATATAGGATCCAGAACTGCATACAGAGAAATGTGTCACTCTTTCCTTTTCATTATGGAAGTCCTAAGACTTGCGCCTCTGGGGCTAAATGAAAATTTCATTGGGGCATCTTCATGGCTTAGGGCTAGATAATGTGTTTTGTTTGCATAACAAAGAGCTGCTTCATGCATTCGCAAAATCAAAATGCTTTTACAGGTATGGGACCTGTTATCCAGAATACTCAGGGCCTGGTGTTTTCTGGATAATGGATCTTTCTGTAATTTGGATCTCCATACCTTAAGTCTACAAGAAGATCATGTAAACATTACATAAACCCAATATGCTGTCTGTGCATCCAATAAGGATTAATTGTATCTTAGTTCGGATCAAGTACAAGGTTATGTTTTATTATTACAGAGAAAAAGGAAATCATATTTAAAAGTCTGGATTATTTGGATATAATGGAGTCTATGGGAGACTCCATGATGTCTTTATGTACAGATGTCTTTCTGTAATTCAGAACTTTCTGGATAATGGGTTTCCAGATAACAAATTCCATACCTGTATTACAAAAAAAACCTCTATGCATATACAATCAGGGCCAGTCTTAAAAGAATTAAGACAAGTTGTTTATAAGATTATTATTAAGGCCAGGGTTGTGGATACAGAGACCCTGAGGTTAAGAGATGTTTTACTCAGGCAGTTCTCCAGTAATTTAAATGAATAAGTGGGCCTTGACCTAAACCTGGAATTTAGTTCCCCTTTCTTGGTTTTGATGGGACTTTCATCAGTTAAGTAATGTCCAGTAGGTAGCACTATTGTTGGATATAAAAGAATAGAGCACCATTTGCTCAGGGTCTATCCTGGGACCTTATCTCATTGAGAGGTTGATACAAACCCAGGGATTCCAATCTGCATGTATGCAGTCCTTCGATCCGACGGCCTGTAAAGCCTCCATTATGATCAGCCCGATATGCCCACCTCAATGTGGGCGTATCAGGGAGAGATCCGCTCGTTTGGCGATATCGCCAAATGAGCAAATCTCCCTGTCTATAGCCACCTCTTCAATCGAAATAGGTCAATTTTTTATCAAAAATGGCCCCCCAAAAAAATTCAGTGGTCGAATTTCAAAGTTTTTTGACTTTGAAATTCGACCATTATTAAATCTACTATATGATATATAATATGCTAATTATCTAATTTGGCCTATAAAGTGGAAGAATGACCCCCTCCTCCCGTGACTCTATGCCCCTTTTAATACAGCTCAATACCTCATTATCCCTTGATGCTGCTGACTGGCATTGCTTGCTACAGCCAAGTTTATTATCCACAAGGACTCCAAGGTCCTTTTCCATAATTGATTTGCCTAGTGCAGTCCCATTAAGGGTTTAGGTGGCTTGAATATTTTTACATCCCAGGTGCATGACTTTACATTTATCAATATTGAATCTCATTTGCCACTTAGCTGCCCAGATTGTCAGTTTGTCAAGATCCTGTTGTAAGGATGCCACATCCTGGATGGAATTAATTGGGCTGGATAGTTTTGTGTCATCTGCAAACACTGATACATTACTTACAACACCCTCCCCTAAGTCATTAATGAACAAGTTAAATAAAAGTGGATCCAATACCGAGCCCTGAGGGACCCCACTAAAATCCTTACTCCAATTAGAGAATGTACCATTAACAACCGCCCTCTGTACCCGATAATGTAGCCAATTTCCTATCCGTGTACAAACAACTTAATTAAGCCCAACAGACTTTAGTTTTGAAAGCAGTCATTTGAGGGGCACGGTACTGCCCCCCACTGTCCAGCATCTTACTTCATCATAAAAAGCAATCAAATTTTTCTGACATGACCTATCCTTCATAAAGCCATGCTGATTGCTGTTCATAATGCCATTCACTAGGACAAACTTTTGAATGTGATCCCATAACAAGCCTTCAAATAATTTGCCCACCACAGATGTCAAATTTATTGGCCTATAATTGCCTGGCTGAGATTGTAATCCCTTTTTAAATATTGGGATGACATCAGCTTTCTTCCAATCTATAGGCCCTATACCAGATGAAAACAAATCTGAGAAAATCAGAAATAGGGGCTGGTCTAAAACTGAACTAAGCTCTCTTACTCATTAGTGCAGCTATGAAGCGAGCATGGGAACTCAGATTCCTCTATTGTATACACTGAAGAAAAAACAGATTTAGCACATGTGCCTTTTCGTATCTGTTACAACCATACTGCTACCATTATTTAATGGAGCTACACTCTCAACCTTCATCTTTTTACTATTATATTTTAAAAACTTTTTAGGATTACTTTTTGCATGTAATTTAAACAGTATAATTTAGAAATAAAAACTGCACCAAAAAATCATGACAGAATACCCCTAAGAAGCCTTTCACTGATAACTATCCATCTGTGTCACCGACTGTTTTCTGAACTTACTGCATACCAACCATCTTCAAGACCCCTTTCAGTCAGGTTTCTGCACTGGTCACTCCTTTAAAACATCTCCAAAACAGTTCTACTTTATTATGACTGTCAACCTATATTTTATGTGCACTTACAATTCAACAGTTTCTGATAATACCGCTTCACCTGTTCATCTCACTGTTGGGGTTGCCCCAAGGGCTTTTCTTAGGGCCTCTTCTGTTCTCTCTCTTTAAATTCTCTCTCTTAGTGACCTCATCATATCCTCTGGCTTCTCCTATCACATTTATACAGATCTCCACCCTACTATTCAGGTAACAATCATGCAAAGTCTTACTGCTGTAGCGTCTTGGATGGCTGCTCGCCACCTTAAACTTTACATGTCTAGGACCAGACTGCTTATATTCTAT
Source organism: Xenopus borealis (assembly GCA_024363595.1). Classification (NCBI taxonomy): domain Eukaryota; kingdom Metazoa; phylum Chordata; class Amphibia; order Anura; family Pipidae; genus Xenopus; species Xenopus borealis. The sequence continues at coordinate 106,016,065 of CM044439.1, forward strand.
TTAACATTACAGTTGACACACTACATTCAGTCGCCCAAGACAGAAGCCTGGTTGTCACCTTAGACCCATCCTTCAGTTTCTCAGCCGACGTTACATCCCTCACTTCTTTCTAATAAACATTGTTAAAATATGTAATTTTTTCAGTCCCTACACTACAAAACACTGGTCCAGGCCCTCATACTCTCCTAGATAGATTAAGGGCCCTTACACACGGGCATTTTTACTTGCGCTCCCCTGCGTTGCGTTTGGCTACGTTCAGCCACAGGGGAGCGCAGGTATAGACGCACTCAATTATTTTCAATGGGGCTGTACTCACAGGCGCCGAACGCAGGAAAAATGCAGCATGTTGCGTCTGAACCTGCGTTCGGCGCTTACATGCATCTCGTGGGTACAACCTCATTGAAAAGAATGAGGTGCGTCCAGACCTGCGCTCCCCTGCGGCTGAACGCAGCCAAACGCAACGCAGGGGAGCGCAGGTCCAAAACGCCCGTGTGTAAGGGCCCTAATATTATATATTTCTAGCTGGTCCCCCAGAATCATGTCTTCACCCTCTACATTTAATCCTTACTCCTTCTGCTGCCCACAGAAGATGCTCACCTGCATATAAATCTCTCTCCACCACCTCACTACTGAAATATATTATTTCCAGGAGAAAATGCGGATAAAGCAAAAAAATATATGTGTATAGATGATCTTTATTCTTAGGGCATAACATTTTCCTTCAGAGAAGTGATGCTTAATTCTTTTTGTCCAGGACCAAGATAAAAAATGAAAATTCTCGTCACAGGCGATGATATTGTATTAAATAAAAGACACAAAAATGAGGTCCATCTTGAATTTAACTTATAATATATTATAGACAGAGGTAAGTCAATTTGTAACTGGTGTTTTATTCTGTTTTTAAAGACTTTTTTCTGCAGCTCTCCAGTTTTCAATTCTATTTCAATTTAGTGTCCCACTTACTCTACTAGGCAGTGGTCTAAATGAGTAAGGGGGTGTCTGAGGGGGTGCAAAATGGTTGTTTACCATTATCATTGTGTAGCCCTTAGTGCTCCCCACTTGCAGCCTCTTATCACAATAAATTAGCGCTATTTTCTTCTCCTTTGTGTATTTAAATTGCCAAGCAAAATTAGAGTCTACAAAATTGTATCTTATGGGATACTGCAATGGGACATTTTGCTTGTTGTTAGTAAAACAGCTACAGTTGAAACAAAATTACAATGAGGGAGTTTTAAAGGGATACTGTCATGTGAAAAATGTTTCTTTTTTTCAAAACACATCAGTTAATAGAACCGCTTCAGCAGATTTCAGCACTGAAATCCGTTTCTCAAAAATTTTTTATATTTCATTTTGAAATTTGACAAGGGGCTAGCTATATTGTCAGTTCCCCAGCTGCCCCAGTAATGTAACTTGTGTTTTGAAAAACATCAGTCACTCTTTACTGCTGTACTGCAAGTTGGAATTATATTACCCCCTACCTTCCCCAGCAGCCTAACAACAGAACAATGGGAAGGTAACCAGATAGCAGCTCCCTAACACAAGGTAACAGCTGCCTGGTAGACCTAAGAACAGCACGCTTTGGTAAAATCCAGGTCGCACTGTTAGCACATTTATTTACATTGAGTAGGAGAAAAAATAGTCTGCAAGAAAGCAGTTCCATCCTAAAGTGCTAGCTCTTTCTGAAAGCACATGACCAGGCAAAATAACCTGAGATGGCTGCCTACACTCCAATATTACAACCTGCTGGTTCAGGAATGAAATTTTATATAGTAGAGTGACTTAATTGCAGTGTAAACAGTGTAATGACAGAATCCCTTTAACTATTTAAGTGTTTTCTCTTATAGCAATTGCCTGGCTGAGGATTCTGGGAGTTTTGGTTTGCATGTGGAAGACCAGAAGCCATGCTTTTTACAGTATTTCCAAAATCATTGAAACATCTGTGCCATTTCCCAGGGTACAGCAGACTATATTCAGTGTTCTGTTTATCTTTGTAAGTGGGTTGAGAGGAAGTGCTTATCAGATTGTATGTAACCTCCTTTCCAGGACTTCTCTTAGAGCTGCTCGGTGGAACAGGCCTCACTTGCACAGACCTGTAAAGCATGATATTGCAGTCTGCCTTGTAGCTGAAGGAGGAGCTGAGCTGTAGCACAACTGATACAGCCAATTGTCTCCATACATACAGTACTGTGCTTTTCATGGTATGAATTAATTATTATCACCATTGCGGTCTATCTCTGAAACATGCCGCCCTCCTGAATCAGGGGAAGGGGGAGGAATACTATGGGAATCAGCATGTATTTCCTTCCTTGTACTGTACATGCCTGAGACTGGAAGGGCTGCACCGTGGATTTTGCATCCGAGGATAAAGGTGCAGTATTACCTAAGAAGACAAAAAAGGCTACATCTGAATTAAAGTAAGTCCTTATTCTTCATTTTTGCTACAACACAACACATTCTGCAAGGTTTATTGTTCTGTTGTGGATGCTGAAGATCCCTGCTGTTTAACTTCAAAGGCTTAATTCAAACTGTTGCCATTTTAATATTCTTGTTTAATCTTCTTAATGACTGTAACTCGAGTACAATGCAAATGTCACAACAATAATAATGATCTTTCACTCCTACACAAGAAACCAACTTCTTTATCCATGTTAATGAATGCCAATATCTATAAGCAGTCAGTGGACACCAGTCTGTAGCAGAAAAGGGACATGCCCTCTCCAGTTAGGCCATTAAACAGGTTCCATCCCACTAAGCACCCGTACCCCTACTGACTGCTATAAAAACTGCAGCACTGACATACTCCAGAACAACCAATAGACACAATGAAACTGCTTCAAACAACCATGTGATTTTATATCAATGTAATAGAAAAATATGGGCATAGTTGTCACCAGGTAATAATGTGAGTCTCTGAAAAGGATTTCTTTGAGAAGCCATTTGTTGATTTATTTTTTTTTGCACACTCCCTTTGTAAATTTCCCTTAAACAAACCAGACAGATAACCCAGCCAGCAGACAGTATACAAGTATAGCCTGTGGGCTTTTTAAAACAATAAACCTGCACACACCTGGACTTGAGATACTTCTTAATGCCTTGTACAGGCAATGCTGGTTGGCCAAGGCTTCTCAACACATATGGAAAGAGCATGTGAAAACGAGATTATATATACTGCCCATTGTACTCAGTGCATAAAAGGGGGATTATCCCATTACTTATTGTTGCAGTGAGGCTTGACATTTCAGAGAGGGCTAAACCATATGAATTTAGGGATTGCTCTGTCATCATAGGAGTTTCATCTTAGCATGAGATGATTGCCCACAGACTAATGTACTAACCTTTTATACTTTATAAACTACTTTGGGTGCCAAATATGTTACAAAGTGTAACACTTAGGTATTTGTCTTGCCTAACTCATATAAACTAAATCCTCCCCCCCCTAAATTTTAATTTTGTCTTTCAATAAATGAAAACTGTAATAAGGATGGGCCCTCATATTTGTCCTAAGAAAAAATATTTTTGAATAATGAGAGTGAGAAACTTTTCCAAATTGTTTAGGAGGCTGAGAGAAAGCAATCAAGGTAGAACTTGCTGCTAAGTGTCCTTTATTGCACATAGCCTTGTGAGAAACCTTTGCAAGGATGTGCTGAAAAATAGCGTAATTATTTTGGGGGTTACTTCCCCCCTACATTTCCTAACATATGGCAACACAACTATACCGTGGGCACATGTTTAGGGCAATAGGACAACTTTATTTTATTTATTAAAGGTTTCCTGGGCTTGTGTAGGTTAATGTATTAGCTGTAACATATACTTCTATTATACTATCAACTTGCAAATTAGGCATCGCTAGCGTAAATGCGCTTTGCGGTAGTACAACTTTGCAACTTTTCGCCTCCCTGAGCACAAATTTGCATGAATTAGTGACGGGCTGGCCAAAATGTGCCTGGCGAAGTGCGGCGAAGCCGTCGCTAGGAGGGGAAGGAGGGTAACCCCCCAAAAAATTACGTTATTTTTCAGACTATCACGCTAAAAAAAAAGTTTTGGGGACTTAGAAAAAATATCAAGTTTTTTTTATTTTTTTATTTTTAAACTCCTACCTATTGTATTGAACTTCACCAGGTCTGACCTGGCGAAGTAAAGTCTAGCGCAAGAGGTAACATTCAGTAAGATGGTCATCTTAGTGAATTAGCGTAGTTACGTCTCTTCGTCAGTGGGCAACTTCGCCTGATGTAAGGGTGCAAATTTGCACTAGTCTATTTACTTCGCTATCGAATTTTCGCCCGGGACACTGCTCGTAAATTGCCAAAGTTGCAAAATGACGGCACGCTGGCGAATTAGCGCTAGCGTTAGACGCTTCGTGCTTTAGTGAATTTGCCCCCAAGGGTTGATCCAACGCGACACGAATGTCGTATGAAAATGCTGCAAGCTGAGTCTTCATCCGAAGTTGTGTTGCATCGGATCAACCCTTTGGCACTGTCCGACTTCCTATTACTTTACCTTGTCCTGCCGGACTTGACGCAGGCATTTTGTCAGCCAGCATCGGATCCGTCAGAAACGCTGCAAAGTGTAGTTCTGCCCTAAGAGGTACAAAGTTGTTCATTATCAAAAAACTTGCAACCAAGTGGTTTCTACACACACACATGGACTTATTTTTGCACTTTGTACCCTACGCTGTTCTATTTAAATTGGCTCTCACGTGAGTGCATGCATTACTACACAAGCATTCCACTGGCCTCATTCCTTTATATGGTCGTGAAACCATTTGGGGACCTCTTGCATTATACTATCAATATTGGTCTAAAACAGGCCCGGACTGGCAATATGTGGGTTAGGGCAAATGCCAGATGGGCTGCTATAAGGTCCCATAGAAAGTCAGTATTTAGTGGGCTGGTGGGGACTGTTTGGACCTCTATGTGAGCTGATTGGGCCTCTGTGTACCTGAAATGCCAGGGCCTATTTTGATTCTCAGTCCAGTCCTGGTCTAAAAACATTTATCATTAACCATAGTCTTCTAGGAGATTCAGCAACCAATATCATTAATTCTTGGTCAATAATAAATATTGAGTGTGATCAACACTTTTCATATTGTTTGAACTGTATGATTAGCTTGACTGGCAAGTAGGATTTTTTTAAAGGGGTTGTTCACCTTTGAGTTAACTTTTAGTATAATGTAGAGAGGGATATTCTGAGACAATTTGCAATTGGTTTTCATTTTTTATTGTTTGTGGTTTTATAGTTATTTAGCTGTTTATTCGGCAGCTCTCTAGTTTGCAGTGTCAGCAATTTGGTTTCTAGGGTACAAAATACCCTAGCAACCCTGCATTGATTTGAATAAGAGACTGGAATATGAGTAGGAGAGGGACTGAATAGAATAAAACGTAGCAATAACAATACATTTGTAGCCTTACAGAGCATTTGTTTTTAGATGCTGTCAGTGACCCCCATTTGATAGCTGCAAAGAAACAGAAGAGAATTGCAAATCATTAAAAAAAAACTATGAAAAATAAATAATGAAGACCAATTTAAAAGTTTCTTAGAATTGGCCCTTCTGCAATATACTAAAAGTTAACTTGAACATGAACCACCCCTTTAATCCTGTAGTATTCCTGTAATTAACTTTTATGAAACTGCTCCTTTAATATTTGATCATTTTCTAGTTGGCCCTGTCCTTGCAGTTGTAATTTGTGGTGGAACAGCATTTATTAAAAACAAAATCAACTGCATAATAATTAGGGATACTATGTAAACAACATATCAAACAGAATTCTAATCAAGTAAACAAGTTTGGTATAGAGAGTGAAATTCTGAGACAATTTGCAATTGGTTTTCATTTATTATTTGTGTTTTTTGCGTTATTTAGCCTTTTGTTCACCAGCTCTCTAGTTTGCAATTTCAGCAATCTAGTTGCAACTATCCTAGCAACCATGCATTGATTTGAAAAGACCGGAATATGAACTGGAGAGGGCCTGAATAGAAAGATGAGTAATAAAAAGTAGTGATAAAAATAAATGTGTAGCCTCACACAGCTTTTATTTTTAAGATGGGGATGGGCGACCCCCATTTGCAAGCTGGAAAGAGTCTGAAGGGCAAAAAATGTAACAACTAAAAATAAATAATATGACCAATTGCAAATTTAACTGAATCACCCCTTTGTGGCATACCCTTGGAGAAGAACCCAAAAGTTAGAAAACGCTACCTCCCCTACACTACATAGACACCACTCCCTCCTCCCCACGCAGTGCACGTAAATTGACAGAAATTGGCAAAGCGCCAGAAGAAGACAAAGTTTACCAAAGACCCGGAAGAAGGCTGCCATGAACTCCAACCATGATACAGTATGGAGGGGTAAGTAAAACATTAGGGGCATTTGCTGGGGTAGCAGCTAGGCTGGGGGAAAGGGAGGGGGTCTAAGCAGGGTAGGGGGGTAGGTTTTTTTTAACTATTGGGTTTAGTTCTCCTTTAAATAAATATGTCTCCTCCCTTGTGGATAACACAGCAACACCCAGCACATGATTAAACGCCTGCTAACAAGCCCCCAAAACAAACCCTTACCAGGCTCAGGACTCACTGGCAAAGTAGGGCACACAGGCAGCTTAGGGTAGGCAGAGTATGGCACACACAGGGAAAATAGGGCAGGCAGAGTATGAAACACACATGGATCATAGGACAGGCAGAGTATGAGAAACATGCAGGGAGCATAGGGTAGGCAGAGTATGGCAAACACAAGGAGCATAGGGCAAACAGAGTATGACACACACAGAGGGAGCATAGGGCAGGCAGAGTATGGTCCACACAGGGAGCATATGGCAGGCAGTGTATGACACACACAGGGAGCATAGGGATGGCAGATTATGGCACACACGGGGAGCTTAGGGCAGACATAATATGGCACACACAGGGAGCATAGGGAAGGCAGAGTATGGCACACATGGAGCATAGGGATGGCAGATTACAGCAGGAGACAAGGAAACCTATCAGGACCACTATTAAGATGAAAAGGTCATACTGTGCTACATACGGTGACCCAATGCTGGTGCTCCTTCAGCAGTTTGTAAGAGGTATGAACAGGTGAACAATGTGGGCACTCACAATCTGGATCTTAGTTGTGAACAATGCAGGGGGATTACAGGTGTGAACAATGCAGGAGTTTACTGTCTGAATTTGAGGTGTAATCAGTGCAGGGGCCAGTTCATCTGTGTAGTGATACCTTTTAAATTTTACGCAAGGTAAGCAGTCACAGCAGGCAGACTTTCAGGGGGAGTCGAATGCTGGATGTGGCCCAGAGTGCCATCACGCTGGCTATTTTCATTTTAGCCAGTGGGAAGGCAGGGGAGATTAGTTGCCCCAAAGAAGAGGAGTTTTGTCCCCAGGTGACTATTCTCCCCAAATCTGCCCGTGTGTCTCTGCCCTAAGCAATGTGGAAATTCTATTGTATGCAGGTGGGAAGCTACTTTCATATGCTTTGCAGCCCATGGGAGAGGAGATTTCCTGCGGGCTGTAAAGCTTATCCCCCGTCATGGCTGCCTAAATGTTCTGAAAACAGCACTATGAATATACTGATTACAATAAACATAGGTTACTGCTATTGAAACTGGAATCTTGGCTGCAGGTCAACTGACTACTGCAAAATAGTTTTAATTGTACATGAAGTCAGAACCAGCAACAATATCTGTAGCACAAAATAAAATTCTAAGAGGCATATTTATTATGCTGTGTAAATCACAATTTGTGTAAAATAAATGGCAAATTTATCAAAGATGTGTGTAATTTTACACATTGTGAACACAATATTTGCTGCCATTATTTTACATTGCTTCTGGTGGAATTCACTCCAAGAAAAAACGTGTAGAAAATGTACGCCATATTTTTTACATAGCATAATAAATATGCCCCTAAATGTACAGTATATTGAAAAGTCGGCCAAAAGTTTCTTTCATTAAGCAATATTTTTATGGGTTTATGTTCTCTTTAAACGCCTCTTTAAGGGTCTGGACACATGGGCAGATTCGAGGAGATTAGTCTGCCCAGCGACAAATCTCCTCTTCTTCGGGTCGACAATCTCCCCGAACTGCCTTTCCCTGCCTTCCTGCCGGCTTGAATGTAAAATTGCTAGTGGTATGGCACTCGCAGCACTTTGTATTCCAAAGTTGCCCGAAGTTGCCTCACTAGCTGGGGCAACTAATCTCACCAAATCTGTCCGTGTGCCCTGGCTATTAGCGGGCTACCATCAACACCTTGCCTCTATGAGGTCTCTGACCCCATGCTGCTTTTACTAAACAGATTATACTAACTGGAGTAAGATTCCAGGGTATATAACCAGAAATATTATTGTACAGGACATTCTGAATTGAGAAAGTCAGAAACGTCTTCAAGAAAAAGAAAAATACAGAAAGTTCAGTTGATCTGACTTATTAATAAAGATATAAGCAGGCTACACTTCCCAGATAATTCCCAAGCTACAGTATGTATATGACCTGGGGGCATAGCATTCTTTCTCCAGGATTTGCGACTATCTAAATTCACACATTTTATGGAGACAACTGTTAGAAGTTGTACCTAAAAAAAACATGTGGCACAGGATATGGAAGAGACAGTACACAGTTTTACTGGCCCACAAACATCCATTGTTTTGGTTCTTTCCCTTATTTAAATCCCAACATTCACTTATACGCAAAAATAACATGCTTTCTAGCTTCCAACAGCCAAACTCTGGAAATGATTGTGTTTACTGACCTCTTCCTTATCCACAGTCTTTAAAACAGACTATTTACATCAGTCAAACACTTTGTGACCACATCATTCTCCAGTAGGAAGTGGAGGCAGACTGTGGATCAATTGAGTCTCAAGGCTTCTATTGTCCTGCAATCCAGTCCATGACAAGTTTTCTTAAGCAAACTGCCAATTGGTTATTTTAGGCTACAAGTTTTAAACACACACTGTTTCCTGAGAGTTATAGGCAATAAGCGTAGAGATTTATTCAGCTCACTGTGCCTCTCTCCTCCCAGAGAAGGGAAGGGGTGTTATCCTGTGCTTTAGATAAAACAGATGGGGCTGGGAGATAAAAGCCAGGAAGGAAATTAGGAATTGATTCTTTTGTCTGTTGGTACTGTATACTTTACGCATGAAAGGAGAAACAATTACAGCAAAGACAGTAGGGAAGACTTATGGTTTCAGGCCATGATACATTTTTTAACCAAAATGTGTTTATTTGTGTGTGTATAGAACCCTTGTTCACAGCTCGGGCCTCATTCAGAGGGAGTGTATTCAAAGAGTGGTACAATTATCACTGTACACCTGGAGTTACTAAAGCTACAAGCCACAGTGGGTTATCAACAAATAATTCAAGCAAATAGCACAGTATTAATATAAATTTAGAGATTAAATCTGGCTGACCAGCAATTGCATTTTGACATGGACAGTCCCATAAGCAGTTATCATTCTATTTGAATGGATTTTTATCTGTTTATCATCATTATGATTGATTTATATAGAACCAGCAAGTTACATGGTGCTTGCAATTAACATACTAAATAACAAACAAGGTTCATAGTGTATTAAGAGGATCAGACCATCCTGTTCACAAGGGCTTACAATAAAGGGGTTAGGGGTTATCTTCATTAAGGCCCAGGCTGGCAATGCCAGAAAGGCTGCTTGAAGACCGTTTTAAGCTACTCTTCCTTTATTTGAATGAATGGTTTTACCTCAGATATAAACCAGCTATTTATTGATCTCCTCATTTCTTCTTTGCATGGACTGTTTTAGCTTTTTTTTTTCATAAATGAGATGCTTGTGTAAACTGTCTTATGCCGAACAAATTATTTTTCATGAGCTGTTCAACTTTGCTCATAGAACAGGTATTGATAATTTCCTCCACAAATTTCAGTAAGGTTAGTGCATTGCTAGGCGGAAATGTTTAAAATTCAAGTGCACTGTGCAAAAACTGCATGAAGTGAAGATTCCACTGATAGAGATTCAGTAGTTTGATTCAAGACACTGCAAGTACTACTCTTACTTAAGAATAATGGATATATATCCTTAAAGTTGTCTTCACAAATGTAATGACAGTCAAGATGATACAGATCTATCTTACCCTGTACAGACTAGTTGAGTTCCCCTTTGTGTCAATAGAAGCCAGCAAACCAAAAACTATATCTATAGTTTTGGCCTACACCAGACAAACCTTCAACAGAACTCAATAAACCTCCAATATCAAGCTTAGGAGAGTTAACTCTCCTTTTCCTAAGTTCAAATATACCAGAAAGGGTTATGCAGATAAATCCTTTAAACTGTAGTCTTCAGACTAAATTCATTCTTAGAGTAATGGCATATGGGGGCTACCACGGCTGACAACACAATGGAAAGCAGGGGAGGTTTAGGTGTACCACCGGTAGAGTTGAGGTGAAGGTGTTTTGCTGGCTGCTTGTGCTGCTGTGGCAGGCTAAAAAAAGGAAGGGATTGCTGGAAGAGCCACCTTATAGGATCGGCATGTTAGCAAATATTCCAATAAGTGAAACCAGTACATGGGAT
>CM044439.1:106043064-106067721 GCA_024363595.1 Xenopus borealis
CCCCCCCCCCCCATGCTAATTATCATAGAAAATTGTGATTCTGATTTGGTTCAGATTTCAGCCAAATCCTTTTTCAAAGATTTGCTATTCATCCATAGCTCAACAAATGTTTCATGAGAATGCTTCCTTGGCTTAATTGAGCAGTTTATTGAACAGCTCTCAGGAAGGAAGTATCTCTCAACATGAAAATCCATATACTTGTTGCCTTGTAAACCTGTGAAGTATAAGAAAGCCTGTCCTCTAATAAGGATGATGTAAATGATAAGACGGATAATATTGGAGTAAGTCGGATTATCACAGCTACTTCTTATTCTGAGACAAAGGCTGGTTAGTGGGTTAGGATGGGGCTTTAGTTGGAAATTGTGTGACATATGACTAAAAGTCCTATCGGCTTTTCACTGTAATTTATGAAAAACTGCTGCCATTGAGTAATGGTCAACCTGTCAGCAGTATGTCTGCTTTGCATTCCGAGTTTTCCATATATATATCTCAATGGGAAGATGGGACCAGGAAAATCAAGGCCTTTTGCTTCACTCTAATTATAGACAAGTCACCCTGTGTGTCCTTACCCTTAAAGAAGATTATCTTTGTTCCCCAAATGCTTGAACTTTCATTTATCATGTTGAACTTTAATTGCCTTGTGTTTTGTTTTAATCCTTATAGAAAAGAAACATATGCTTTGAGTTTACTTTATTTTGGGTCATTGTAATAATTATGTGTCTTCTGCAAATTGAAATGCTACTTGCAATGTCCAACTCAAAGTATTCATTAAGGGGGTTGTTCACCTTCCAAACATTTTTTATTTTCCAATTGTTTTCAGTTTGTTCACCAGAAATAATCTGTGATCCAGGTGCAGATTCTGAACTCTTACAATTTGATGAGTTTCTCAGCAGCATCTGTAGAATATTAGCAACTATTGTTTCAATTCTAAAAGCTGCTTTTAATGAATCTCTGGGATTCTGCTCAGCAGTAATGATGTGCCAGATGGCCCTATACCTGCAGGTTTACCGACGTGTCGTGCGGGTTCAGGCCGACCTCGCACCCCCATTTGCAGGTGGTGGGCTTCTTGTTTTTTTATAGACGTGTGCCTGCATTCCCTGCCCCTTTTGTGATGTCATGGGTGGGTCTATAAAAGGAACCCGGAAGGCGGGCTGAGTGAGGGTGGGTTAGGGTCAGGTGCGGGTTGGATTTTAACCGACCTGCACATCACTACTCGGCAGGTCCAAAGATAAGAAATGTATCAACTAATGCAGTGATCCCCAACCAGTAGATTGTGAGCAACATGTTGCTCTCAGTGTCCTCAAAGCAGGTGCTTATTTTTGAATTCCTGGTTTGGATGCAAGGTTTAATAGCAGAAAATCTAAGTATAGTGCCAAGTAGAGCCTCCTGTAGGCTGCCTGTCCACATAGAGGCTATCAAGTAGCCAATCACAGCCCTTATTTGGCACCCCAAGTGACTCTTTCATGCTTGTGTTGCTCCCCAACTTTTTTTACATTTGAATGTGGCTCACGGGTAAAAAAAGGTTTGGGACCCCTGAACTAATGTATCAATTTAGAACAGTTTACAAATTTGTGCCCCCCTTCCCCCGAGCTGCTTAAGAAAGACATAAGAAGGTAAAAAAAAATTAACTTCCATATTGAGAAAAGTGATTTTAAAAAGAAAACATTTTTTCAGTTTGTTCACCAGTGTTGGAAGATGAACAACCCATTTAAAAAAAAAATGTTACTGTATGTAATGCAGTAATGCCATGCATGTAACACCAGAGACTTTCAAGGGTTTGGCTGCCAAAATCTTCCCCCTGAAAATTAGTGGCAGGAAACTGATCACACATCCCAGGCATTGCCACAAGCATGACACTACAGTGTTAACTGCCTCCTTTCATGCAACACTTGTGCAGGCTTACTATACTAGTGACCATTTGAATGGTCAGAGTTGCAAAGTGATTGTTTTACTGCAATTACTGCCCTGGTAAAAATGCGGGTACAGGTCGGGTACGCACAAAGGGGCAACATATATTCCCCCTCAACATGAGTTCAATTTATTGGGCTTATGCTGAGCACTACTGTTTTAATTGCAAAAAAATCACATGAGCTAAACAGTGCAAGTGTAAATTGAAGCTACACCATAGAGCACTTTTACATGAGCAAGTTCAGTAATCAAAGGGCAGTTTTGAGACCGATAACCATGTTTTTTCCAGGGTGATGTGCCTGAATTAGTACAACCATATGAAAATTTCATCACAGATTGGATGCAATTGTGTGGAATTCTGCCAGGCATAATGTCCGGTGGCATGTGCGTGATGTCTTCACCCTATTCTGTAGGCACAAGTGCGCAGTTTACGCAGAGTATAAAGGGAACCCTGGAGCTACCGCTTGGTCAGGAGGTGGGAGTCTCTCCACTGTTCTTCTGTGTCAATAGATGTAGCAGCTCTCAATTCAGAATAGAAGGCAGGAAGGACAGTGCCTAATGCTAAATTTGAAATAATTAGAATTATGAATAATGGACTCCACCCATGATTCTCATCATCTAAGGGGATTTGGAAGAATTAATTTAACTTTGTGCTCCTGCTCTTAAGCTGCCCTTAAGACAAACATAAAATCTATCCAACTTATTTGGTTTATTTGCTGCTTTTGGAGGCTTAGAAGAGTGCATGTATTCTGTATTCGTAGTTTCTAAATGTCACAGTTCAAGAGATCATGTAGTTCACATAAACTTCCTTGCTATTTACCAAGCGAGTGGCGAGTTGCATACAGCATTTTAGGACAATAAATTAAGTGAAGTAATCATAATGTATTGTTCCTAAAGAAGTACTGTAAATCTTGAAAAGTTAAGTGTTCACAATGGCCTTCATTTATTTACTGAATGATTGTACATTGTAAGGAAAATATAGCTGGGAAGCAGGTGTTGCTTAAGATACTGATATTTTTCTTCTCATAGGAAACAGCATTTTGTACAGTCGGCTTATTGGTATGTATGCATTCAAAACATTTGCTCTAGACAGCCCCAATTACTGTAGAAGCAAGATATACAACAATAGAATTCCTTATATAAACTTATTGGGCTTACATATGGGTCACTTATCCCTAAAGTTATCTCTAATACTCTTTGAACCACCACCCCCCCCCTTTTTTTTTCTAAAAAGAAAGTACATGGTACTTGATTCTAACAGATATACTTAATCCTTACTGAGGGCAAAACAATCCTATTGGGTTTATTTATTGTTAACTGATTTTTTTAGTAGACTTAAAGCATGGGGATCCAAATTAAGGAAGTATCCCTTATCCAGAAAAAACCCGGGTCCTGAGTATTCTGCATAACAGATACCATACCTGTATAGAGAGCCTTATCCGATGCATATGAAAGCAGAGGATTACAGTTGTGCTCATACAAAATTCTACCCTGGCAGAATTTATGATTTCTTGACCATTTTTCAGAGAATATGAATAACACAAAAACTTTTCTTTCACTCATGGTTAGTGGTTGGCTGAAGCCATTTATTGTCAAACAACTGTGACCAAAATGACCCTGATCAAAAGTTTACATACCTCAGTTCTTAATACCGTGTATTGTCCCCTTTAACATCAATGACAGCTTGAAGTCTTTAGTGGTAGTTGTGAATGATGCTCTTTATCTTCTCATACGGTAATGCTGCCCATTCTTCCTGGCAAATAGCTTTCAAGCGCCGTAAGTGCATTAGCGCAGGTGATTCTTCATTCAAGCGACGGAATGCAGTTCGGGGAGATTATCGCTGCACAGAAGAGGCGTTTAGTCGCCAGGCGACTAAATCTCCCTGAATCTGCCCGACTGCCCCAACCCTGATTGTGTGTCTTGAAACAGCCACACCACATTTTTCCAGAGAGTCCTGTATTTCCCCTGAAGTTATTTGTGGGCTTTTCCTTGCATCCTGAATAATTTTTCTGGCAGTTGTGGCTGACATTTGTTTTATTTGGTTTGGTTTCAGCAGAATCCCTAATTTTTAACACCTTTCCTGTTTTATAGAGTTCAACTACCTTTTCCTGCAGAGCCTTTGACAATTCTTTTGCTTTCCCCATGACTTAGAATCCAAAAAACATCAGTGCAGCACTGGATGAAAGATGCAAGGGTCTGTCAGGAGTCCAGAAAGCCACTGACCTTTTATACACACCCAAACACGTTTAATAGCCATTCTAACACTTTTGTGTCAAGTTGTGTGCATGTTATCAGGCCAAATTACCAGGGTGTGTAAACTTTTGATCAGGGTCATTTGGGTAGTTTGTGGAGTGATTATGATTTAAAAAGAGTAAACACAGTTGTTTTATAATAAATGGCTTCAGCCAACCACTAACCATGAGTGAAAGAGAAGTGTTTGTGTTATCATTCATATTCTCTGAAAAAATGGTTAAGAAATCATAAATTCTGCCAGGGTATGTAAACTTATGAGCACAACTGTATCCATTTTACCATTGGGCTTGGAAGATTGTAATGGAGGGAGAATGTGAACCACCCTGAAAGTTTTTCCCTATCGCATGACGTTGCCTAACAGAGCTTACATTTATATCCATGGTTGTCTGAATGATCTCATTTATAGTGTGTATAATCTCTTGTGTTCCTCCAGTTGTTTATTTGCAAATGTATATTTACATAAGTCTAGCTTACATAAAGGGTTCAACCATTATTTCACTATAGGGTTATTAGATTGGATGCTGCTTGTGTTGTGGGTGTACGTTTTCTTTTCATTATATAGACCACCGCTGTTGCAAACCTTCTTCAGTTGCTCCTGTGGAGGTCAGATAATACAGATCTAGGAAATAATGTCTTTAAGGCAGATTTAATGTTTATGTTTAATTTGGGTGTTATGTTATTAATCTCTTATGAGCTGACATCACCCTTAATGTTTCACTTACTCCCTTAATTCATTATTTACCTAGTGGGTATAGCTGAATAATTTACTATGGACACATAAAGTGGGACATAATGGGGGGAGGTTTATTATTGTAATTTATTCTCAAGGCAGAGCTATAGGTAAAGTTTATCAATACTGGGGTTAGAGCTTTTGTTGCCTGATAGAAGGTTCCAGAACGTAATGCCATGTCATGTGAGGAGAATTGTAACCAAGTTCCTATCAGTAACAGAAATTCATAATGGATATTTAGGGCTGTGTGATACAGATGCCTTTATCTGTTCATTCTATACTAGGGATGCAACAAATCCACTATTTGGGAATCAATCTAAACCCCAAATCTCTAAACTGGTCTGTTCCAGTTTGCTGAATTAAGAGACCTGATTGGATAATCCGGGAGGGGGTTGGTTGTGGAGCCCCTCTTTGATCATATTAACCAGTCATGTGCAAACAGTATGCCTAGAGCACCTGAATGCAATGTGATTGGATCAAACAACTGTCACACAAAATGGTAGGTTAGAGGCCTCACACTGTGACAGCCCCTACAAGTTTAAAACAACCAAATTGGCTGATCTTCTTACTTTCAGGCATGGCCAGTATTAGGTAGTCCCTTACAGGTGCCGGCATGTTTGTCAGCTCATACATTTATTTCTTCCTCTCTTGTATGCCTGAAATATAGTTTGTAAGTTGGGCTTACTTTCACATTGGTTATTTTTTTTAGTACATAGTACATTCTGCACACAGAGATTAAATTATTATATGTATCCATTAATGTGAGCGGTTTTAGCTTTTTCTGCCCATTTTAAGTGATGTAAATAACCGTGATTACTAATTACACAGGGAGAGCCGCTAATTTGTATGTCACCAAACGAGCAGATCTATCCCCGAAATGCCCACATTGAGGTGGGCGATATCGGGCTAATCTGATTGTGAGCCCAACGAACGGATCAGATTGGAGGAGATACAGGCTGTAAGATCGCAAGACCGCATCAATGCACAGATGCGCCCACAATCCAACGGGATTTTTTAACCTGGCCAATCAACATCTGACCGACTTTTGGCCAGATATCGACTGGGGAAGCCCGTCAGATGGCCCCACACATGGGCCAATAAGATGCTGACTCGGTCTATCGGCCTGTGTGTGGGGGCCTTTACAGTAGATCAGGAGGAAATGGAAATTTAAATTACCAATTTTCTTCCCTTTCAAACTGAAGCTTTTATCTAGGGAAACATTAACTGCAAGATGCTGTATGTGCTCAGATTTATTTACAGGGCTGTGTAGTTTTGGTCATGCTTGCCTTTCCTTACTGCCCATAAAAGATTTCCATATTTTCCTGATCTGTTGAAAGCAGGCCATATTTACCATCTAAACGGTAAATACAATTTATTTGCAAAAAAAAATTGTTAATCTTAGAGTTGCTGACTCCTAGCGTTAACCCTAAAGTTGTGCTAAAAGCCTGGT
Organism: Xenopus borealis; assembly: GCA_024363595.1. Lineage (NCBI taxonomy): Eukaryota > Metazoa > Chordata > Amphibia > Anura > Pipidae > Xenopus > Xenopus borealis. The sequence goes on from CM044439.1 coordinate 106,049,406, forward strand.
ATTAGCAGTCTGTAAATGCTAAAATCTCAGAATTCTTTAAAAATGGAAAAAGTCTGTAAATTTCAAAAATGAAATGTACATCAATTACTTTTTTGGGGTTTAGATCCCCTTTAAACACTGATTAACTGTCACAGCCACTCACTGGCAGAGGGTGCCCTTAGTTTTCGATGTCTCCACCCTATCAACCAGTAAATGCAGTGAACCAGGCATTCAGAGAGGTTATGTTTTTACATAACAATCCGCTTGCTTTCGGTAAATATAAGCAAATTTGCACACAGGCAGTCACTTGATGGAAGAATCACGAAGGTTAAAATATGACTGGTTGCCGTGGGGTTACTAGAACTAATTTTCCCACTGCCTGTGCTTCTCAAATCAGCTGTTTGTGGTGCACCAACAGACCTATTCCTGCTGAATAATTATCTCCACAATGATCAAATATGTGTGTGTAGATATGGGCTTGTGCTGAATTTACTTTTTGCCTATTGACTTTAAATGATGACAAATCTATGTTCTTTTTATTTTTTTTATCTAAACAGGGCAATTGAAGCTGCTCCATGTTTGGTTTGGTTCTTGCCTAATATCACACTTGCTGTATGTGGACCCCCACACATCAGCCCATACATGTAGCTTCCAACTGTGGGTCACCCAGACCCCCAGCAGGTTTTGCACCTCAAATGATAGGTTAATTTATTCTACAGTACTGCTACCCTGTACTGACATATTATTATTTGCTTACATTAGAACTAGTTCTCGTGTAGCATTTTGTGACAGCCATTCAAGTTCCAATAGTGCTGTCGGGCCCATATTTGCATAACAGGTAAGATGATAAGAATACAGTGCTATGTATGGGACCTATTATACAGAATTCTCTGGGCATGGTGCTTTCTGGATAATGGATCTTTCTGTAATTTGGATCTTCATGCCTCAAGACTTCTCGAAAATCATGTAAACATTGAATAAACCCAATAGGCTGTTTTTGCTTCTGATAAGGATTAATTATATCTTAGTTTGGATCAAGTACAAGCTATTGTTTTATTATTGCAAAGAAAAAGTATATCTGTTTTAAAAATATTTAGATTATTTGATTATAATAGAGTAAATGGGAGACGGCCATTCTGTAATTCTGAACTTTCTGGATAATGGGTTTCAGGATAACGGATCCCATACCTGTAGTACTTATGGAGATAACACTACTAAAAAAATAGGATTGTACTGGCAAGAAATTTTGTTTTCAGGTGCTGGAACAGATTTGGCTGTAAATTGTCTATTAACACACATTTGCTATTTTATTGACATCCCAGTGTATAGTTCTGCAGTGCCATTTTATTTTGAAAATGTCCCTATGCCTTGAGTGATCCTCGACTGTACACATGCACTGTATAATGGAAACTGAAGACTATAAATAGTTATGTGCAGACTCAAGGGATCACTGGGACCTTTAATAACATGGAGTTGCACTTTCCTTGTCATTTTAAATGTAAGTAAAATGGGCCAAAGCCATAGGGTTGTTTATGGAGTTCTGTTGAACTTGAAGTGCACATTGCACTTAATGGGTTAATGGAAGGTCTGACATCAGTGGAGCTGAGGAAGCAAAACAAAGCTTCAACCTCTAGGGTGTTTCTCAGTATAAACAATATTTCCATCAAAGTGCCATAACGTGTAGAAAAAAGGCAAAGCATCTCCAGTGCAGAGGCTATGTACACATGATGTGCATTCAGTAGAAACATGAAGAATAACTAAATACGTTCCCTTGGGCTAATGCCACGCCAGGTGAAGTTATCTGTTGTTTTCTGATCTGGACAGATGATAAAACCTTAACTATGAGACCTTCACTATTATTGATGTAACCCATCACATGCCAGGGTCCTTTCACAGAGCAAAGTGTACGTTGGATCCATAGAGTGTATGGCTGAATACTGCTGAATACTCCTTTCCAGAGCTACCTGCACTGCTTTTAGGGGGTTATTTATCAAAGGTCAAATTGCATTTTTCCTGCAAAATTTGAGTTTATGGAGAGTAGTTTTATCAAAAAATTTTCAGATTAAAAATAGATTTTTTTAGATTTATTATTCCCGAGAAACTTGAATCCGAAAGTACTCCAGCTAAAACCTGTCGAGGTCATGTTGAAGTCAATGGCAGAGTTCCCTTGAATCATTTGAAGATTCATGATTTTCAGAGTTTTTTTCAGTGTTTAGCGCTCAAACTCAATAAATTCTAGCTATTTAAGTTTTTGGGGTTTTTTTTGCTGATAAATCAATCAGTTCAATCAGTTTGAGTATTCCAGCCCCCCCCCCCATTGCATTAAATATATTAGAAAAATTTATATAGTAGAAAAAAAACTTCACAAACTTGCCCTTTCATAAATAACCCACTTAATTTTAAAGTTATTTGCAAACATAATTGCTGTTGAAAGCAGTAGGTAAATTAGGTTTGCACCTGCCTGGTTTTGACCCAGACAGCCTGGTAATTTGAAGGACTGTCTGGGTCAAAACTTCCTTCCCAATTTTCCAAATTAGGAAAACCAAGTAGTATCCCCCTGATTCACTCTATTGGCCAATCACCATGTCATAGCCCCACCCCTGATGTCATGACCCACTCCCAGCACATCACAACCCCACCCCTCCGTGTCACGGCCTGCCCCCTGTCCGGGTTTCCACCTTCACAAAAGATGATAATCCTAAATTGTACTGACCTGAGTTCCATTTGAAATTTGAAGAAGAGCAGGTGGGGAGCTTGCCCCTTTTATTGTCACACCATGTGCTTCAATGTTCAGGGGGGGAGTTTCACCCTCCCTTTTACCCTGATGAAGGTAGGGTGAAACCCCCCACCCCAAAACCGAAAGCTCCCCACCTGCAACAAAATTGGTTTCCAACCGTCTAGAAGTTTCAGCACCACCAGGCAGGAGGATCACAGGAGAGGAAAGGAGGTGCAGCAATTATCAGTACGGAGTTCCTCTTGACCATTTAGTTCTGATTTTTTTTGTTCACCATATTCCCAAAAATTTATGTTTAAAAAGATACTGGCATTAAAAATTTTCTTTTCAAAATACATGAAAAGTTACCTATAGTTCATGTTGATCGTTTTTCACTGATAATTCTGCTTTTGTTAGTGATTATTTGAAGTTTCTAAACCTGTCCCTTCTCAACCTGGTAGTTAGAATTTCTAATGCTAACAGATTACAGTTGCACAAATATGGCAGCCCCTCGTAGAGGAAAACAGGGGATCAAATAAGTAATGTAAAAGCATCAGGCAAATACTTTTATGGAAAAATTATAAATAGCACACTAGACAATATTATGATAGATAATAAAAAAGGTTATTTTCTAATGTCAGTATCTCTTTAGGGTTACGTCAGACGTGCAGATTCGGCGAGATTTAGTCGTCTGGCGACTAATCACCTCTTCTGTGGGGCGACGATTTCCCCGAACTGCTTTCCATTTGCTTGAATGAATGTTCGCTTGCGCTAATGCACTCACGGCGCTTCGATTTCCGAAGTTGCCCTCGGAGGAAACTTCGGGTGACTTCGGAAATTAAAGCGCCGCAGGTGCATTAGCGCAGACGATTCAAGCAGACGGAAGGCAGTTTGGGGAGATTTTCGCCCCACAGAAGAGTTGATTAGTCGCCAAACGACACAGTCTGGGAGAATCTGCCTGTCTGCCCCAAACCTTATTGTTCCTACCTCTGGTGTGTGTCTGGCAGCTCAGTAATTCAGGTGCAGATTTTGAACTGTTACAATTTGCTACATTAGTTGATACATTTCTCAGCACCATCTGTGGAGTAATAGCAACTATTGTATCAATTCAATCAAACTGTATTGTATTAATTCAATCAAACAGCTGCCTGTAATGAAACTCAGGTATTCTGCTCAGCAGGGTAGAGCCCTGCAGGGGGTTGGGTACATGCGGGTTACCCGCAAAAACCCGCAGTACCCTGCAGATTGCGGGTATAGATGCGGGTCGGTGGTCTTCTCAATCGCAATTTCTACTTGTTTTTTCTGATCACACCTACTTCCGATTGTCACTTCCAGTTACAGTGACAGCACTGATTCTTGATGGTCAGCGAGTCGTGGGACCGGTTTGCGGATAAGGTACTTGCGGGTCGCGGCGGGTAAGAAGGTGGGTTGTGGGTCCAGGTTGCAGATTGCAGGTACAGGTCTGTTACAGGTTGTGAAAAAAAGGCACCTGCGCAGGACTCTAGAGCAGGGACACAGATAAGAAATGGATCAACTAATGTATCAATTTAGAACAGTTTACAAAGTTGATGACCCCTTTAGAATGACATATGGTTTCCACTTCAATATTAGAAAAATGCTCACAGAAAGTGATTGGAAAAAGTCTTTATTTCAGGTGAACGATATGAAAACAACTGAACTGAAAAAAATGTTGGAAGGTGAACAACTCCTTTAACATCTGCAAATACGCACATTATAAAGCATAATTTTGAGTGTCATTTGGCAGCACCGGAATAAATAATTTATTTTTGTTAAAGAGAAATGAAGCGCTTCCCTATTTATCCAGTAAGACACGTCTTCTGCTCGCTGGCTTTGATATGCCCTTCCTACAGACTGCACTTGCAGAGAGGAAATGCTTTGACTTGCTGAAGGTGTATTAGAAGCAGCCGAGACATGTTAGTATCCAGCAGCGTTAGGCTGGGCCCATTTAGACTTCCCTTTAATCAGTGTGTATTTAGTATTTAGCTACTGTCTTCACTGGTGCTTTCCCCAAAGGGAGAGCTTTTTTTTTTTTTTTTTAAATCTCAAAAAAGTATGTTAATTAGTTAGCAGTAGGTTTTACCCCTGGATACAATAGTGCAGTCCTGTTTAGACCTGTAAAAGTCATTTGCTTTCTTCTCCTCGTATCTGTTAAATGATCTTACTTTGTTGTTGAATGGAGTTTTAGATGGAACAATCTTTGATTGCTATACAGGTGATTTTCATAGAGTGAGCTGTAATACATCCAGCCAGCGCTACACAAATTCACTAAAATGCAAATTTGTGCTCAGGGTGGCGAACAGTAGCGAAGTTGTGTTACCGTTACTTTGCCAGGGAAAGAGCATTTACGCTAGCAATGCCTACTTTGCATACGGCGCGAACCTAAAGGAATTGTTCAGTGTAAAAATCAAAACTGGGTAAATAGATAGTCTGTGCAAAATAAAAAAAAAAGTGTTTCTAATATAGTTAGTTAGCCAAAAATGTAATGTATAAAGGCTGGAGTGACTGGATGTCTAACATAACAGAACACTACTTCCTGCTTTGCAGCTCTCTTAGTTTCCACTGTTTGGTTACTGCCTGGTAATCAATCAGTGACTTGAAGGGAGGCCACATAGGTCATAACTGTTGTTTCTGAATCTGAGCTGAAAGTTGAGGATCAATTGCAAACTCATTGAACAATTATGTCCCATGTGGCCCCCTTCAAGAGAGCCAAAAAGCAGGAAGTAGTGTTCTGTTCTGTTATGTTAGACTTACAGTCACTCCAGTCTTTATACATTACATTTTTGGCTTACTAACTATATTGGAAACATTTTTTATTTTACATAGCCTATCTATTTACCCAGTTTACACTGAACTGTTCCTTTAAACGTATAATAGAGGTTTATGTTACAGCCACTACTTTACACTACACAAGCCCTTTAATAAATAAAATAAAGTTGTCCCATTGCCCTAAACATGTGCCCACTTGTGTATATGCAGTACAACTTATGTGGCTTGGATGGGGAAGATATGCCAAACTTATAAACACACTAGGAAAATGTAGGATTTACATGTCTTTTACGGTATGAATAGGATCTTGAGCAGAGTTTCTATGTGAACCAGCACTGCTATCTCTTCATTGACTGTCAGGTGTTTTTAGTTATCTGAGCTGAGAAGAACTGAGCATGCTTATAAGTCAACAGCCAAAGCAAATTCCTGAGGGAGGGGGCCCAAGTGGGCTAGAGGAGTAGAAGGATTTCTAAGTGATTAAGGGGATGCTGTAGCCTTACTGTTAACCTTTTAACAACCAGAGAGGCAGTTATGTGAAGATATCAAAGAGGCTGTTCACGGATTACATTGTTGTGTGGGGGGGGGGGTTTACATGTCTTTTAAGTCTACTAGAAAATAATGTAAACCTTAAGTGAACCTAATAGGATGATTTTGCTTCCAGAAAGAAAAAGTAAATCCTTTTTAAAAAAATTTGCATGATAAAATGGAGTCTGTGGGCGATGGCTGTTCTGTAATTCAGAGCTTTCTGGATAATGGTTTCTGGATTAGAGATCCCGTACCTGTATAAAAATATATATATATTTTTTTTATTTTAATCTTGCCATGCAGTGTCCACAGAAATAATTAATGCCATTTATTCTAAAAACATTCTTTTTAAAGAGGGCCATTGTGCTTTCCTCCTCAGCTCATGTTCTTAGAAGTCTTATTAATCTTTCTTCATGCCCAGTAAGCCAGCAACATTTCTAAAACATTTAGCATTCCTTTGGTGTTAACCGTGCCTGATCAGCTATGCACTATTGCAGTAAGCTGCTGTATGTTTGTCCGCATACTCAAATTTTTTTTTATGTAATTAACCTTTCAGTAAAATATTTGTTTTTGTAGCTAAAGCCTGAACAATAATGTTCCGTGATGGATCCGTTTTTTGTTTGTAGTACTCTGCAAGCTTAATTGGAAAAAAAAAAAATTGTAATCTTTAGCTCATTAAAGGGGTTGTTCACCTTGGAGATAACTTTTAGTATGATGTAGAGCGTGATATTCTGAGTTGTTTTCATTTTTTTATTATTGAAGTTTTTTTGAGTTATTTGGCTTTTTATTCTGCAGCTCTTTACTTTGCATTTTGAGCAGTCTGGTAACTAGGGCCCAAATTACCCTAGCAACCATGCATCAATTTGAATAAGCGATTGGAATATGAATAGGAGAGAGTCTGAATAGAAGGAGCGGTAATAAAAAGTAGCAAGAAGAATACATTTGTAGCCTTACAGAGCAGTTGTGTTTTAGAAGGGGACAGCGACGTACATGTGAAAGCTGCAAAGAATGTGAAGAAAAAGACTAACTAAAAAACTATAAAAAAAAACGAAAACCAATTGAAAAGTTGCTTAGAATAGGCCATTCTACAACATAATAAAAGTTACCTTAAAGGTGAACCACCCCTAACTGGAATGCTTGTTTTCTGTCTATAGCTGGCCATACACAGGGAGATCACCAAATGAGAGGATCTATCCCCGATATGCCCACATTGAGGTGCGTGATATGGGGCTGGGGCCCAACGATCGGAATGAAGAGATGCAGGTGGTCAGATCACGGGACCACATCAACACACAGCCACAATCTAATGGGAGTTTTTAACTTGCCCGATCAAGATCTGGCTGCCTTTGGGCCAGATATCGATCGGGGAATCCTATCATATCTCTTGTCTGTCGTCAGCTTTTATTGGCCCCTGTATGGGGCCTTATGGCTTATTCCAGTTGCTCATCGCTGGACACAACAGGGAACACAACAGCTGTAATCGGAATCATTTGTGATTCTGCCTAGTGTTCTATGCACTCAGCCTATGGGTCAATTGTAGTGTAGGTAGTCTATTTGTGTTTGAAGTACATGGCTGGCTGTGGTTGTGATGTCCTCTAAATATGAGTAATCTGGAAAAATAACTGTTTTGTCAAACAGTGTTTGTCAGTGTATGATTTGATAACTGTTTTGCCTAACTCAGTCGTTCTTTTTCTCCCATCCCAGATCAAAGACCAACTGCTTCAGGAAGAAGTGCAGTCCCCAGTGTCTCAGCTTGCTACAAAGGTACGTCTGTTGCCCCTTTTGTTCAATGACATGGTTATACTTCCTGTGTGGCACATGATCATTTCTAAGCAACGGATCTCAAATTCAGTTGCAAAAAGAGCAGCTGTTTGCTTTACAGACTAAGTAGATAATGTCTTATGGAAGACAGATTATGTTATTTCGTATAGCTTTATTGATTCATTTTGTGTTTATCAGTCTTTATATAGCACTGACATGTTTACCCAAAGATTATTCATCGCCACACCAGTCCTTAACTCAGTGAAGCTTATAGTATTTGATCACGTTCACTCACTAGAGCCAAACATTAATGTTACATGCTTACCTGGAATTCTGTGGATAAGGGACAGTCTCGGTGTCTAATAAATATACACAGGACATTGTTTTTAATACCTTCTTAAGCCTTTAGTACCATGAGTAGAGCATTACCATCATCTGTGTGAGATCAGATCTCTGGTTGCTATCTATTATTTAGTCTGGAAGGTACTGTGAGGTAAAGCCTTCTCAGTATACACAAGGAGGTCTTGTCTCAGCAGGATCGGTTACCTGAGAGTAATTGAATCTCTCTGCACCTTTTTTACCCTGTAGTTTTTTTTGTTTTTTTTTCTCCTTTAACTCTTGCAACGGTTTCACTATGCAATTTTGTCCCAAACGTTTGTGCTGTTGTGGTGTTTATTAATTTACTTTTCCCTCCCATTTTGTATGATAAGCTTAGGGTCATGGCACACACTGTTACTTGCCCTATATCAATTCCCATTCAGATGAACGGAAGTGCATACCCATTGCTAGTGCACAAGGACATGCACAGGTTAAAAAACCATGAGCTCAAAACTTGTATGGTAAAAACTTGTATGGAAAAGACTAGAATCAGTCAGTTCAGGGTTAAGCCAAAAACGCCAACTGATTGAGTTTTCATCCAAAAATTTTTTTCAAATTGCTCGAATCGATCAGGTTCCAGGGCACAACCCTCCATTAAATTAGTGACATCATCATGACGGCTAGTAACATCTTCAAATAGTATTTTCAGATTCCAAGTTCGGCATATAATTCATCTGATAAAATTTATAGTTATTTTTTTACCTGAAAAATTGCTTTTTTACTTCAAAATAACCTTGAAAACTTGAATTTTTTGTAGAAAGGACAACTCGAACCTAATAAATCTACCCGAAAATATTTAACAAGTTGGCAAACAGTCTAAGACAAGTAGTGTCACAGGCATGATAATGGTGCCATAGCACCAATTGGGGATCAAAAACCTGTCTGTACAGGCTGACCTGATAGGAGATTAAACTATCCACATCTGTAGTAAAACGTGCTTTGTAAGGAAACAAAGGTACTCCCATCTCTGAGGGATGCTTATTTCTTAAGTTCTCCCTTGGTTAAGCCAAACAAGCATCCTGCCATGTTTTGTGATAATTTGGTCACATCATTCAGGCTGCCAGGCCAGAACTATGCACAGTGATGCTTTTTAAGGAACATATAAAGGAAAACTAGCCATTTTAGAATCACTACATAACCTTAAAGGAACAATTCTTTCTCAACTGTGCAAAATAAAAACGTTTCTAGTATAGTTAGTTAGCAAAGAATTTAATGTATGAAGTCTGGAGTGACTGGATTTCTAACCTAATAGCCAGAATACTACTTCCTGTTGTTCAGCTCTTTTACTGGTTAGGAATTCGTAATCAATCAGTGACTTGAGGGGGGGGGGCACACATGGGTCATAAGCTTTTGTATTTTCCTATGACCTGCATGCTGAGGCTCAAAAGCAAACTCGCTGAACAGTTGTTCCATGTGTAAAGTCATTGACTAACTTCGTTAAGCTGGCCATAGACGTAAAGATTTTTGAAAGATCCAATGGTTATCTTGAGACCACGATTGTCTCAAAACGATCGTTTAATGTCAGATTTGTCCATCAACTAAAAAGACCATTTCAGGCGATATTGCCAGCAAAACTGAAGGATTGCAGCCTGCTTTGCCCTGCAACATAGGTAGATTGCATGGGGACCGATAAAGATTTTCTAACCTGGCCGATCAATCTTCAGACCAATGTCGGACGAAAAATCGTAAGATGAACGATCGTTTGTATCCCACTAACCGCACGATAATTTGACAGATTGGTCGGACTTCTCCAAAATCGGTCGTTCGGGAGCGAAAGATCGTTGCGTCTATGGGGAGCTTTAGACTAATGTAAAGTTATTATTTCTCTAACCCTAAGTTAGTCAGCTATTGTGTTAGACATCCAGTCACTCCAGCCTTTATAGATTACATTTTTGGCTGACTATATTAGAAACATTTTTTATTTTGCACAGCCTGTAATGCTCAACTAATAATCCTTATAAGTGACCTATTAATGCAGGCTATAATTGTAGCAGGAGTTAAAAATACACAACTCTGTCCATCCACTGATGTAACCTAACTTGTGTGTGCCCAGAGTTTTTATATGAGCACTGAAAATTGTATGAGACCAACGGTGCCCTGAGAAGTTTTGCAATAAAAGGCAATGCCTTTGCATAGCCACCAAGTAGCAGGGAGAATTAACTGGTCACCTGTTTAAGAAGAAACCTCTTATTAGTTGCTATGGGTTACTGCTCCTGGACAAACTTAGATTACATAACCCCCTCAGTATTTAAAATGGCAGTTTTTCTATTTAGGAATATCCTCTGGTATGAACTACTAGAAAAGTATATTTTTTATGAAAATGGGTTATTTAGACGAAGAAGTGTTCTATATTCTTCATGCAATGCATTTTTATAGAAACCTGCAATGTTCAGAGGTAGAAATTTCCTTTTATTAAAAAAAATCTACATGGTATTTGGGCTTATGTTTCCAGACTTCTTGAATTCAAACTCACTTTTTAAGTCAAAATAACTTCCAACAACTTGAGCAATAAGACCCTTTGTGTGCCTTTCCTTCCATTGCTCTGAGCTGAACATTCCATACACCCCAAGGGCTGAACTACACGGGAGATTTTCTAGGATGGTGTCAGATTGACAGAACACATGCTACAAGTCAGATGCAGTCATATGGGTCAGAATATAATGGGACTGATGTAAAAATATCATGTATGAGCTACATGGAAGATTTGCATTCTGGCCTTTCGTATGAGAATGCTGCATGTTGTGTCTTCTGAAATGATCGAGAAACTGAGCTTTTACCCCTCATTGAAATACATTGAATTGCAGATGCATGAACAAAAAAAACCATCTGACTTGTATATTATATTTATTGCTATGGGGAACAGATTTTGTAGGAGCCAACAAAATCTCATGCTGTTGCGTCCTGTTGTGTGGCAAGATCAGATAAAATCTGACCCGCCATGTGCACACAAAGAAAAGTGTAGATCTTTATACATGCACACACAAAAGAACAGATACATTTCCTTCAATAATGAAAACAATTCCCAGAGGGAGCCTTCTTGCTTTGGTCAAATACACAAGCCCCTCCTTACTGTAGCAAAAACAGGAAAGTGTCAGTCTGATCAGGGCTACAGGCACTGTATTTATGATCCAAGATAAAGAGCACTTATTGCCAATGTTCTGAAATATTAAAGCTGAAAGCCATATATGCACGGGACATACCTATCATTTCTTCTTCTTCCTGTATTTTGTATCTATTGATGTTTTAGATCAAAACATGGGTGGTTTTGTTTAGTCTATCCAACAAATTATAAAATACAATCTAAAGGTGGCCATACACAAAGATATCTGCTCTTTTGGAGATTTAGCCAAACAAGAGGCTCTCCTGACATGCCCAGTGTGAGTTGGGTGATATCAGGCTCAGCTGATCGTGGGCCTTAGAGCTCAATGATCGGATCATATGGGCAGTCAGATTGTGGGAGCGCATGAAAAAACAGATGTGGCACACGATCCATTGGGATTTTTAGCCATGTCCGATCAACATCTGGACGACTTTCGGCCAGATATCGATCAGGGAAGCCAGTCGGAGGGCCCAAACACTTGGTCCGTCTGCAGCTTTTACTGGCCCGTGTATGGCCACCTTAAGAATGGTCATTGATCTGGTCAGTCTCATACACAGCCTTTCCCAAACACTTTATACAGTGGCATCCTAATGCATTTCTTTATATAATCACATACTGTACATTGACCGTGCCACAGAGCATGTGTAAATGTAAGTGACAATGTTTCTAGTTACACAGAAGGTTTAAGGTGGCCACAGATGCAAAGATCTGCTCGTTTGGCGGTTGCTCTTGTTGAACAATGGCATGTACTGCCCCTTTAAGTAGACTTTACTGAAGTATCCATGGAAAGAATTTCAGCCCTGTGCTGTAGACCGTAATGTCTCCTGCATGAGTGGAAGTTTATGCATGAGTACACTTGTGTGTACTGTATACATCAAGCACCCAGCAGTCCATGCCCTTTTAACTACTGCTACTCACAACATCTTGTATTCTATTGCCCTTGGCGCTTCTTACAGCTGTATGTTAGTAATTGGCAGTATAAAACTCCTTTGATTACAGCCAATGTCCATGCAAACTTTATGCAATCTTGTTTCCTGGAGGGTAAAGGGTTCTAGTAATAACCTGAAAAATATAGTTTTTGTGTTCTCTGAAGTATTAAATATTTCTTTCTTATTCTCATATTCTCACTTTTATTGTGTTCGCTAAGTTTCAGGTTGTTTTTAAAGTGACTGTAGAGACATGGGCATCTCTGACTTCTAGTAAACTGATCGCACAAAACTGCATTAATACCCAGAGAGAGAAACTAGATAAAATATGAGGGATTACCTGATGTCTGGTCATGCCACAATATAGTAGCAACAAAAATGTTCTCAGCTGTTCCTTGGTAACCCCCCTCTCACCGCTCCGTATAGGGACGTCGAAAAGGTGTCATTTGTCAGGACTCCATTGAAGCCTGTCTTCATCAAAATAATTGAATGAACCCTGTAAATGCAAGTGTGCTGAGCAGAGGAGGTAGAAAAAGCTCTTGGCACTTAGGGGCATATTTTCTAAAGGGAAAACGTTCTAATTTTTCACCAAAATGAAAATTTGCCACAGCATCGCCAAGGACTTTACTACAAGTTTTGGCCAATTCAACAAACATTCTTTTTTCATCAACAAACATTCACATCTATTCGCCAGGTGACATTTCTCAAGAGCAGAACTGTGAGCCATGTACTTTAAACCTATTACTGGCCATGCATCGCACCCTCACACTTTTACTGCACAGTTACAATGAAACTTCAGTTTTGCTTCCCCTGATTTTAAACTTTCCTGCATTTTACACTTTTTTTTGTGGTTCCACCAATATACAATGCATATCCCTGATTTTATATTTTCCTGGAATTTACACCATTGTTTTTTTTAGTCCCCTGAAAATATCAAACATGGGCTATACTGTGTTTGTACCCTTTTCTAGCATAGCTCCTGTCTCAGCTATATAGTTGCACAGAGTAGGAGGTGGGGGAGGAGGGGCTCCTAAAGGCAGCAGAAAGTTCACCAATTCATTGTTGGCCTGATTAGCTCCCAGCTGTTCACTCAAGGTTAAATTAGTGCAGTCCAATCAGCACACAGTAATCTATCACACCGCAGGCTAAAACGCTGCTCGTGTGGGAGTATGATTCCATTTATTAAAAAGGGTCATGTTGACCCCTTTGTAGGTCCAAACCCTCAGTATAAGAAGCATTGTCACGTGTTTGGAAAGCTGATGTATGTTCTCCCCAGCAGCTCACTAGAGCATCTGATTGATAGAAAAATGTTCGTTTTTTTAAATCTTGCATTCAAGCAGACCGTTTCACTCTGAAAAAAAATTGGAGATGCTTACTATTTATTATTTTTATTATTTATGTATATAGCACCACCTTATTTCACAGTCTTTTACAGAAGTAAAAAGACTGGATAATAGAATTTAATGAGATTAGTGCTAAGCTGATGTTTGCTTTGGTTTAAAATATTCCATATAATGATATATCGCCCTTGCTATTTCATCAGTACACTGTATAATACATGCCCAGACATGAATAAACATGTATTTTTTGTTTGTTTTTTTTCCTTCTGACCCCTGTAGATTAATTTCAAGGGGTTTTGATTTTGCTGCTGGTTAAAAATATTTATTTGACTTTAATTGATGAGAAGCCACTGCAATTTGATAACTTTTGTTGGAAAAAAAAAAACGAGTTTTAGTTCAGCTCAGACCTTCAAATAGATCAGAGAGCAAACAATGGTATATTCAATTTCATACTGGACAACTTCCATTCAGTATTGCGTTTCTCATAGGCCTATACTAGAAAACCAAAAATGGAAGTGTGCAATTCCCCTAGACAAAATTAGCCACACTGCACCCAGCTTCCATGCCACTGCATCTAACTATTATTTTGTCTCTCTAACCTATATTTCCTTGTGATCCTCCGTGTGCACTTACTGGATGATAATAAAAGGTGCAATGTTGTCCTAGGTCTAGTAACCCATAGCAACCAATTAGGTGTTGTGTTGTGTTTCAAGCATCTGTCCAGTAAAGGTTTCCTGCTAATGGGTTGGTATCGGTTGCTAGACCAGCAGCAAATTTAATTTTATTACATTATCCTGTTAGTCATTTGATGTTTCTCGGTAAATGTTAGTAAGGGCTGGGACAGACAGGGAGATTCGGGGAGATTCTGTCGCTTGGTGTTTAATCGCAGGCGACAATCTCCCCGAACTCCCCTCTCCCTGTCCGCCGCTTGTTTAAATGAAAAAGCGCCAGCGCTGATACATACGCGGCGCGGCGATTTCCGGAATCGCCTGAAGTTGCTTCGTGAGGAAACTTCGGGCGACCCCGGAAATCGCCGCGCCGCGTGTGCACAGCGCTGGCGCTTTGCCATTTCAACTAGCGACGGACAGGGAGAAGGACATTCGGGGAGATTGTCGCCTGCTATTAAACGCCAGGCGACAGAATCTCCCCGAATCTCCCTGTCTGTCCCCAGCCTAAAGGTGTGGAAAAAATCCTTATCAGTAAAAACAAGGGTTATCTGCCATGATGCCCTTCAGCTTTTGCTGAACTACAATGGACAAAGGCTTTCTGTAATTAAATTGGCAGTACAGCAACTGTTGGGAGGCTGGAATTTGGCCATTCCTGAACTTCTACTCCACGTGAGACTAGAAGGATTATATGGTGACTTCATACATACTTTTATCCCATATCAGACTTCAGCTGTAGTTTTAGAGATCTGCAGTCAGAGCTAGCAATTTAGTCAGATCCACTTGCCTAAGAATATGAGATTAAAGGATTGGGTGATTATGCTTACCTGACTGCAGCAGATGTCTTGCTATGTACTGCGGATAAAAATGGCAAATCTGGACTCCGTCCAACTAATTAAAGAGCAAATTAATTCTGATTAGCATTACTGAATCTGTGATAAATACCTGGGTTTAGCAAAAAGAATGAGCGCACTTTCTCTAATATGTTACAAATACAAAATAAGTAATCTAGTCACTTGCATGACAGGAAAGATTCAATTTGTTCGTTATCATGGGGTGCCACCTCAACTGACCATGGTAATGACTGAGCCTTTACATTATGGATGTACTAGATCATAAAGGATGCTGACTCTGGGTTAGGCCCTGGATTGTGACATAATATTAGATATTAAGGGAGGTTCTAGAACAGTAAGTCCCAAACAGTGGCTCACGTGTAACATGTTTCTAACCAACCCATTGGATGTTGCTGCCTTAAAGCAGGTACTTTTTTTTTTTTTTTTTTAATTTAAGTAATTTAAGTAATTTAAAGCTTAGTGGAAGAGTATATCTAAATAGGTGGTGTGATATACTTTGACCACATTTTTTTAACAGACAGTTTCCATTTTAAAATACACCCTTTCTCTGGCTGGCCGGCAATATAAGACAACAAGATAAACTGTTAGTTACTACCAAGTAAAAACTATAAACAGAATCTAATATAATAAAAGTATAACTAGATATGAATTAAGTATATTCATTGAGTAGTGTAACTAGAACATTAGCACTAGCACATTAGCTCCAGTAGTGCATCTGGTGCAGCAGGGTCCTGCCGAAAACAGAAACAAATGAAGATATAATGGTCCTTTAAGCTGTGTTAATGGATTACATTGGAGCATTCTGTTGTTTTCTAAAACTGTAAATGTTTCTTCTGAACCTTGTCTCTAAAAAGTCTATGGAAAGCTGAAAAGGCAGTAAACCAAAAGTGCCAGGAGAGTTGTTCTCAGCAATCTAAACTGAGAGCAACATTTCTGTTGCTCTATTTTGTCTTTAATTCTCTCATAATGGTTACAAGGGCTTACATAGTAATGTCTTGGCTGTGTATGTCACTTCCCCACACACTCCAATAGAGATCCAAGATAAAGTGCAGTGATAACCTTCTGCTGCGTAATAGGATCCGGCACAGAAAATGCTGGTTACTGTACTCTTTGCTGCCGGCTGTAATGGAGCCTCATCTTTCACTAGAGGTAGCAGGTGTCTATTAATCAGCTGAACTGGGATAAAGTTTGCTCTGCTCATTTTTCTTTTTGTTTTTTTTTTTTTAAGGAACTACAGAGTTTAAAGACAAGTTTCTCTAGCATGAAAGGGCAAGTTACAGTAAGTCATTTAAGAATCTTCTTCATGCATGTTGTATATAATGTATGCAAAATCTATACCCAACTGTAAAAAATAATAAAGAATAATTGAATATAAAAAGGAGTTTTATGACCATAAAAAAGGAATACACAAGAAAGGATTGGTAGAGTACATAAGTCTCATCAGGTCATATGACACAAGTGACCTCACTAAACAGAAATTATAACTGATGACATCACTAAGTTGTTTATAGTGAGTAAAGTACCCCCTACGGTAAAATATAAGGATATTATAAGTCTCTGAGGAGTTCCTTGACCATATAAAATGCTTGCATACAGGTCATGGAACTCTTGGGTTACTTCTGAAATCCTCATAGTTTCCAACAAGCGGTACTTTATTATAATACACACATTTTAGTGAGTCGTGACAAAAATGACTGTATGACTCGGTGACATACAGTATAATTTCTTTATTTGTGTGTGTTAAAGCAAACATCCTAACATTTAAACTGATATTTGAAAGAATGACTAATAGACAAAAAGAAAATATTTATGTTGGTGTCCATTTCGGACATTACATAAAATGACATGGCCCCACATGGAAAATCTGCCTTCTATCCACTATACTTTATGGGCAAGCAGTTCGATAGGCCCTTGTTATTTTTTAGCCTTTTAGTACCTTCTGCAAGCAACAGATTGTGGCATCTCCACAGCACATCACCCCGTTGGCCATGAGAAAACATGTTTGCTGGTGGATAACAAAATGGGCAGATTATTTAAATTACCTGTATTTGCAACCCTAAAATGAAACTCCTTAATGAAGCATTTATAAATGTGTGATTGTTATATTGAGCGTGTCTACATGTTGCTAAAATGTATCTTAATTCACTAGCTCTTGCAAAGGAATGATACTTTTATGAAAGTGCCCACTGCTTCTAGTTAGATACAGCTCATGTTAAAGGAATAGTAACTCTAAAAAGTGAAAGTGTTTTAAAGTAAAGAAAATATCATGTAGTGTTGCCCTGTGCTGTTAAAACTGCTCTGTTTGCTTCAGAAACACTACTATAGTTCATATAAACAAGCTGCTGAGTAGCAATGGCGGAAATTGAAAAACAGCTATATGGCACAGGATAAGTAATGGATAACAGATAACATTATGTTCTACAGAGTTTATCTGTTATCTGCTTTATAACTTGAACCTTTTTTCCTTTGACTAGTTGCCCCCATGGCTACACAACAGCTTATTTATATAAACAATAGTAGTGCTTCTGAAGCAAACACTGCAGTTTTACCAGTACAGGGCAACATTACATTACAATATATTTTTATTATTCTTAAACAATTTCATTTTACTGGTCCTTTAGATTGTAAAGCAAGAATGTTTCGAAAGCTAAGATTCACATTGAAAAAGCATCTGCTCTGGAAATGTAATCAATTTTCCTTTTTTTTTCTAAACATTCCATAGCAAACAGAGAACGCTATGTTTTTGTGTACTGTTAGTAGGGATCCACCTTGCAAGAGATTCAGCAGAATACTGAACAGAATCCTAATTTGCATGTGCAAATTAGGGGGGGTGAAATGGAAACCTCCTCACCCTATGTGCATACGCAAATTAGGATTCGGATTCAATTTGGCTGGGCATAAGGATTCGGACTAATCCGAATCCTGGATTCAGTGCATCCCTAACTGTAAGCACCTCTAGTAATTCAAATGCTGGTTCATTCATTCAAAAAATGCCACAATAACACCACTGTAAAATGTCTGAGAATAGAGAATGTAGAATAATTAAGTATGGGGGTACACAAACCAATTCAGAGTCTACTTAATAGCCGTTATTGCATTTGGGTGTGCCATCACCAGTGTAACCCAACAATGTCACACGGTACTTCCTGCCCTTATAACCTTCTTCCAGGTCCTGTCCAGCAGACCAGCACAGGCGCCATCTTGTCTCTTTCGCTCTTCATCCTGTACTGACCCGCGTTTTCAGGCTCATGCGCAGTAGGAGGAATCTGCCGGTGCGGAGCTACTGCT
>CM044439.1:106087289-106110063 GCA_024363595.1 Xenopus borealis
TAGCACACCTTGAAAATGTATTTCGGGCACAGAAAACCACCATTTTGCATGTGTGGCTCCTTTAACAACTAACTTTTGCCTGCCTTGCTTTGTCTTAGCTGCAACAAGATATCTATTTGTCAAAAATGCAACATGTTATTGTTTTCATGACCATATAAAAAGAGGACACGTGGGGGTTTTTGCACGTCACAGAAATGGATATTGATTAAAAGAAAAATATTGCTGGTGGTGCATATTCACGTCACGTGTTTTGATCACTACTGTACAGTACTAACATTTAAAACTCTTTGTGTACCAGACTTATTAAGATGGACTGTTCCTGTTATCTTTTTTAATCTTGCACATTATACATGCGGCATGAAAAGTAATATATTCACAACCAAGACTTGCTTTTATTCTGTAGCTATTTATGTTTTGGATTTTGCTTTGACAATACTGTGGTCAATATGCATCCATAAATGCCTCTTTATTTTTCTTTTCAAGGTCCAAGGTGCCAGTTTTAGAGGGTGGAAGGAAGTGACCTCTATATTCAGCAAGGATGATGAACAGCAGCTGCTAAAAGGGGCTAAATCTAAAGTGTAAGTTGAATGTACTATTTACTTTTAAAGAAGGAGGAAAGCTGCTGAGACTGTTTACCAATAGATTAGCCATAATAGTGCAAGCTAGAACACTGAGGCTCATTTATCAACACTGTGCAAATTTGCCCATGGGCAGTTACCTATAGCAACCAATCAGTGATTAGCTTTTTTTCTAGGGCAGCTGCAAGTATGAGTAATGAATGCAGCTATCTGGTTGCCATGGGTTACTGCTCATGGGCAAATTTGCCCAGTGTTAAAAAATTACCCCCACTATATTTATTCTGTAGAATGCTTTACCATACCTCAGTAAACAGCTCTAGAAGCTCTCTGTGTTTGTTTAGGATACAGCTGACATATTGGCTTGGTGTGACATCTCTTCCTGCCTCTCCCTGCTCAGGGCTCTTATTACAGTTAGGAAGGAGGAGGAAGAGAGGAGCAAACTGAGCATGCTCACGCCCGGGGCAAGGAGGTTTATGCTGAAAACAGGAAGTCTGATACAGAAGCCAATGTGTACACAATAGAAGGAAAGAAATGCTGTGTTTCTTTTGACAGAGGACTCCAAGCAGCATTACTTTGAGGGTTTATTGGTGTATTTATATGACCTTTCTGATAAAGCTTACTTAGTTTTTACCTTTCCTTCTCCTTTAACCCTCCAAATGCATCTCTCTTCCATCCTAATTAGTACAAACACTACATCAATCAACCTGTTGACTAGATTTACATTCAAATCTTGCTAATTTCAACAACAATGTGCCTTTTTGGACACAACCCCCCAAGTTTTTTTTTTACATGTTTTTTCCCACAGTTCTATAATCATTGCGGCCACCAGGGGCGAATTGCATCTGATGCAGCTGCATCAAAACTCTCATGACATCCATTGTTTCTGCAATTCATTTTCTTCTATATTGTTTTTTACCATTTTGCCTGACCTTCATAATTATCACTGCCATCTGGTTTTAATCTTAAAATTACTTAAAATTGCTATCACTTAAATTGCTTTTATATCACTTTAAGTCTCTTTTTTTCCTTATCTCTTTCCTCTTTTCCTCTCTGTTATTTCTTTCAAGTAAATCCCTTGTTTCTCTCATAGAAATCACTTCTTTCCTCCCTTTAATATCTTTACCCGTTTCCTGTTGTTTAAGCTTTGCAATGTTTATTATGCATTTCTATTTTATGTTCTAGTAGAGCTGTAAGACATTCAGCCATTTCATGGGCTGTTTCTAAAGTGCTTTTTCACCTTTAAATTAACTTTTAGTATGACATAGAAAGCGATGTGTGGTTTTTGCTTTTTATTCAGAAGCTCTCCAGTTTGCAGTTTCAGCAGTCTGGTTGCTAGGGTCCATAAATAGAGAATATGAATAGGAGAGGGCCTAAATAGAAAGATCAGCAATAAAAAGAAGCAATAACAGTACATTTTCAGCCTTACAGAGCATTTGTTTTTTAGATGGGGTTAGTGACCCCCATTTGAAAGCTGGAAAGAGTCAGAAGAAGGTTGCAAATAATTCAAAAACTATAACATACTAAAAGTTAAGTTAAAGGTGAAGCACCCCTTAAATCTTTTGTGTGTTTGTTACAGAATATCCGCGAAACCAAAAGAAGATATAAAGACAGAAAAGAAAGCTGGCTTTTGGGACAGTTTAGCAATAAAACAGAACATTCAGCCAAAGAAAGCTGATGAGATTGAAGGCTGGGAACCTCCACATATAACAGTAGAGGAGTCTCCAACCTTTCCTGATGATGGATTAGATGATCCCAATTCCTGGCCGGGCTGGGAGGATGAAACCAAAGGAACCACAAAATATACAAACCTGACAAGTTCAGGAAACAGCTCCAGGTGGAGCATAAAATCAGCGGGGAAACTGGTTAGTATTCGAAGGCGGAGCAAAGGAAACCTGACAGAGAACTGGGAGGAGTTAGAATGAAAACCATCGCAAGCGAGCAGTATGCAATGTCTTTCCACTGTGAGGCTGCAGGTTTCATGATTTTCATGTCATTTTATACCAAATTCTATTAAGTATTGTATACCTACTTTTATATTTATCTAGATCCTACAAAAATAAATTTGCACTTCTACTGTCTTCAAGTTATTTAACAGAGCCGTTCTGAGAAACAGCTGTGAAAGGTGAGGGTGCTTCGCCTATGCCTACACTTTGTAAAAGGAAATTTGGTTGTACCAAAAAAAAAAAAAAAAAAATGAGATTTCCTCTGTGAATGTATACACTGGGTATAAAATAGACTTGCTTAGACTGTTACCATTTAAGGCAGGGATGTCAGACAGGCAGCTTGTAGCTGTTGCTGAATTGCATATCACTTCCCGCCAGCTTCACTGGCTTGATAGGAGTTGTAGTTGAGCAACCGCTTTAGGGCAAGAGGATTATGGGAGATGTAGACGTGCAACAGACTGAGGGCCTCAAGCCTGGCATCCCTGAGATAAGGTTATTTGCCTTGCACATTAAACTGTCAAGTGCCTGTATTTCACCTTGCTAGCGTTCTTGTGATGCACAGCTTAATTTATTCATAAATTAATTTAGTCATTTTTTAAGCAACTGGCTTCTTTTTAATGACGTGTTATAGAACTAAAGCCACGTATATTATGTGTAACCTATTAAAACAAAAATAGTGGGCAAATGTTCATTTCCGGTATAATGTCTGGTGTAATAAGTAGCAGTATTCAAACTATAACTCGCCAGCTGTTGCTGAACTACAACTTTCAGCATCCCATTCACCTGGACAGGTTCAATGTTTCAGAAGAATGTTGATGTTGCAGCTTTTGAAAACTACAACTTCCAACATACTCATAGCTGGTTCTTCGGAGGAATGCTGGGAGGTGCCGCTAACAAAAGTTGGAGGATCAAGACTTGCTCTAAAACATAAGTTAAAGTTGGGGTGTTGCTAGGCTTTTCTGTATTCCTGATATGATGTATTCCTCTCGTATCCTTTTGGCACACTAGTTGTGCAGAAGAAACTCCAGCATTCCTTTATCTGCTTCACTGGGACAGCATTATGGGAAATGTAGTTCTGAAATGTAGTTCTGCAACAGTTGGAACGAATAGGCCTTCCCTTTCCTGATTCAAATCCCTCTGCATGCATTTTATTCCAAGAGACTGTTTGCATATTCTCAGACGGCCCTACCAGAGCACCAGGGGACAAAGAACTTTTGCAGAAGGGATGGAGTGTATTCCAGTACTCTTGCATGGAGTTTATTGGCCTGGGGTAAATCAGTGCTACAGTAGGTAACTCCTCTCCAGAAAACACTTTTCCCCTGGAAATAACGTAAATTGCAGATGGGGATACATATTTGAGTTTCTCAAGTGGCCCTAAGTTTCCCTTTCAAAGCAGCTGCAGACTGTGATTTACATTATTTCCGGTAGGAAGAGAACTAGGAATGTTCCACCGCCTGCAGTAGCGCAGATATATTGCAGGTGACAAAACGTCCCTTGTGCCAGGGCCTTAAGGGTTGTGGTGAAACAGTCAGACTGCTAAGAGGTGAGGTTAATGGCTGAAGCCTTACCAAGAAGAATTCAGATTGACTATAGCTATAGTGCAAGAGAGCTATGCAATGTAGTATTCATTATTTATATTGTTTTAATTGTTGTTTTTTTTTTGTTAGTGTCACTGTTAGACTTCACCTCCCAAAATATATGCTTTGTATTTTTTCATCTTGAATAAAGAACTAAGCTCAACCAAGAAACCTTGTTACAATATTGTTGCCTGGAAATATTTGTATAATAACACTTTTTATATTGTCCTAATAGAACAACATAGTACATTGCATTACATAATGCAGTTTGCCCATCACAAAATGTTCATGTACTGAGATGGTAACAGTATTTGAAGTGTACCTGTCACCCTAAGAAACAATTCCTTTCCATCAAGTAAGTTGAGCAATATAAACTTTACTTACACTATATTTATTATTAAAATTTTGTTTCCTTCACTCTTGGAATTACAAAATCACAGAAAGCAGGCAGCAGCCATTTTGTTGAAGCTCATTAAGATAAATTTTTTATCACCCCAAAATTTTGTATGCACCAGAATGGGGGACTTGATGCCCATGCGCAGTGCCCTAGGCAAATATAGAGTGTGAGGAGAAAGGGGGAATGTGGGGAGAGCAGTGACATCTGGAAATTGCTGAATGGAAAGTGAAAGTAATTGACTGCCCCGCCTCTATTCCACAGGCATAGAGGCAGGGCATGTAATATTTGATTGACAGCTCAGATATTTAAACACATTTTATAACAAGTAGGGATGCTTTAATGAAGAAACTAATTTAGGTTCCAAGTTTAATTTATAAAGGTCTTTTATTATAGAACTTTTTATGTGTGGGTGACAGGTCCGCTTTAATATGCGCAGTTGCTGGTGTTAAGTTGAATTCTGGGAGATGCAGCAAAATTACACTAAAGGACACAACCTGGTCATGCACATGTTTTTAAGAAGAGGCTCAGAGCTGCAGAATTCAAAACTAAAGACACCAGGCAGCCTCACACATTGGTCTTTCATTGTTGCTTTTGTTTTATAGTAGAGTTCGTTTGTCTCATTGTAGACATTGACCACCAGGTAAAATAAAGGTTTGGTTCCTGATTCGGCCTGAAGTACATCCCTACTTCATTATGAATATGTTATAGTTTATACTTCTCATCAGTAGCTGTCTTATAAAATGTATGAATTCAGGAGTATTAAAGGGTAGTTCACCTTTAAATACAACTTGTATTATGATGTTGACTGGTACATTCTGAGACAATTTGCAATTGGAATAATTTTCAGTTATTAAAATCTTTGTTCAGGAGCTCTTCAGTTTGATATTTCATCAGTTATCTGGTTGCTAGGGTCTTAGTTACTCCAGCAACTAGGCAGTGGTTTGGATGAGAGACTGGAATATGAATAGGAGAGGGACTGCATAAAAAGCAAATCAGCAAAGAGCAGTAGTCTTTTTGGCTGCCTAAATCAGTGACCCCCATTTGAAAGCTGGAAAGAAGCATGAATGGAAGGCAAATATTTACAAACCTATTAAATAATGAAGACCAGTTGCAAAGTTTATAGGAATAGGCCATTCCTTAACCTACTAAAAGATATCTTAAAGGGATGCTATAATGGGAAATTTTTTTCTTTTTTCAAAAATCATCATTCAATAGTGCTGCCCCAGCAGACTTCTGTATTGAAATCCATTTTTCAAAAGAGCAAAATGAAATTTTTTTACATTTAATTTTGAAATCTAGATAAATTGTCAGTTTCCCAGGAGCCCCCAGTCATGTGACTTGTACTCTGATAAACTCCAGTCACTCTTAACTACTGTACTTCAAGTTGGAGTAATATCACCCCTCCCTTCCTCCCCAGCAGCCTAACAACAGAACAATGGGAAGGTAACCAGATAACAGCTCCCTAACACACAGCTGCCTGGTAGATCTAAGAACAGCACTCAATAGTAAAGATCCAGTTCCCACTGTGACTCCTTCAGTTACATTGAGTAGGATAAACAACAGCCTGTCTGAAAGCAGTTCCATCTTAAAGTGCTGGCTCTTTCTTAAAGCACATGACCAGGCAAAATGACCGGAGATGTCTGCCTACACACTATTACCTACAACTAAAAGAAAATTACACCTGTTGTTTCAGGAATAAAAATTTCACATGGCAGAGTGACTATTTGCAGTGTAAACAATGTAATTTAGAAATGAAAACTACACCATAACAATCATGACATAATCTCTTTAAAGTTGAACTACACCCTTAAAGATTGTTCCCTGTGTTGTTTACAACACCGCTGCCTGGAGTAACCTTAAAGGAAAACTATACTATAAAAAGATATTGCATAAAACAGCTCATATGTAAAACCCTGCTTCATGTAAATAAACCATTTTCATAATAATATACATTTTTAGTAGCATGTGCCATTGGGTAATCATAAAGAGAAAATTGCCATTTTAAAAAACAAGGACAGCCTCCTGGGATCGTATGATCCAACGGTGCACACAAACATACCAAACAAACTATAAAGTTAGGTCACATGAGCCAATTAACAGACAGAGTTCTGTCTTTTGCTTCCACACTTCTTCCCTTTACAGTTAGAGTTGAAATATTTCTGGTCAGGTGATCTCTGAGGCAGCACACAGACCATCACGAAATGGTGGTTCAAGGCAAGAGATGTAAAAGGACAAATTTTACTTAAATATATATTCTAGTTTGGTAAGATTCTTTAATATGTCACTTCATTTGATATAAACTATCTTTTGCTGAAGTATTCATTTTGGGGTTATAGTTTTCCTTTAATAGAATTATGAGGAAGGAAGAAGAAATTAAAAAAAAAAAAGCAATGGAAGCATAAAGCAACCAAAGCGTACTTCTATTATATATAGGGTTTATACTAGGCAAAAGAATGAGGCAGGCACCCAATATGCACAATAGCAATTAAAGCCTTAGCTGTCCTCACTGAGATTTTGGACCCTCTGCTGATGTCTGCATTAATGGAACGGAGGTGGAAGACCAAAGCTGTCACTTTGGGTAAGTGCAAACATTAATTCTGGATTTGCTATGTTTATTTTTGTAAAAGTGTTTTTTTTTCACAGTTCAACCACTTTGGTAGGATACAAAAGGTGAACGTCCCCTTTAAGCCAAGACCTGTTTACATTTATAAATCTCTTATTCTTGAACTAATTCTTATCTTCATAGAATTTCCCTTAAACATGAAACATTTTTTTCCCACTTATAAGAACATGGATTCCCATCTTTGCCAATTTTTGGTTATTCCCATTATAATCTTGCTGCGTAGATTAATTAGCTTGTGACCAACTGTTATAATATCCTCTGGCCGGAGATTGTACCTTGTGTGCGACCGTGAATCACCTGATACCTTTCAGTTCACTGGTATATTAATTTCCATCATTGCGTTATGCCATAAAAAGAATCCTTTGTCCTGTGATTCAAAGCAAGGTTTTCTGGCTGCAGGAAGCAAGACTGGAACGGTATTGTAGAACACAATACTTTTCATTTGCCATTGATGCACATGCTTATCCTTGACAGGGGCTAAAGCAAATGAGTGAAAAAAGCAGGTTTGAAATATCTGTTTCAGAAAGCATATGGAAGAAAGGTGGCCAAAAACATAATTAGCCTGTGCAATACCTCTTTAATTTGAAGCCCACTGAAGTACTGGTACCAGTACTGACCAGCAATAGTAGCAGTGCAGTGGAGTCAGTCCATACTTCTCTGTTTTGAATATACTAAGATGTTTTCTATGTTGATTAATAGATGCAGGGCCACCATTAGAAATCACGGGGCCCCACACAACAAAATTTTCGGTGCCCCCTGGGCCCCGCGCACTCTGCATCAAAGTAAAAAGACCACACAGACATCAGCGCTAAAAACGTAACCCCCCCCAAGGCTTCCTTATAATTTAAAAAAAAATTGGTGCCAGCCCCCCCATAAAAAAGCATTGGTGCCAGGGCATAATATCGATTGAAAAAGTTTGGCACAAACTGGATCACTCTCCATGATGTAGTTAAAAAAATGTATTTATTTAGAACAGCAACATCCCAAATGCCTTACGCATTTCGTGCCTTTTGGGCACTTAATCATAGGCATTGGTGCCAGGGCCCCTCATACAAGTTAAAATTTGGGGTCCCAAAAAATATTTTTTTAAAAAAACATTGGTGCCAGGGCCCCCCATAAAAGGTTTTTTTAAAAATTGGTAGTCAGACCCCCCCCGACAAGTTAAAAAAAAATTGGGGCCTATAGAGTATTAAAAAAAAATTGGTGGCCAGGGGATTAAAAGAAAACCACATTGGTGTCAGTAGAATTGAACTCATGGCTTCAGGACTTCAATTATAGCTGTTTTCGTGACTTCAGGTATTTTTGTCACTTCAGGACTTCAGTGTTGGCTCCTTTTGGGACTTCGGGTCTTTCCGCCTCTTCAGGACTTCGCAAAAGTTCGGCACTTCCGCATTCTGCCACAGGACTTCGGAGCGTTCACTACTGCGCTCGTAAGGGGGGCTGAAGATTGCAGCACTGCCGGGCTCCCCTTCACCCCCGGCCTGGAACACTTGTCCCCCCTGATGGCAGGCCTGAATAGACGGAAACTGCTGGCATTAAGAGGTGCACATGAAGCACACAAAAAAATTGACAGCAGATTTTTCAGGTTTTGTAGGGTTCAGTTTTGGTTGTCAGGTTCTTGGATCCGACCAAATCCCAAATTGAATTCAGGATTTGGTGCATCCGTAATTTCTAATCAACCTACACTTCACTAGGGATGAGCGAAAAGTTTTACTGTGTTTTCCCACAAACAATTTTCACCCATGGAATCCAATGGGTGAAAAAAATTGTCGCTCAACAGAAAAATTTGACGCGCAACAAAAAAAATTGGAGGCTTTTTTGGCGAAGCAAAACGGCCATCACTACTCATCACTATTGTGGTTTATGCACTAGAAATCTCTGCTAGAAAGACTGTTGCTGGTGTTCTCATTTTATTAACATGTATTTCTATAGTGCCAACAAATTGTGTAGCGCTTTTGTGTCACCCTTCATCTAATGGCACTGGGGTGCGGTGGAGAATCGGGAGAATCTGATAATGTGGCAGATGTTTAATGTGGGAGAAAAAAATCAATCCGCAGTCAAAAAAATCCTTTTGTGGGTTGGCCAATATGGATTCATGTAATTTAGTAGAATCAAGTGCAAGTTAATATGCTATTATTACAGATATAAAAAAAATTATTATTTTAAAAAATAAGACTTGTTTTCCTGTAATTCTGAGCTTTCTGTATGTTGGGTTTCCTAATAAGGGATCCCATACCTGTATTATACATTTTTAATTAACTATCAATTTTAACCAAATCATATTCTACTTTTTAAAAATAATTTCCCTTTTCTTTGTGATAATAAAATACCTTGTACTTGATGTCAATTAAGCTACATGAATTCATACTGTTGGCAAAACAAACCTATGTTGATCTAAATTACAAAAATATCCATTATCCGGCAAACCTCAGGTCCCAAGAATTCTGGGTAACAAATCCCACACCTGTATATAAAGATACTAAAATCTAAACTTAAGTTTTTTGTTGTGCT
The DNA here is from genome assembly GCA_024363595.1 of Xenopus borealis. Classification (NCBI taxonomy): domain Eukaryota; kingdom Metazoa; phylum Chordata; class Amphibia; order Anura; family Pipidae; genus Xenopus; species Xenopus borealis. The sequence goes on from CM044439.1 coordinate 106,096,919, forward strand.
ATGTTATCCCACTTAAAGGTTTTGCCATTTATTATAACAAAATTAGATTTATCGAGTGGCCAACCCCCTTTTAACTGTTAGAAACTGGCAAGCTAGGTAATGGCGGCTTTCCCGTGCAGTTTCAGGTGTCACACAACTGATGTATTGCAGCAGAGCTGTAAACAAGAAGCTCGCATTGGCTAAAGTTTGCACATTCCAGAGTTGTGCCAAGCCTGAGCCTGGTACAAGCAATGTCCAGCAAGGTAACCAAGTACTTATAAGGGGAGGTTTATGAGTCTTGTTATATTCTTACTACGGCATCTCAAGAGAAAATGTTTGCTGCCTTTAAAGAGGACATACAAAGTATTTTAAATCTTAACTTCGAACTTTCTGCAGTGTATGCACTTGCATAGATACTCGATGACTTATGTAACAGGACAGGTCCGGACTGAGAATTAAAATAGGCCCTGGCATTTCAGGTACACAGAGGCCCAATCAGCCCATGCAGAAGCCCAAACAGCCCACTAAATACTGACTTTCTATGGCACCTTACAGAAGCCCCTCTGGCATTTGCCAGAACCCACAAATTGCCAGTCCGGACATGTAACAGGACCAGGGAATGTGCATTGATCAATACCCCTCTTTTGTTTGCTTCTAGCGAATTTGGCCAGATCAGTCGCACTTCCATTGTATTTACTTTTACTTAGCCTCGGTGTGCTTCCATAACCCCTTTTTTGTATTGAAGCCTGAATAAGGAAGTGAAGGAGGTGTACACTTTCTCTTTGGCATAGGAACATCAAGCAGGTTGGACTGAAGACCGTTGTGGCCTGACCAGGTGGGAAGCTGTTTCCTTTGGAACTAGTAAGTGGCTAGTAGTGGGGTATGAGCTCACTCTAGGAGTAAGAGATAAAGAGGCTAATTCACAAGAACAGTCTGATGTGCCAACGAGAAGTGAGTAGATTTGGGTAAAGCCCCTCAGGCAATGTTCACTAGCTATGAAATTGAGGTTGATCAGGTGAAGATTTGAGGAAACCTACAGGAGCTATAGTGAGACAGCCAAGAGAAGAGGGAAAGCCTAGAGAGAGAGAAAATGAGAAGTGACACTAGAATGGCTACAACAGCACTCAGCACAGTATTTATCATACAGTGACACTGGAGGCTTTGGGGTATATTTATCAAAGAGTGAAGTTCCGCCACTCTCCATTCATTTCTATGGGATTTTTAAAGGTGTATTTATCAAAGGGTGAACTTTCACTTCACCCATTGATAAATAGGCCTTTCAAAACCCCATAGAAATGAATGGAGTGCGGTGGAATTTCACTCTAGTGGCGGAACTTCACTCTTTGATAAATTTACCCCTTTGTGAGAAGAATGCTGTTTGTGAGAAGGTGAGAATTGTAGAGAACCTTCACTGTGTTACTCAGATCCGTGAGTTGGCAACCAGCTCCTTGGTCTGTAACCTGCCTCTTTGCAAGAAGCTGCCAATAAAGTGTACCAATATTGTGAATATGCCTACTTCTTACAGTAAAGGCCGTACACACACACACACACACATACATCTGACTGTAACGAATGTCCACCAGCCACAGGTGGCCCTTTTACATATCCCCTATAGAAAAAACTAAGGATGTATTGACTTCCAGTATCCGGAAAATTTAACAGGGGGTGCTTTATTTATTATAATACACAAGTTTCAGTGAGTCATGTGACAGAAATGACATCACTAAGTACCAATTCTAGCTGATGACCTCACCGAGCACCATTTATAAGAATATAATTTACAGGATATTCTTGGCTCTTTTGTGTAATATTCTTATAAATTGTCACATTCCAGTGTCTAAATGCACTATTTTTAACTTTCACTTGACATTCAGTAGTGTGGGTGTCCCCTGCTGTTGCAATTTAAATAGATAAGATAGATAGAAACATTATTTATCCAAAAGGAATGTATTACGCCAAAGATGCTATTTAGAAGACATACAGTACATATAACACAAATACACATTTATTATACATAGCACATTTGTTATAAATAGCTAACAACCTCAACACTACAACCTACTAAAAGTCAACAAATTAAACAGTAGCTCAGTAGCACATCTAGGTGGTCTCAATAATTCACTCTACAAAATAAAATTTCATTCCTGTACCTGGAAGTGTATATTTTTTCAGTTGTAATATTGGTGTGTAGGCAGCCATCTCAGGTTATTTTGCGTAGTCGTGTGTTTTCAGAAAAAACCAGCTTTCTGGATGGCTGTTTTCTCCTACTCAATGTAAATAGGTGAATGTGTCCCAGTGGGACCTAGATTTTACTATTGAGTGCTGTTCTTGGATCTACCTTCCCATTGTTCAGTTAGGCTCCTGGGGGGAAAGGGAGGGGATTAAAGAGTGACTGAAGTTTATTAAGCACAATCACATGACTGGGGCCACTGGAAAACTGAAAATATGTCTAGCCCTATTTCAGTTTCAAAATTAAATATTAAAAAATCTGTTTTCTCTTTTGAGAAACTGATTTCAGTGCAGAAGTCTGCTGGAGCAGCACTATTAACTGATGCATTTTGAAAAAGAAACTTTTAATCTAATGAGGAAGAATAGCCTACTCATGCCCTTGCTGTATCGTACCTCTCTATTTTTAGTCCAGTCTATCTTAAATTATACATAAAAATACCCAGGTACTTATATTCCTCAACAGCATCTACTTCAACCTAACTAATATTATCTGGATCAAAACCAGACTGCAACTTTCTAAAATCCACTAACAAACTCCTTAATTTTGGCTGCATTTAGTTGTAAATAATTTACCTCACACCACTCTACAAACGTCTCTACGAACCTCCTAAATTCTGCCTCCTGGCCCCTTTCGACAACAGTCACAAAAAGTAATCTGAGTCCATTTGCAGATGACACAGTTGTGAGCAATATTCAAATTCAGTGTAAACAAGAAAGGAGAAAAAAACCGGCACCCCGATATTACAGACTACAATATCACACTGTAGTCCAAGCAACTAACCAAGTGTCAACTTACATACACAAGTTTAGTCTGAAGCAGAGCAAGATGTTGGATGTTAAAGGCACAAATGCTCTATTTCACAAGAAAATAGTGGGGTGTTCAATGGCATGGTCCACTCCAACATGAGGCAGGTAAGAAAACTGCAAAAGATCAAGTGGTGGCTCAACTAGAGTCCTAAATCAAGTCACAATTAACTGCTCCAGTGTCTTCATAACATGTGAAGCCAGTGCTATGGGCCTATGATTACTAAAAGTATTAGGATACTTACACTTTGGCACAGGAACCAGTCACAATGTCTTCGTGCTCAGGCTCACATTAAAAATAATTTGTAAAACCTAACTCAAGTGGGTTGCACAGTCCTTAAGCACTCTAGGACATATACCATCGGCCCCACCAACTTCCCAGACCATATTTTAGAGCAGTGCTGTCCAATTGGTGGCCCCAAATGAAATTACACAACAGTAAACTAAACTCTAATGCTCTAAACCAGTGATCCCCAACCAGTAGCTCGTGAGCAACATGTTGCTCTCCAACCACTTGGATGTTGCTCTCGGGGTCCTCAAAGTGGGTGCTTATTTTTGAATTTCAGGTTTGGAAGTAAGTTTTAATTGCATAAAAACTAAGTATAGTGCCAAGCAGAGCCTCCTGTAGGCTGCTAGTCCACAGAGGTGCTACCAAATAGTCAATAACAGCACTTATTTAGCACACCAAGAGACTTTTTAATGCTTGTGTTGCTCCCCAACCCTTTTTACATTTGAATGTGGCTCGCGAGTAAAAAAGGTTGGGGATCCCTGCTCGAATATTCGAATTTAATTTTATTCGAATATTTGAAAATTCGATGGTCGAATACTTACCCTTTAAATTTAAATTCGATCACCTACTTCGCCAGATTAAACCTACCGAAATGGGGATCATTCCCTAAGATCGATCGATCGCTAAAAATCGTTTGAATATTCCATTCGAATTCGATTTGAATATTCGATCGAATTTTCCGTATTCGATCGTTCGATTACCTATTCGATTAATTCCCCACTATTCCCTGGTCGAATTTTGAATTTTTTTTTCATTCGAAATTCGACCCTTAGTAAATCTGCCCCTTACAGTCCATTTGTATAAACACTTTACCTTTACTCCCCTCTGCATTGCAACATTTTTTCACATGATTGATATCCTTGCAGTGAACACTGTTCATACCTACCAACATTTGAAAAACAAGAAGAGGAACAACAACATCTGCTGTGTGTAGCTTGGTGTCTATTTTGTGGCCACACCCCCTAAATACCATTTGGCAGGATATGGAAACTCTGAACACATTTCTGGGGTTTTTAGGACCATGTTTTATGTGTTATTACAGTTTTGCTCATGAAGGTGAATTGCCCTTTAGGGCTAGGCCAGACGGGGAGATTCGGGGGCATTTTGTCTCCTGGCGACTTCTCGCCGCGACTTGTAGCCCCCGAACCTCCCCGAATAGCCACGTACCCAAGCACACCGGCGTTGCTTGAAAACGCCAGCGCGTATCCACACGGAGCGGCGCGCTTTTTGAAAGCGCTCCAAATTGCCTCGCCAGGGCTACAAGTCGCGGCGAGAAGTCGCCAGGAGACAAAATGCCCCCGAATCTCCCCGTCTGGCCTTAGCCTTAAGCTGAAAGTCTCAGTTCTCTGAAGAGGCCTGCTTATCTTAAATATTTACAATTGTATCTTTGCTTATTTGAAATAATTGCAAATGTATCTCAAAGATACAGTTGTACAAATCTTCGTTTTGTATTATTTTCAGTCTGTGTGTGGATTGTCCCAACATATTGTGTATCATGGCAAACTTTCATTTAGTCAGACAGGTTAGAATATTTCTGACAGCTAACGATAATATCTCTGCATGCATTGCTTATCTGACTATATCAATGGGTGACTGTCACTAATATTTGTCGTTTTACGATTGCTGTCTGTCAATTCATGGCCAGAACATCGTCTGATTTGTTCTTTTTACTGCTTAATCTGAATGGTTAGTGTGTTGGAAATCAGCATGTCTATGGCTAGCTTAAGGTGATGATATCTAAAAGAGTATAGTATGTTTAAAGAGATTCTGTCGTATGAAACCATTACTATTGATTTTCTTTTTCACTGGAATAATAAAACAACTAAAACAATTCATCCTGACTGGAGGCAAAACAATCCTTTTAAGGCCATATTTACCATATAGGGACTCAAAAGCCTAATGATTATATGATTTTTTTTAGTGGACTAGTGGAGAATTAAGATCCAATTTACAGAAAGACTCCTTGTCCAGAAATCTCCAGGTACACACGTGTCATACCCAATGCATAACACAATTTGTGGCACACACCAACTTTTTTATGTACATTTGCAGCATAAATCCACACATTGTTATAACTAGTTAATAATTAGTAATAATTGAGATTAAAGTACAAAATTCTGCCAAACGTATTCTGCATGATTTAGTACCTTTTTAGAGACAACCACCTTACTGCTCATTGTTCCTAGACCTATAAAAAGCACATATTAGTTTTTTTGTGCTTAAGGCCAAAGTCAGAATTCTTTTGAAACATTAATTGCAAACCCTTGACCTTGCAATTTCCATTCAACCATTTTAAAGACCGATTTCATAACATTTTAGTAAAAGCTCTTAGTTAAATGCATATTAGAAGCACTGCCTTACTAGACAGGTGTATTAGTTGTTCTAAATTCTCCTCAGATTTAGTCCTATTGTATTTAGCAAAAGGGGAACTCCGTCAAATGTATTAAAACTATTTAAAAATGTTTTAACTTTGCATAATTAAAGAAATTGAATTTGATATGTAAATGTAATTGCTATTGAAAGTAGAGTCTCTCTCACAACAGAATTCAACTCTCTTCCAGCCAAGGTGCCAGTTCTGAGAATCATGCAAGGCATTGTGGGTTGTGGTGGGCCAACCGGTCTTGTTTTGCTTTGCTCAACTGGGGAAAAGTAACTTTTGCTATATTAGGGGTTATATTTAGATCTTAGAATTGGCCCTGGTGACAGATGCTCCCTAACTTGTACATCTGAATGACACAAAAATTAGAGGTGCGCCCCTTGTGAATTTATCACTGCTGGACACAGGAAGTGCTGTATTCCTGGGGTGGTGGGATGTAAATATTTGTGCCAATTCTACTATCTACAGGGCATGGAGCAAAGTACAACAAGCATGGCAGACTGCACCCATTTTTTATAGCATAAGATTTATAGGGTTTAGTCTATCATACATTTTAAAGAGTAATATAAACTGAAGCATAGAACTGCAACATTGAAAACTATCCAAATATAATAAAAAAAAGAAAACATCAAACACTAGTTTGTGTACCATTTTTTGAAGTGTAACCTCATTATACATATTATATATATATATATATATATATATATATATATATATATATATATATTTGACTTGGGGCAGCTGGGAAATTGACAATATGTCTAGCCCCATGTCAGATTTCAAAATGAAATATAAAAAAATCTGTTTCCTCTTTTGAGAAATGGATTTCAATGCAGAATTCTTCTGGAACAGCACTGTGAACTGATGCATTTTGGAAAAAAAAATTTTCCCATGACAGGATCCCTTTAAGTTTTCTGGCTAAGAGTATATGTGGTTTGTCACTCCAATCATAATATAATTGCTTCAGCCGACATAGGGCCTTAGTGTCAGCTAGTAGAATTGCTTTAAGATTACTGCCTGTCTGAGAGAACAGATTCCCTCCATTTTTCTACTTTCACTGTGCCCTTCAGGTTTTAAACAACCCCCTTTGCTGTGCAGTCAGGACAATCTGTGCTGGTAATAGAATTAGCTGGGTAGATACTGCTTTCAGTAACAATACCACAATGCACTTTAAAAGGACATTTTCAGTTAATGGATATTGTAAAATTGCTAAGATCTACATTTTGTGCCATAATGCAAATATTTTTTTCAGTGTGTGCGGGTTGTTGCCCTTTAATCCTAGAGCATCAAATCAACACTCCGTTCTTTTGCTGAGTACAGACCTTGCTGCAGTGGATTATTCTAATAGAGGAATGAGGCTGGAATGCTTAACCCAGAGCAGTGTGCTTGGAATGTCTAATCTTGAGCTGCCTGCTGGAAAGCATATTAATGTACAGTGTGTTTGGAATTCTAAGCAGAACAGAGAATATGCAGATCTTAAACTGAAGTGGTGTATTAGGCAATATTATGGAATATTATAACCTTTATTTTTATTTTCTCTTTGGAAAGACCTGAATGTATATGAAACCCCCCCCCCCATATTGCCTTTCCGTGTAGATGTTACATGAAAATATGTAAAGCATTTTTAGCCTATAGACCGGCTAAGCTCCTTACCACCTCCCATGGGCCTCCTATTGTTCAATAAGCTCATTTTAAGAACATAGAAGGGTGTCTGGCTTAGCATTCCAGGGTATATAACATGATGCCATTTGGGGCTTAGTAAAGTTTATTTTTCATAGTCTATAAAGATGGATACCATGGTATTTCTCACAATTCTGCAGAATAGCCAGCGTCCGTTAAAGGACCAGTGACACAAACATTTTAAAAATATTCAGCAATAACATTGGCAGTCACATTTAAATTTTTTGCTTTAAACAGAAGTGCTTGGATATTAAAATCATTCTATTGGAATGGTCTAGATCCCAAATCTGTTGTGAGCCTTGCATAATACATATTCATAAACTCCCCAGAAAGTGCTGTCATTTGAATATTGGAAATCTGTCTCATGATGCAACTACAAAGGATGTTTGAGAAATTGATAGAGGGTATGTTAAGATTAAGTATTAGAATAATCGACATTCTTTCAAAATGGTTGCAATGTAGTTGTGCAGGATCTCATTTATGGTAGCAGCCGACTCCTTAAAAGTTCAATATCTAAATGTTTGTGTTGCTTTATTAACAATATCTAACATGGGGAGTAAAATAAAGGTGAGTGTTTTGTCATTCAGTCTGACTAGCACTGCACTTACTAGAATTCACCCTCTGTTTACCCTGTGACATAATGATAACAGGGAGTTGTGAGGTATTTAGTCTAGTGCAGTGCTGTCCAACAGGTGATGACCTGCCCATGGACAAAGCACTACCCCACCCTGTGGGGTAGTGCTTTAGTATAGACAGTCATGTGCATGCACAGTATAACTCATGTGCACAGTGTCATCTACATGCTATTTGTATAAACACCACATATTCCCCCTATAGTAGGAAAGCATTTGGACAACCATAATAAACAGAAATAATGAAAGTGCATGCAAACAGTAAGCAATATTATGCATTATTATTATTCACATCACATAGTCCTTGGTCCATACAGGTAGTTTTCTGATTCTCTCAGTACGCCTCATAGGTTCACTTTCATCAGGCCTACTGCAGTTGGCATCTTCTCCAAAGTAATATTTAACAGGAGCAAGACGACTTGCATTCTATGTCGTCCATCAGACAGTTCATATGTGTATGGTCCTCCCTGGTGTCTCAATTTAAAGTGGTGTAGTAAATTTAGATTGTCCTTGTTTCAGTAGTCCTGGTTTCTCAATTCTGACTAAAGATCCAGGCTGAAAGCACTTCTCTTGCACCACGTTTTCTGTCAGTATAAGCCTTGCATTTGGCTTGTTGATGTTTGACAATATCAGCAGTAGATGATTTTGTAGGCACAGTATTTTGTGGAAGTCTGTAGTGCACAAGTAACCTAGTGCACATTTGTCTGCCATGGAGATGATTGGGTTATTGAATGGCATATTGCTCTGTAGTTATGTAGGAACTTTCTAAGATTTCCCAGTAAGGTTTGTTGTCTGTAGTGCTTCTTTCAGACTTCTGTTGAATCACTCACATTTCTTCATTTGCTTGTGGGTAATACACTGAAGATTTCCTATGCACAATATTCCTCTCTCTCAGAAAGATTTCAAACTCAGCTGAAATAAACTGTGGTCTGTTGTCTGATATTAGCTTACTTCTCTGCGGAAGACTGTAGACAGAAATGTTATTACTGTAGATGATGTTATATGAGAAACAAATTAAATTTCTGGCTATTTAATGTAATAGTCAGAATTATAGCAAATCTGCAGTTTACAGGAGCATCTGCAATATCAATAGCCAGTTTTTCCCATGCTGAATCAGGGAATGGTACTGGCTGAAGTGGTGGTGTATGTGTGATAGCTTCTTTGTCATGATTCTGACAAGTAACACAAGTAACGCAAGAATGAGTTACCACAGTTACCACATCAGCATCCGTTTCTGGCCACCAGTATATTTCTCATAGTCTTTGTTTTGTACGTACAATTCCTTGATGACTCTCATGTGCAAGTTGTATGAGCTTCTCTCTCAAGGCCTCCGGTACCAGTAAGCGATGAGCTCCACGGACAGCATAGCCATCTACTAATGACAATTCATGCCTAATCCTATAGTGCAGATTTTAGCAAAGTGTCCTAACTTTCTGCATTTGCGACACTGCACAGGTTTTTCAGGACATGTAGCATAATTTGCAATGTGTTGTGTCGAACCACAGCGAAAGCAGTATTTTTTATGTGTATTTGCTGCACGGTTTTGCAGTGAATCCCTTTCTTTAGCACTGTATTTTGCCTGTGACTGTGTATTATTAGGCCATAGAACTGGGTTCACAATCTGTACATTACCAGCAGTTCCCTGACTGAGAGTTTTAGCCTCTGCCACTGCTGTTTGAATTTGGCTAGCAACTTTAATAGCCTTTGCAAGGAGAGGAGCAGTCTCTCTCTAATGCGAGGTGAGTTTGTTTTTTCCACTATTTGGTCTCTTAGCATTTCACCTGTTAGATTCCCAAGCTCACAGGTAATAACCAGCTCTCTGAAATATGGTACAAATTGTACTGTGGATTCTCCATTATGTTGTCCATGTTGGCAGAATTTATATCTTTCAGCAACCACATTTACTCTTGGCATGAAAAAAATCTTTATAGCAGTAAGAGCAGTTTCATAAGTCTCATCAGGTAATGGTAATGTATAAAATATACGCTGTACCTCTGCTCCCAGGCAGCGAAGTAAAGCACCCTTTTGTAGCAGCAGAATCTCCCCTTGGTCAGCAGCAATAATGTAATTTTAAAACATACGAATCCAAGCAGTAAAAGGTATGGTAGGCTCACCAGGGTTTGGGAGAAAACCTGTAGGCTGCTGCAGAAGAGACATCTCATTGCCAATTTGTTGTGTTTTCATAGCCTAGGATGAGTATAGTATAAAAGTGCTTTATTAGCAGGTTCATGCAGCCATTACATAACAGTAACATAAACTCTTAAGCAGTATACACAGTTATGTGTATGCACAGTATAACTCATGTGCACAGTGCCATCTACAGGCCATTTGTATAAACACCACAGGCAGGCAGCGGTCCATGTGCAGTGGGGCTCACCAGGATTCTCCATAGGTTCCAGGGTGCAAGCCTGACCCTGCTTTTGTTTAGCATCACCATTTTAATATAATCCAGCCAATTCTGTAATATACTTTAGATGCAGTCTTACCCAGGAATATGAATACTATGCATTGTTCAAATTCCGGATGGGGGTGTTATCTTTAGGGATGCACCGAATCCACTATTTTGGATTCAGCCGAATATGAATCGAATCGGAACCCTGTTTGGGAAGGGGAAAACATTTTTTACTTCCTTGTTTTGGGCCAAAAAGTCATGTGATTTCCCTCCCTGACCCTGATTTGCATATGCAAATTAGAATTCGGATTCGGTTCGGCCAGGCAGAAGAATTTGGCCGAATCCGAATCCTGCTGAAAAAGGCTGAATCCCGAACCGAATCATGGATTCGGTGCATCCCTAGTTTAATTAGGTATAATTCTGAAAATTTGCCAAAAGAATTCCATTCCAAGAAAAAGAAATCCAAATTAAAAGGGCTCACCACTCATGTTCCAAATGCAAATATTAAAATACAAACTAAAAGTGGCATATCACATATTTAAATGAACCAGGGTCAAGCAATAAAATTGGGATATAAATCTCCTCAAATGCTTAATATAAACAATAATTAAGGGATTAAACTCTCATAAACCTAAAGTCTGCCATTCAAATATTACTGATATCCTTATATAAAGTGTTTGTATACACTTCTGTCTTGAGGTTTTAGTAGGGCAGTAGCAGTATCTTATAATACAGATGCTTTCAACGTTGCTTCAGTTCTGGAGCTGTATGTAAATGTCATCAATGCACTTTATATGGGAATGTAGTTGTGTGTAAATTATTTTTGCAAGTAAAATAATCCAGCCCAAAACCATGTGGTATGTCAAATACTTTACAGGAAAACCTTATAACCATTGTTTATTTTCAAATTTGACCACTAGATGACACTATTACTCTGTGTATAAAAATCTGACTATCATGAAAAAGAGCCAAGTATGTCTTGGAAATGCTTCTACATAATAAAGGGTTTTTGGTTAAATGTTAGTCAAAACTCTGACATTTCCATTTGTTAGGGAGGGTCTGAGCATCTCAGGGATATTATATGTAAATAAAGCTTCTGAGTCTGAACATTTTGACTAAAAACATACATAAATCCAAATTTTTAGTGGAAATTTTTTTTTTACAGATTGTTATACCCCAAGGATGGAAAAAGGACCTACCGAGGTTGTATATAAGTCAATGGGAGAGGTCCCTATCTTATATGGAAGTTTCTGTACTCTGCGCCCAAAACTCTGATTTTCTTTGTACTTTTCTGAAAAATTTGCTACATTCAGTAGAAAATATGAAAAAATTGTACGTTTCGTAATTTTCCCTCGATTTTGTTTTGTGTTTGTCTCCAATCCAATTAAATCGTGCTTTTTATAATAATAATAATAATAATAATAATAATAATAAATAAGGTACAATTGTGTATTCTAGTCTGGTCAGGCTTTTTTCATTAAAAAACATTTTCAATCAAAAAAATTTGGATTTTGATAAATAAGGCCCTATGCATCCGTAATCCATAATAGCATTACTTTTTTAGATGGCCAGTAGAAGGAGCTATGGTAGTACGTTAGTCAAACCTGTCAGGCCATACATTCTCTCTGTATTGTCATAATCCTTAGTTTATATACAGTAAGTCTCACGCATAGGCATTAGGGTTGCCACCTTTTCTTGAAAAAAATACTGGCCTTCCTATATAGTTATCTTTTTTTCCTATTAATAAAATTGCGATTAAACATCAAAAATACTGGCCAGGCCAGAAAAATACCGGCCAGGTGGAAACCTTAATAGGCATGTATGTGAAATGCAGAGCTAGTAGTGTTTTTCCTGGATTTATTGTGATCAGATTAGTCCTTGCAATCTGTAGAGCCTGGAAAATGCCGGAGGGGCTGTTGTAAGATCACTATTTATTGGGCCTGTGGGGGGAGGCTGTTTGGGTCTTTGTGTACTTGAAATGCCAGGCCCAATGTAGCTTGGACCTGATTGGGATTTTCCACTGTCAAGCCCCCATGCAGATTCCAAGCACAGGGGAGGTTGTTGAGGACTGTGTGGCACCATCTTTGTAGTAAGTTGAACCAAGCCCTACAGAAATGACAGAATTCTACCCCCCGAATAAAAATAAATAAAATAAAAATATATTGCATAAAACAGCTCATATGTAAATAAACAATTTCATTATAATATAATATTTACTAGCATTGCCATTGGGTAATCATAAATAGAATATTGCCATTTTAAAAAATAAGGACCTTACCCTGGGATCCTACAATTCACGGTGCACACAACACAAACATACCATACAAGTTAGGCCACATGAGCCAATTAACAGACAGAGTTTTGTCTTTTGCTTCTACACTTCTTCCTGTTATAGTTAGAGGCAGAATAGCCAAGGGTCAAATTACGAAGTTTTTAAAGAGACAGTACTTCAGCAGGTTTAAGGTGGCAAAGGGTCGAATTCAAATTTTTTAAAGAGACAGTACTTCGATTTTCGAATGGTCAAATTTTTAAATTCAAATCCTTTTATTTTTTCAATTTGAATCAAATTATGGCCTATTCAATAGTCGAAGTACACAAAAATTACTTTGAATTCCGAATTTTTTTTATTTGAATTTTCACTTCGACCCCTGATAAATCTGCCCCTTAGAGTTGTAGTTTTTCTGGTCAGGTGATCTCTGAGGTAGCACACAGACCATCACAAAATGATGGTTCAAGGCAAGAGATGTAAAAGGGCAATATTTA
>CM044439.1:106115439-106155104 GCA_024363595.1 Xenopus borealis
TTTTTTTTTTTTTTTGTTACATGTAAACCAGTATTGCAAGCTTAGCATAAAGGTAAAAGGTCAACAACAAAGATAAACACAGATTTAAAGGGAGGCTGTCATCCCTCTGACAACAATCATTGCTCTGCTTCAAAGTGTTACAGAGAAAGCAGTTATTGTGACGCTGACCAAACAGCTGCTTTTGGGGCACAAAGTTTACCCTTCTGCTGCCCATCCAAGTGATCGAAGGAGCAATATAACAGCACTGCCTACATCTGTATTTATCACATTACTTCATCATCTCCCAGCCCTCTTTGACTGCCAGACTGCTAGTCACACTTTGTGTACAACACACATCTCATGGGTCATCACTTAACAACGCAGAACAACAGAAAACATGCTACTTCTCCCTTATATGGTTAATAACATGGTTTTCTTTGTCTTCATGGAATTCAACATTACAACATTCTTCATATACAGTACTTCACTTAAGAAATAGATTGATAGATTACTGCTTACATCAGCATACAATATTTGCACCTGTCCTATATGTAGTGCCCTTCCTGGCTCAAAATATTAAGTACAGGGCTTGTTATGCTCTTCACATTCCACACCTGAAGCAGTAAGCAAATAAAATTAAAACTGATGGGGGGCAAGATAAAATATGGGCAAAAATAATAAATTTTCGCCACATTTGCCCCTGCTGTTTTTACTTTGATGCACATGTAATTTGTTTAAATGGAACACATGGAGAAAATTTGCTCCCACTGTATAACGGACACTGCCCATGTGCCCACACACTCAATGGTGGGAACAACGTGTGTCCACCAGTGAACCATACACCTTCATTCACACAGATTTGAACCTAACAGTGATAGGAAAGGTGTATTATGGGAAACAATCATGGCACGTTTGCCCCTGTTTTATCACTTTACACACTGGCCACTATAGTAAATGATCCCTCTACTGTAGGACGAAACTTGACCTTATAAAAGGGAGCCATAGGGACAGAATGGGGTATCAATTTTGGTTCCCAAGCCAAAGGTTAAAATCCTGGTTCTATCATGATGGCTACTTTGATTTCTGTGAAATTACTTTCTCATTGTGTAACCCTTAAATCAGCAAGCAAATGCTATTAGGAAGAGCAGGAGCAGATTTGTAAGCACAGATATAACTTTTCAGAGCATATCTCTTTTTAATGCTTATGATACATATCTGCTTCTGCTGCATCTTTAATGGCCTCTAAGGGACACTCCTGTAGCTGGCTGTAGAATCTGTATCCTTGTCATGCTTACCAGCAGCCTATGCATATTTCATTGCGGATATTCACCTTCTCTAATAGAAAACATTATCACTAAAACAAAGGATTAGGTCAGTGGTGAAAGAGGGTGATCAGTTTTGTTCTGTACTGCTGTTTTCCTTTGGTGCTCCAAACAGAAAATTGCCATTTGTGTTCAGGTATGCTATTTAGGATACTCCTTGTTATGCACTTAATGTGACAATTTATTGAATGGAGGGAGAAATTGAACCCAAAAAAGTCTGAAGACTTCAAAATTTGCAGTGATTATAGCACCTATATAGACTGATAAAATCTCATGGTAAAAGAAAAAAAGACTGATCACAGTTACATAATATCTCTAGATAGTACAAATATGAAATATTACAATCTTACAAACAACAAAAATACTATTAGCCCATTTTTACCAGTAGAGGGTAGTACAGTATTATGTGCATCCCTAATAAGTATCAATGTTGTTCTTTCTTTCCTTACTCTTTTAGATATTTGTATGAGAACCAAGTCCAAATGGCGCTAAAGGAGAACAAGCTTATTCATGGATGTTCTAAATACAAAATTAAAACAGATTCCTTGTGCCAAAATCTAAATAGGAAGCTCAGCAAAAATTCCGCTAAAAACGGAGCCCATTGTTTTGCACCATTTTAGACTAATAATAGTCTGGGTATAGGGTTCTATACAATAGTTTGTCTAGAAAAATCATTCATAATCTTATCAGAAATAAATTGTAACATTTGACCTATAGTAGATACAAAAAAGGTTAGCTATATTAAAGGCAACAGCAATTGAATAAAAGTAATTTTGTTTGTAAGGGGGCAATGCTCGGGATTTTTTTTTTTGCTTCTGAGGAAGGCTTCTGTGTAAGACTAAAAACAAACTTTCTTTTTTTTTTGCATTTTTGTTTGACCGTTTTTTAAAATAATTTGAGTGCTGCCCCTGTCCCTGTATTTGTATATGCATAGATATATATGTACATGGAGCCAGAAGACCTACACCTTCTTCTACAAAACAGATTTCTCTAAGGCTGTTCCTCTTTTAGTCTTTGGCACTGGAACCTTAGATACTGGATTTTAACAGAATTAGCACCTGCACACATGGTAACACTCATTACCACCTCAGACACAACAGCCCTGGGGCAGAACAGAGTATTTAGAGCTAGGTTATGGGCATCTGGATGTCTATACATGTGTTGTTTAGTTTACAGCAAGAGCGTCATCCTTAGGCTGAGGAAGATATTTAACTTAATGATTGTAACTCTTTTATAGAAGGCATAAAGCCCTACTTACTGACACTCTCTCTAATAAGCATCCTCTCTTGATTTCTATGCTTCCACTCTCCACCCCAATTAAGCCTTCTTTTCACTCACAATATGACCTTGATTCTGGGACAATAATCTTATTCTTCTTGTTAAGCCCAATTTCTCAGTGCAGGTTTCAAACATAACCAGGGACAAAATATATCAGAGCCATGACAGTGCAGGCAAGTAAGGATGAGCAGGGAGCTCAGGCACATTAGGGGAAAGAGACAAAGGAGAAATTAGTTGATTATTTCTCTACACACAATTAATTAAAATAAATATATACACTATATTGATCTTTTTATGTAACATAGTTCACAGTACCAGATTAAGTCAGCCAAGTGGTTTACATGTGAGAAATACCAAACACATTGGCCCCAAGTCCCAGGCTTTTGGACACCATGGCCATCTCCCATAGATTCCATTTAAGTCAAATAATTCTCATTTTTAAAAATGATTTCCTTTTTATTGTGCTAAGATATCAATCCTTATCAGAGCCAAAACAATCCTATTGGGTTTATTTAATGTTTAAATGTATTTTTAGTAGACTTGAAATATGTTGATCCAAATTACAGAAATATCCTTGTGTCCCTATGGGTGGGTTTGTGGCATTTTGATTTTCTGCTATTAATCTTGAATGAATGTAAGTGTATTTTTATAATAAAAATCCCTATTTGTGCAGCTCTATGCATTAACACTTTCCCACTATTACCCACTGTAACGTCATCTTCAACACATTTACTCAGCTAGGGATATTGGCTCAGGAGTTTCTCTTAACAAATTGTGGTATGGGATCAGTTGTCCAGAATGCTCAGGATCTGGGGTTTTCCGGATAACAGATCTAAATAAACACAATAGGCTGGTTTTGCTTCCAATAAGGATTCCTTATACCTTTGTTTGGATCAAGTACAAGATATTATTTTGTTATTACTGAGAAAAGGGTAATCATTTTTAAAATTGTTTAATTATTTGGATAAAATGGAGCCTATGGGAGATGGCCATCCCCTAATTGTAAGCTTTCTGGATAAAATGCTTCCAGATAACAGATCTTATACCTGTAAAAGGGTTAGTCCACACCTTGTGATTCTGGGAGATTAGTCACCTGATGACTAATCACCTCTTCTTTTGGGTGACTAACCTTCCTGAATCACTTACCCCTGTCTCGCACTGGGCGAAATGAAAAGTCACCTGCAGTAATTCACATGCGTCGGTATGCTTTCCGAAATTGCCCGTAATTGGGCAACTTTGGACGATTTCGGAAAGCGCACCGCCATATGTCAATTACCGCAGGCAACTTTTCATTTTGGCCAGCGCTAGACAGGGGTAAGCGATTCAGGGAGATTAGTCGCCCAAAAGAAGAGGTGATTAGTCGCCAGGCAACTAATCTCCCAGAATTGCCTAGTGTGGACTAACCCTTAAGTAAGTGAGAAGATGTTCACCAGTGTCAAAGGTAGAGAAAGTAAGAACCAAATGGAAAGTCAGCGCAGGCAGAGCTGTACGACATGACATAATGTGCAGACAAAATATATCTAGCCAACAAACTAGATGTTAAAGTGTTTCCATCAATGTGGCGAACATCAAACTACTGAAATCTTGGTGCCAAAAAGGTTCCTTCACAATGGCAAAAGTATTAAAAGGGTGGTTCACCTTTAAGTTAATTTTTAGTATGTTATAGAATGGCTAATTCTCAACTTTCACCTGGCTGTCATAATTTAATTTTTTAATTATTTGCCTTCTTCTGACTCTTTCCAGCTTTCAAATGGGGGTCTAAAAACTAATGATCCATAAGGTTACAAATGCAATGTTATTGCTACTTTTTGCTACTCAACTTTCTATTGAGACCCTCTACCATTTATATCTCAGTCTCTTATTCAAATCAATGCATGGTTGCTAGCTTCATTTGTACCCTATCAACCAGATTGCTGGAATTTAAAAGCGGAGAGCTGCTGAATAAAATGCTAGATAACGCAAAACCCCTAAACAATAAAGAAGGAAAACCAATTGCAAATTGAATCTCGCTCTCTACATCATACTAAAAGTTAACTCAAAGGCGGACAACCTCCCTAAGGTTCTGTCAGAGCACAGCATGATGAGAGTGCAGTGGCACACTATAGCACAACAATACAAAAGCACAAAAGAACACTGTTGTGACAATAAAAACACTGAGGTACACTGCTGCCCAGGAGAGGGCACTATTACACACCAACATTCAGGTTCACCAAACACTTTTTACTGCTTTCCATTTCATATATTCCCACAAACAATTATTTTACACTTTAAACGAAAATACTTTTTTTTTTTTTTTTTTTTTTTTTTAAATACATAGTAATGTTATTACTAAATTTATCAAGAATGCTGTGATCTTCCATCATCCTGGGATGGCAGCAGTTTGGTGTAAAAACAAACAAATAAACAAACCGTATATAAATTACCTTTTCAATTGGGCTAATACATGTGACCTCAGCATATGTCCTAGATGCTAATGATGAGAAGCCATGGGAAAGGCTAGTTAACTGAAATGCAATCTTACACTTTGTGTAGTATAAGTAGGAATGGTAAGGCTGTGAAGACAGAGGCAGATTTCTATCTTTTCTGAATTACTGCTTTACTAGCCAAACTGCCAAAGTTATAGGGGCATGTGTCCAGCTAAAATGGAAAAAAAAATACCCCACTTTTGACATGAGCATCTGAAGTTGTTCCCAGAAGCACCGGCTGGTTATTATGCTTTGCTTTCTGTGGGATCAGTCATATTTGACTTTTATGGTTTTTTTTCAATACATATATATTTCTTGCATTTCAAATAGTGTCTATGCCCCTTCTGTACACAAGCCCAACTGATCAAGCTCATGTCAAAAAGGTGTATATTTTCCCTTTAAAGGAAAAAGGAAAAGAAAAACAATGTAGGTCTCTATAAACAAATATTGCATAAAACAACTCATATGTAAAACCCTGCTTCATGTAAATAAACCATTTTCATAATAATATACATTTTTAGTGCCATTGGGTAATCATAAATATAAAATTGCCCTAGGATCCAACGGTGCACACAAACATACCAAACAAACTATAAAGTTAGGTCACATGAGCCAATTAACAGACAGAGTTGTGTCTTTTGCTTCAACACTTCTTCCCTTTACAGTTAGAGTTGAAATATTTCTGGTCAGGTGATCTCTGAGGCAGCACACAGACCATCATGAAATGGTTGTTCAAGGCAAGAGATGTAAAAGGGCAATATTTACTTAAATATATATACCAGTTTGTTAAGATTCTTTAATATGTCACTTGATTTGATATAAACTAGCTGTTGCTCAAAAATTCATTTTTGGGGTATAGTTTTCCTTTAAGCGTACCCTGTAATATTCCTGTATTAAATGCCCTGAGTAGCCAGATCAGCCAAGGTTCCTTTGGTTCCCCATTTTTCAAACTCATTGTGTATGTTCATTTCACTTCTCCTAGAAGGCCTGTTCATCATTTAGGGAAAAAAACAGCTTTTGGTGATCTTCCCAGTCTCCTGCTGTGGAAGAATCCAAACGTTCAGGTTTTTCTGACTATAGTTTATGGCTTGGATTTTAAAACTCTGCATCAGCTATCCCACATAAAGTATTTTGTGATGCATCCGGCTGGAAATTTTAAAAAGCAAATAAATTATTGGTTGCTATGGGCTACTAGACTGGGTGTATACTTTGTGACTTATAGTGCATGAGGCAAAAATAAAGGAAAACGGTGCAGTATGCCTAAACGAAAATTCAAGTAAAGGCACTATCCTAATGTTTCACAGTCCAGTCAAGGAAAAAGTAAAGAGAAATAATATGAGTTTTCCCAAGAAATGAAACAAAAATTAGTTCAAAATACAGAAACGTTTATTAGGACGAGAGACAAAAAGCCTAATGCGTTTCATGTCATACTCATAGGCTGGTGAACAAGCCTAACATGTTCCGTGCTTTACTCATAGGTTGGTGGGCACACCCCTATACATTTCTTTTATAGGGGCTGTGACCAATCAGAAAAGTACATACAGGAGCCAATCACAGTTGTAAGACCACATCAGTTAGTGCACCTATCCTCCATGGCGAGATACAAAATAGGGTGAAACACAAAAACAGTGTGAAACTATACAAATCATGAGTGAAAAATAGGATAAATGTCATGGGGAAATAAAATAAAAGAATTTAAGATCAAACAGACAAAATAATAGAGGGGATACTCTACAGCAGCCTGTGAGTAAGTGAGCCCATGTCTCATGTCCTAATTAATGTCTTTTTTTTAAACTACTTTTTGCTTGATTGTACCATATTGACAGGACTCATATACCCCCCCTACCCAGGTATTTTCCAAAGCTGGATTCCTAAAATGGCACTGAATAGTGCAGAACTTGCAAAGTGCAGGTTTCTGTTGGGGGAGACAATCGTTTTTTATTTGCTTAAGGCAGAATGTCAAAACAGGCAGGGGCAAACACTGACATTCTTTGTTTCTATTGGCACCTATTTCCCATATGAAAGTAGCAGTAAAATACAGGGGAGGGGGGAATGGAAAAGCTTTCCTCATTTTTGTGTGTACAGAATCATGAAGTGAAACATTCCCTGCCCCATTCCCTGAGAACTGCTGACTTGGATTTATTTGTCACTGACCGTTATCCAGATTGACACATGAGGTAAAAAGACCTGTTCAGCCATCAGAAGGAGTAACCACAGATGTACGTGCCCACACCGGGGTCAGGGTCATTTTCTACATTCATAATAAGGTGAGAAAGGCTGATTGCAGATTAAAGGGAAGGCCCTTAGGTTTACTCACACTGTCATGGCATTTTCCAGAACAAATCATACTCCAACCTTACTATCTCATTTGTTAGTAGTATGTAGATAAATGCTGCATAAATAGTTGAATATTAAATATATTCCTTTATATAATACAGTAGACCCTCAATTTTACATCCCCTGATTTTAAAGAGGGAAACTGCATGAAAAATGTTTTCTCCTTCCCACCCCTGTGTCCACATTGAGGTGGGCAATATCGGGCTGATCCGATCGTGGGCCCTAGGGCCCAATGATCAGATCATAATGCATTTGATACGGGTGGTCGACAGGATTTTTTAACCTGCCCGATCAAGATCTGGCCAGCTTTCGGCCAGATATCGATCAGGGAAGCCCGTCAGATGGCCCCACACACAGGTCAATAAGCTGCCAACTTGGCCTGTCGGCAGCTTTTTTCGGCCCATGCATGGGGGCCTTAAAGTATTGTTGTTTAACCAGTAGAATAGGGCTCCACTCAACTGTCTATTTCTAATCAGTCAGCTGGAACACTGTACCAAAGAATTAAATGGGTTAGTGCTCCCATACCTGTGACATGGGACTCCTAATGATGTTCAGTATGCAAGAGGGAGATGTCTTAAGCATTGTGATGGAGCTGTATGTTCCACTATCTATTGTTCTGAGAAATATCTGCAGCTACTTGTAGCAATTTGGTTTTGTGACAAAAAGAAATAGGGAAAACTAACCAGTGTGTAGAATTTTGCCAAACTGTACAGATTTAGGTTTTATTTCATTATATTGCATTAGGTAGGGGCTCTGATAACTGAGTGTACAGCCATACACCTGTAATACATAGAGATCTGATGCTTCTGTGCTTTCATATTCAGCTCTCACTAAATGTGAACACTTAAGCTGTTTTGTTTATTTATGCTGTCTGACTGTATTATTGCACTTCATGCACAGATGCACACTCTCATCCTTGCACCTAGAGAAAGGGCCCTATTTAGTCATGCTCCACCTGTCTGCTAATGACCTGTTTTAGCTTCTACATAAAACCCGAACACCATTTAACTGTAAGAAAAGACCCAAAACATAATTAGTCAACAGAAGATAAGAGGTTCCTCCCTGTAAGCTTGCAATCTATCCTGAGGTAATTCAACTTGTCAGCAGCAAAGATAAAAACGCATTACAAGAGAAGTGTGATCGTATATCTAGTGCTGATATCATAGTAGCAACGCATTTGTCAATATAAAATGGTATGATTTTTATAGAGAACTAGAATCTTAGGCAAGTCTTTAAGATAGCGACAAAATACAAAGTGCTTGTGCATTCCATAGATGCTGAGCAATTAGTGAGAAGACCTGTAAACAAAAGAGGATTCGTATAGTGAATAACAGATAGGGACATTCTTAAGCAGATCACAAATGACAGGCAAGAATTTTGTAGGTGATAATTGGACTTAATTGGGACTCAGCCGAGGGGTTAAGAAGGATAGAAGAATGTGTATGAATTTCAGGGGTAACGTGAAGAAAGTTTCAAATTTGGCACCAGTTTTAGCAACCAATTAGCGGTTTACTTATGCTGCCTGCTGTGGTTTACTTGACCTGCCACAAAGTTTACAATTACTCTTACGTTACTCCATTTTAAAACGGTAAAAGAGCAAGTGAAGTAAAGAACAGTAAGGGCTTGTTTATGAGCACAAGTGCAGTATCGTACAAGTCAAGATCCATCAACCAACTGCATATGGATATTAAAGCATATGGATATTTATTGGGACTGGGAAATATACATACCAATGTTTTGTACTATATTATGGGTACATGTATTACCAGCAGTAGAGGGACAAGTGATGATGATATGGACAATAAAAGAAGAGGACAGGTTTCACTATATCCCTTAATAAGACCTAACTAATAGTAAAACAACAAGTTTCATTTACTCACAGAAAGCACAGGGACAGGTATAGGATCTATTATCCAGGATGCTTCTGACCTGGGACCTTCCTGTAATTTGGATAGCCAACGCTAAATCCCAATAGGATTGTTTTACCATCAGTATAGATTTATGCAACTTAGTTACCAACAAGTAAAAGGTACTGTTTTATGCTTACAAAGAAAACATTTATTTATTATAAACAATCATTTTATAAAGATAGCATTCAAATGGACTCTATGACCTATCCAAAATTCTGAGGCTTTCCGGATTAAAGATGTTTGGGTTAAGGGATCCCATACCTGTATTTTTTTCCTTTTTATGGTACAAATATCAGTGTTACATAATATAACGTGTGACCTTTTGCGGATGGCTTGTGGACATGCTGATATGAGAGAAAAGACTCCAAGAATCAAGCAATTATGAAACATTCGTTATTATAGTCTTGGAATATACCAACCCCTTTCATTCTGAATTCGGCCAAATTGCGAATCCTTCTCACTGTATGTGGGTCAATACCGAAAAGAATCTGAACCAACTCCGTTGGCAGAAAATTGGCAATGTACATGTGAAGCACACGCACACATTATGTATGGCAAATGTTTTAAATTTTGTAGGGTTTGGATTCAGTTTGACCAGGCTCTTGGTTTCACTGAATCTTACTGAAAAAAGGGTCAGATTAGGATGAATCCCGAATTCTGGATTTGGTGCATTCCTATTATATTCTCTACTCTTGTGTCTTTATTTCCATAGCTGGGATGTTGTACTGTTATGGATTACCATATGAAACCTGTAAGAGTATCCTGTAGATCAATGTTTGAATTCTATATGGCAATGCACAATTACGCAGGTTTTCAGAAAAGATGATTATCATTGGTGTACACAACACTAAGCACCTGTATCTATTTGGTCTGCTTAAATTAGGGATGCACTGAATCCACAATTTTGGATTCGGCCGAACCCCCGAATCCTTCGAGAAAGATTCGGATGAATACCAAACCGAATCCGAACCCAAATTTGCATATGCAAATTAGGGGTGGGAAGGGGAAAACATTTTTTACTTCCTTGTTTTGGGACAAAAAGTCATGCAATTTCCCTCCCCGCCCCTAATTTGAATATGCAAATTAAGGTTAGGATTCAGTTCAGCTGTGCAGAAGGATTCGCCCGAATCTGAATCCTGCTGAAAAAGGCCGAATCCAGAACCGAATCCTGGATACGGTGCATCACTAGCTTAAATAAACAGAAATCGTTACCATCCACAAATACTTTATTTTTGTAGCTCAAGAAAGTTACACACTTCTTTAGTACAACAGGAGTGTCCATTGTACATAAACTTTTCTTCTTTACCAGCACTTCTGTCATTTTGTGTCACTGTTGTGTGACTGCCTGATTTTACAATCTTTTCCCCTGTTGGTTCTGCTTCTCTCTAACCCCTGACTATTTTTTATGTCTGGCAAAAGACAGCTTGGAGGGTGTGCTTACTCATCCTGAATGATTGTGCCATAAACTTCCTTTCAGTTGGACTACATTACGATCAGTCTATAAAAGCTTTTCAATGTCTGACATACAGTTATATGTTTTCATGTTTCCTATATAAAAGTTAGAGGAACTCTTTTTTTATATGCTGATGCTCTGAGCATGCACATTTAAAGGCAAACTCATGGGGGGGGCAACCACAACCAGGCAATCACCACAGATTTGTAACCTTCATGTAGCTGTTGGTACAGTATTTATTTAATGGCTTAGTAATTAGCAATGCTGCCTTGCAGTGCCTAGAATCTAACCTTGACACTGTCTGTGAGACGTTTGTATGTTCTCAACCCCTTGTGGAGTACTTCTCACACTCCAAAAACATACAGGCAGCTTAATTACCTCCTGATGAATGTGTGTGTGTATGAAAGAATTTAGACTGCAAGCTCCTCTGGGCAAGTCTGATGCAAATAATGAAAGCAATCTCTGTAAGGTGCTGTGTGAACATATATAAATAGAGACTAATGAATAAATAATAGCCTTGGGGCAAAATGTGTCTTTTCACTTTATTTTCTGCAAATGTAAATTGTAAATTGCATACAGTATATGGCTGTATCACCATACAGATATAATTTCTGTTTATCTATACATTAAAGTTAAAAGCCACACATAACTTTGATATGTATATCAAACTATGTACATTCTGGGTTCTAGACTATAATAGTACCCACTGTGTGTATGCGTGTGTCTTTGTGTGTGCATGTCTGTGCATCTGTGTGAGTGTCTGTGTGAGTGTCTGTGTGTGTGTGTGTGTATATATATATATATATATATATATATATATGACTCTTCCATCTTTTTTCAAGACACTGGAAGTAACAACTGTTGAAGGTGTTTCAGGGCTCACTTGCATTCATTTACTCTATACTTTGCTCCTTACCTAGGGGCAGATTTATTAAATCCACATGAATGATTCGAAATTCAATAGAATTTTCAAAAAGATTCAAATTTTCGAATATTTTTGAAGGCCACTTTGACCATCGAATTTTGAAAATTTGCTTGAATCGAATGATTCGAATAAAATTCTATTTGAATATTCGAATAATCATCAGTCAAGTTACTTGCCCTTTAAATTTGTTTTCGGCTACATAGTTCGTCAGATTAAACCTACTGAATTGCTATTAAACCGTATGGGAAGCTCCCAAAGTCTTTTAGATCGGAAAAAAAATTTAATCGAATGGTTAAAATCGTTCGAATCGTTCGATTCGAACTATTTAATCATTCTATTGTATTTTTTCTATTTGAACGAATTGTGGTAAAATTCTTTGAATTCGATTTTCGAGTTTGAAGGATTTCAATTCAGCAAAAATTCGATGGTCAAATTCGAGGGTTTTTTAACCCTCGAATTCGACCCATGATAAATCTGCCCCCTAGAATGCATACTCACGCATTTCTGCAGTGAAATCCACCCCATTTTTACACAAGCAATACAGTCACTAAAGTGGGCTGTGGAGAAAAGTGAAGCTCTTTCTCGGCCTGCACTTTTACACAGGCACTATGCTGCTTTAACTTTTACAGTACATTATATTGTCATTCCACTAAAAAAAGCTTTCATTTTTGGTGTTACTGTTCCTTTAAGCTAATGTTCCTCGGGCTTCTATAGACATTATGTATGAATATGTGTAAAATGACCGCTATTTATATATACACAAAATAAATACATTCCAATTCTCATGAGTCTGAAAATAACATCTTAGTGATCTTTCCAGACCTGCATAAAAGTCTGTGTACACATTATTGCAGAGGGTTTGTTACCTTAGAACTCGCTCATCCCAGAACACAAAGTAATGAATATAGCCTGAGGGATGTGCCAGTTACTGTTTACAAGAGAAACCACCTTGAACCAGTGATATTTTATTTATGGGAAAGCCACTGTTATTTGTATTTTACCCTCTTCTGGCACCATCTAGGCTGAAGCAATTGACAAGGTGAAAGAGACGACCAGTTTGTGTAGAAGCAATGCAGATTTAGTGGCAGATCTATGGTTTGCTCTGAGACCAGAGCTAGTAGAGCCTTGCACCGACTCACAAAATAATCTGCCATTCTGGTATTCTGTGATGTGCCAGTGAAGGCAGCCATAGAGGATTATCAACACATGTTCAGTAATAAGCAGTGTATATAATTTACAGTCCATACAGTACATACAAATCCATGCAGAGCACCTTTTTTTTCTTGTTCTATGTTCAAGCATGAGCTACTCAACCACTGGAGGGCCTCTGGTTGGACTTTTCTATCTAATGAACTTTGTTTAACCCTTAAACGTTACCAGTATACTGTTGCTGATGTTATTTATTTAATATAATGTAATGTAGAATAATTCATAGGCTATAGCCCCAGTGTATTTTATTTGTGCCTGTGCTTCCCTCCTCACCACCTCACCCATGCCCCTAGTCTTAACCAGTATTTTAATTCCAATCTCTCCAATTACATGGCCTATTTATTAAACTTTGATTTTTTTTCTGGTTCAGGATTTCAGGGGGAAGAATTTTTTTTTAGAGATTTGTCATACACCGGACAAGAGCAGATATGGGGAGATTAGTCGCCCCCGCGACAAAGCTGCTAAAAATACGACATCTCAAACCTGTCAAGATCAGGTGTAAGTCAATGGTAGATGTCCCAGAAGTTGTTTCTTGACATTATTATCTGTTCTGGATAATCTTAAAATGTAAGGCTTCATCCACATGAGCAGATTTGGGGAGATTAGTCGCCCTGACAACAAATCGCCTCCTTTTCGGGGCGACAATCTCCCTGATCTGCCTTCTTCCTGCCCTCTGCTGGCTAACATGAAAATCGCCTGCGGCAATTCACACGCGGCACTTCATTTTCTGAAATCGCCTGAAAGGCGACTTCAGAAAATGAAGCGCCACGTTAGAGTCAGTGGAAGGCAGGGTGAAGGCAGATCGGGGACATTGTCACCCAGAAGAAGAGGTGAATTGTCACTGGGACGACTAATCTCCCCGAATCTGCTCGTGTGGATGAAGCCTTACTTTTTTAGATTATCCAGAGCAACTAATAATTTCAAGAAACAACTTCTGGGACATCTACCATTGACTTACACCTGATCTTGACAGGTTTGAGATGTCGTTTTATTAGCAGCTTTTCTGCGGGGGCAAATAACCTCCTCATAACTGCTCAAGTGGACTAGCCCTAAGCATTTTCATCCAATAATCTAAAAAATTTGCAGCAAAAATTCAATAAAATCCCATTTTTGGTGCGCCAGTCATACAATATGAATTGGCTCTCAATTTTGTTGCGGTATTTTTTCACTCTGATTTTTTTTTGTTTAAAAAAATTAGATTATTCTGAGTTTTAGTATATAAACCCGTAGATGTGTATAATAGGCTGAGGGTATTACTCTCTATAAGATATTGCCACTGACAATGCTCTGACTCAGTTCTCTGATATATATATATATATATCCCCCTGTCTTCACTCTTGATCCATTTCCATTACATTTTATGGGATCTGTTATCCAGGGAACCTGTTACCCACAATGTTCCAAATTACGGGAAGGCCATCTCTCATAGATTCCATTTTAATCGTCATTACTTTTTTTTTATATATTTTATTTTTCTCTGTTATAATTGAACAGTACCTTTTAATGGATCCTAACTAACACATAATTAATCCTTTTTCGATGCAAAACAATCCTTGTGAGTTTAATTAATTTTACATTCATTTTTTAGCAAATTTAAGGTACAGTACAATTTCAGAAAAACCCTTCATCCAGAAAACCCAAGGTCCCAAGCATTCTGGATAATAGAGCCCATATGAGCCCATATCATTTGATTTCACGAAAAAAATCATACTTTTTCCTTCAAGCCTCCGAAAAATTCGTACAATTCGAACGATCGAGGCGTTCGATCGTACAAATGGTATTCGAACAGGTCTTTGCAAAAGAAGCCTATGGGGGGGGGGGGTTCCCATAGGCTTCTATTGGTTTTGGTGGGTTCAATCTGGCAAAGTAGGCATTCGAAGAATTTTTTAATTTAAAATCCTTCGATCATCGAATGGTCAAATGATCGAATATTCAATCATTCGATCTATTCGATAATTCGAATATTCGGTATTCGATGATCGAAGGGGCCAAATTTGCATATTCGATCCTCCGAAAAAATCGTACGATCGGTATTCGATCGAACTTCGATCTCTTCACACGAATTCTGTAAATCTGCCCCTAAATAAACCCAACAGGCTGATTTTGGTTCCAAAAAGGATTAATTATATTTTAGTTTAGATCAAGTACAAAGTACTGTTTTATTATTACAGAGAAAAAAAGAAATTATGTGGATTATTTGGTTAAAATGGCTTGTATGGGAGACAGGCTTTCCATTATTGAGCATTGAGGATTACAGGTTTCCTGATAATGGATCACATAGAATATCAATTAGTTTTAATCATTTACGGGTCCTGATCCATTCCTAACAAATTCAAAATCAGCAAAATTGAGTTCAGCTCTTAATTTCTAAAACATACATAAACATGTGCAGCCCATCATGAATTCATGTCACGTCTTTGCTTATTTCTGCACTTCTGCCTTGTATATATATACCCTGCCTGAGCTAAGCCTCACCTCTGTATTCTGTTCAGAGCTACAGAAATTGCTTCTGTGAACAATGAAATCATTTGGGGATGGTATTACTTGACAGTAGGTGGGTGGGCAGCCTGGATCTGCAGAATGAAACAACAGCCTACCAAACATACAGCATACACGTGTATGCTATTTACAGTCAGTGTTTCATGTCTGAGGAATATTAACATCAAGTTAATCCCTATACGTATATTGACAATTGTCAGAGATTTTTAGGCCTCATTAAGTAGAGGAAACATTTTGTATAAACAGTTCCATCCTGGAGCTGAAACGTGTGATTATTTTTGGGAGAGTGGTGTGCTACAAACAATAAACTGTTGCCCAGGGATGATCAATTTTAACTTTCAAACAGAGGAAAGCTTTGTTCCAATGAAGCAGGCAAGGCTTGCATGCGTGGGTGCTAGTGGGAGGAAATCATGCCAATGAAACTGGTTAGGTGAGGTGTGTGATGCCAGGGTATAAACTTATTACTTATAAGGAAGCCTGGGATGAGCATGCTGACATTAAGCCAATGGCATTTATTACAGTGTCTGTAAAAAACTGGTGTACACCCTGGGGGATTTAACTGTCATTAGGCACAAAAAGTTTTTTCGGGAAGGATACTAACAAAGCTTTGACATTAGTGTCTATATAAATGCAAATGCCATTTGTAGGCACATCATTATGCTAGCAGCCACATGCAAAGGCCTTTACAAAGAAACACAGACACTAGATATTACTGTGCGGATAATCCTGGCACCAGATAATCACAGGGGCCCCCAGTCTGCCAGTCATCCGCTAATTCTAATACAGTGCATTCAGATCTTCAACCTATTCCCTCATTTTGTCAAATAAACCCAACTCTGAAATATAACGTTCTGTACTAGGATATTTTTATTTCAGTTTTAAGTAATGGACCTTGCCTTAATCGTTTTAGAGAAAGAAAAACTGCACAAATGTTATTTGTGTTCAGTATTCAGCCCCTGTGTTGTGAAAAATCCACATTTTACATTGGTTGAAAAAATAAATAATTCCCTAACAAAGACCCAATTACCCTCCACTTGGTCTCCTCCAGTAAATCCTTAACTGCATACATTAGGAAAAGAATACAAAACAATTTGCAAATGTTTGAGTGCCCCAGTTCAGTTACAATATCAGGACATGGAAGCGACATCATTGTAATCAGATGCTGCCTATATAAGGTCTTGCCTCAAAACTGCAGATAGGCCACCAATCACATCAGTCAGACACACCATTCAACTATAATAAGAGCTCTGTATGACACAGGTCTGTATCGGAGAGTGGCACAAACAAGCTGTTTTAAAAAAAGACCATGAAAATGCATATATGTTTGTCAAAAATCCTGGCCTGGTTACAATGTAGGAAAAGTGAAACATAAACGTGGTGGCATCATGCAGGGCTGCTTTCATCAGAAGAAGTTGGGCATCTCGTAGAACAAAGACTAGATGTTGCAAATACTGAAGCATGTGTGAAAGTTCTTCTTCTGGTAGTACAATGATCCAAACCCCAAGTCCAATGTAAGGCTGCAATGACTGATACAAAAAGGTGACATATATATAAAAAGTAACTCAAAGCAACTGGACTTGCTGAGATATTTTAATGAAGACGTTTCACTGCTCATCCAAGCAGCTTCTTCAGTTCAACTGACTGGTGTAGGGGAGTTCTCGGCAAATAGAATCTTCCAACAATCCAATCACAATGGCACACTGCAACTCTTCAGAGAGGTGACATTTGAAATTCACAGTGGTCTTGATTCTGTGTAGTTACAGTGATAGAATAACCAATGTGTCATGCAACTCCTAGACACAGGTGTTACTTGTGAGAGTTGCATGAATGGATGTGTCAAGAGTTCTGAAACCGCCAGGTAACAGATGCGAGAATAGCATTGTATGTAGCAGACAGGTGGTGTCGAAGGCCCCCGCCTCTGTTCAGGGATGGTTTCTCCACCTTAACATGAATCGCCTCTTTCACACCTCTTTCAAACCAGCGGTCTTCTTTATCCAAAATTTGGACATTGCTCTCTTCAAAAGAGTGTCCCTGTCTTTTAGGTGTAGAAAAACAGCCGAGTCTTGTCCTGTAGAGTTCCCCCTCCTATGCTGATCCATTCGTTTGTGGAGCAGTTGTTTTGTCTCCCCAATGTATAGATCAGTGCACTCATCGCTACACTGGACTGCGTATACCACATTACTTTGTTTTCCCTTAGGAGTTGGATCCTTTGGGTGTACCAGTTTTTGTCTCAGTGTGTTGCTAGGTTTGAAAAACACAGGGACATGGTGTTTGTTGAAAATCCTCCTGAGTTTCTCAGACACTCCAGCTACATGTGGGATGACTATGTATTGCTTACTATGTGTCTCCGGGTGGTTATTTCTTTTGATGTTCCTGTTGGACTCGGTTGCTGCTGTTTTAACAAAGGCCCAGTCTGGGTAGCCACATGCTTTTAAAGCTCCTCTGAGATGTTTATGCTCCTTGTCCTTGGTATCAGTTGCCACACATTCCGCCCTGTGGTGCAGAGATCTAATGACACCCAGTTTGTGTTCCAGCGGATGGTGGGAATCAAACAACAGATATTGATCCGTATGAGTAGGTTTCCTGTATACCTCCCTTTTTTAAAATACCCCTTTCTTGGATGCAAATTAAACAGTCCAAAAAAGCAAGGGCTCTGCCCTTCCTGATGATGGCTTGAGTTTGTAAGCCGAAACATTGAAAAAAAAATCTACCAGCTTTTTTTCACTCATCAAGACCTATGTGTGCGGATGTTTTTTTTTGCTTTATAGATAGAATTTTTGTTCCAGCAACTAGGCATCACCATCTGAGTGCACCTATCTAGTTATATATATATATATATATATATATATACAAAACAGAAAGTCCCAACGCACACCATTCCAAGTTAACGACTTGTAGAGAAAGCATACCTGGGTGCTACACAGTAAAAAGCTGCATTATCCATCTTCTGCTGGTAAAGGTGCACACCAGGATTTTTTGATCTAAAATTCCATCTTTATTAAATAATTTTAAAAACAGGAACCAGCCAACGTTTCGGTCTTTCGCTAAGACCTTTTTCAAGACCCTGGAGTTTTACTTTGAAAGCAGCAAGTAAGTTGCAGGTAAAACTTAGTCCCTTTGTAAAATGTTTAATGAAGTAATGGAATTCTTAATGAATCAGATGAAAATTGAGCGTAGGACTGGCCAGATATGGGATGACTTTGACGTAGTTGGCCAGCTTAAATATATTGCAATATATGGACAAACAATCCCTGTTGTTTAAAGGGTAAGGCATTTTTTAGTAGCTGTATGCACAGAATGTCTCAATGTCTTAAATATATTGATAATGGGTTGAGTGCAGAGGACCTCTTGCATTTATATATATATATATATATATATATATATATATATATATATATATTGCAAAACAGCTTACTTAGTGGAATGACTTTGCATCATTATTAAAGAATATGATTACATACTTTTTTATTTTTCTTGACAATTTTATATAGGAGCATGTCACAAAATAAAGGCATCCTATCCTCATTAAACTCCCTTGCAGGACATTGGCAGACACTGCAGATCCTAAGAAGAAGTGAAATTTTTGTCTCTGTGGATTCAGATTCCTTGTCAAAACGACTATATAGAGAGGTACACAGTAAGATGAAATTATACCTTCAAGACCAGAATAAAACCTTTGTTTTCATAATATAAAAAAGGCATTATACAGCTATCTAGTTAGAGAATACAAAGTAATTGCATTATTATGGGCCCTATGCTTATACTAACGTACAAACCTATTGGAATACATAGATAAGAGTATAGTATGTTAAGAAAAGAGAATAGGAGAATAAAGAGGTTGAGATATTGGGAAAATAGTTTGGAGGGAGGGTTCATGGTCTAAGGTTTTCTGGTTGGCCCCTGGTATACCAGCCCAACACTGTATTAGGCATCTCTGATATCAGGATAGAAGGATGAAAAGATCAATCAAAATCAAAATATCAGATATTGATATCAAATACCCTATTCAAAGTTCTCACTGAAAATTGTGCCAAATAAGCTAAAATGATTTCATTTTATTTTCAACCAAATTTATATATATATTTATATATATATATATATATATAGTGTCCCATGTTCTGTTGCAATGGCAGAAACATATGGGCATTAAACAGTTTTTTGTGAGTTCTAACACAGATGGTAGAATGTACAACATGCAATTATTAATTTGCTAGAGGCTGAGGAAAGTTGGTCTGTTTCACTTCTTACCACTTTTTTATAGAGGGGCCATAGAAAGTGTACTTCTTGATTCAATTACTGCATGGTATGGAAACTATTGTGTAATGACCATGAAATAGGCCAAGTGGCTAGAAGCAGGAGGGCTCTCCATCACCTGCACCCATTGGTAATTTTCCTGGTATCCCATTAGGCCTAGCATTTAGTTTGTGAGTTTTTAGAAAAGGGTTTTTCCTACTGAGCTTCTGTCCCAATATAGTTTGCATTGCCTGGGAAAGGATTTGCATGAGTATTACAAGCTTACTCTTGAAAGTGTTATCCCAATTAGTGCTGAATTTTCTATCATAGTCCCACCTTGCTTGCATTTGCATCCACAAATCTGATTATACTTTTCAACTAATCTATTTTAATTCAGATTTGTATAGATTGTAACCAACATGCAATAGGGCTGGGTTACAGGAAAAGGGTAAGGTGCAAAGTGCACAAAGCACCATTTTTTGTGCACCGCAATGCAATTGTTTCTTTGCACTAATAGTTGCTATTTCCAGAAGGAGCACAGTGAGAAACTAGGGTAAATAGATAGGCTGTGCAAAATAAAAAAAAGTATCTAATATACAGTAGTCAGTGACTTGAGGTGGGCCACATGAGCCATAACTGTTGCTTTTGAATCTGAGCTGAATGCTGAGGATCAATTGCAAGTTCACTGAACAGTTATGTCCCATGTGGCCCCAATTTAGCGCCGGGGGGTTGAATTCCCCTTTAAGCAGTTGTTAAATGATTCTCCCCCCCACACACACACACACTCAAAGCTTGGACTATTATGAATACAAGGAATTCTTTATATAAAAGTACAGCGTCCAGTTTGATCGTATCCCTAATTACTGGCTGTAGGCTGTGCACCGTTGCTTTAAAATCATTCCCTTGGCAATATGACATAGATAAATCAATCCTTGGTGTTTGCAGTTGTGGCAAGCTGGCGGCTTGAACACGTAACTTTGAGGGGAACTTAGCAAATGGTAGGACAGGCAGCATAGGAAAAGGAGCAGTTAGACAGGGACACACAGGCTCTTCAAAGAAACATTAATTATTTTCCCAAACAGTAAGTCATTCAAAAACAAGGGTGACCATTTCAGCATTTATAACAAACCATAAAAATAAATCATTGCCCACTGGACGCTACCTTCACTTTGAAGTGTTCCCTCACTATACTGGGCCCCTTGTGGACTACCAGTCAAAACACAGGTTGGGGTCATCCCTGTGCTCAGTCTTTGAGGGAATTTCTCAGCCTCCTGGCTTTTCCTCAATGTCCCACACAGACAACAAAATCTGGGTCACAGCCATGGGCTCCCTCTTCTTCTTGCAGTAGCAGACGGCACCCCCAGCTCCCCTGGGAGTTCCTAACACACCCAGGTCTCCTACCTGCTGTGAGACACTCTCGAAAACTTCCAATTAAGTTGAAATACCCTTTCCAAATGATAGCCTTCCTGCGGAAGGTGAGCTCCAAAATGCGAGCTGGACCACTGGAATGGATTGCCTGTTGCTTCCATATAGTATCCAGGGCCAGATAGCAATATCCATTAAACAGCGAGACTATGCTCTGATTAATAACATTCCCCTGCAGCTTTCATCTTCTATTGGGGAGAAATGAAAGGTAAAACACACTTTTTTACACTTTTCCTATGGGCACTCTACCACACAGTATATTGATGAAATGATTGTGTAGTGCACACTTGGGCATTTTAAACAGGACCTTTTCAATGCTGACACAGATAAATAATTATCTTACAAACACAGTCTTTATAAATCTAAAAATCGATAGCTGTTCGATCTCTGCTAATTGTGACTCAGCATGAAGGTCTTAATCTTCCTGACTTGCTGTTAAAGGGCCACTGCACTACATCCTGTTTATCAGGATTATAGTTTGCATTACATATGAATAAGCAGAAATAGAGCTGGTAACTAAGTTTATAACATGTGCATGGGCTGCACGGTGGGAGATGAAACTCACCCTACTATTAGGCGTAGGGAATTTAGACTGTAGGATCTGTTGGAGCAGGGACTGATGTGAATAATAAGCCACCTCTGTTAAAGACTGCATAAAATGTTATCTTAAATAAAGCATAATAATGCAAGAAATAAGCATGACTATGTACACATGGATACTGTGCATTCATACTTTACTGTCCACATTTGGATGGGAGGGGTGGCATGAATTAAGCAGCATAATCTTTGTCCATATTTTTGTATAGTAGAAATAGCGCTTTTCTTTCTCCACAGGTGTGTTTGCTCTGCCTGAATACACATTTTAATCGTCTGGTATAGCCTTTCTACATTTACCTATTGCTTTGAGCCAATAACATCCTCCAGTGCCCTGATGCTGATCAGGTGCATAATGCTGCATTGCATAGATAGTTTAGCATGACTGTGCTATCGCATTCAATCTGCTATGACTTTTATTGCAGTGCAGGTTGAATGTGTTAGCAATATGGCAAACCGCTGAGCTAAAGAGAGAGATAATGAAAATACAAAGGGCAAACGATTCTTGCATACAAAGTGCTTAGTTTTGTAAGCATGTGAAATGTTGACTGGCCCAAAATCTGGATCCTCATTGGTTGCTAAGGATCATGCTTTTTAAAAGACTTAGACTGGAGGCTTCATCTCTTAGCCAACCAGTATAACTTGAGCTGGAAACGTAAAATGTAACTTTCTGGCTCTATATATATATATATAAATAAAGCTGCGAAACAATTTGTAAAACGGACAATTTCACTAAACACATTGAAGTCAATGGGCATTTTTATGTGCACTAATTTTTACGAGCTCCAAATGCGTTAAAGTCAATGGGTGTTTTTTCTTATGGTGACTTTTTTTTTTTCCATATGCATTAAAGTCAATGGGCGTTTTTTCTTATGGCGGACTTTTGGCATAATGCATTAAAGTCAATGGCCGTTTTTTGCTCTACAAATTTTTCCACTCTATGAATCCATGGCTGACGAATAAATTGGCTCATCACTACAAAAGATCATTTAGTGTCCTAATAACATTTATAAGTTTTCAAAACATAGATGAGTCTTAACCCCAAATACTAGTTGCCATAATTATGCCTTTCCTACCTCCACAGGGTGGGCAAACCCATAGTTTAGGAACCTGTGCTTTATGTGAGCAGGACAAACAAAGAAATCCTGTCTCTTTTAGGAGAAATTTCTCTGGAGGAACTTGTTTCTGGGTAGGTCTACCTAAGCCTATCATTTTCTCTTCCATTTTAAGTATAATGGGCCCCACCCTTCTAATATTCTTAGCTTTAGTTACTTCAAATCATTCTTATCTTTTAAAGGGTATAGAATAGGAACAAAAAAGAAACTGTGCATCAGATTAAGGGAGCGCATTGCTATGCCCGTATCCATGTCCCTCAGCAATCTACATGTTTATGAAAAGAAATTACCATAGTGGTTAAAGCACAATTTCAAGCAGTGAAAGATTAAGACTACTTTGCGGCTTTTAGGAAATGAGAGCTTGCCTTACTAAATTTATACAATATACATATGCTTTGAGATTAATCAAACTGCAGTTGTGCCTCATCAAGGGAAATTAACCCCTCACCTGCTGAATGTCTTTGATCTTGCCATGGTGTGTGCTGCCTAACAACATGTGCTACAGCAAATAAACATCAAATCTACAGTGCTGAAAGTCAGGTCCTTGTCAGCCAGCAACACAGGTTTTACAATCCTTGAAAGTCAAGTGTTTAATGCATTAGAGACATCTTTTTTAACTCCCTGGGGTAGCTGCCTTGTTATTTATTCCCCCTGGGGGTACTACACTGATATCTCATTATAATCAATTACTGATTCTGAATAAATCACAGAGTTTCATTGTTTTAACTTCCTTCCCCAGCAAACAGATAGCCTCAGCCAACTATATATAGATCGACTTCTATATAAAATATGTTGTATGCAAGGAGATTTCATCCTTGCTTAGTTATCCTTGGGGAAACTGCAGCACACAAAGCTGTGTATTGGCTTAGTTTTGCTTTTGAGGTTTAGCATTTGAATGTGTAGATGCGATTTATTTGGATTTCGTCAAAGCTTTTGACATAGTGCCACATAAATGTCTGTTTTCTAAGCTAAGATCTGTTTGTCTGGTAATGATGTTTGTACATGAATTGGAAAATGGAGAAAGGAATGTGTGCTGAGGGTGGTCGTCTATGGGATATTCCTTAGAGTTGGGTTCTTAGTGGGGTCCCGCAGTGCTCTGTATTAGACCCACTTTTATATCAATTGTTTATTAATGACTTAGGGGTGGGCATTGTAAATAAGTATCAGTGTCTGTAGATGTCTGAGAAACATTTTCACTTATACTAACCTACTCAGGGAGGCAACTTTGGGGACACAGACAGAAAAATCCCCAGCACACACATTTAAAAGTGCCTTGCCAGTGATTTCACATGCACTACAGGTCAACCTCAACTTACCTTGGGTTAAGGTTGTCCACCTTCCAACAACTTTTCAGTTCAGCTGTTTTGAGATAGTTTACCAGAAATAAAAACTTTTTTCAATTACTCTCTACTCTCTTTTTGTGACTGATTTTTCTAATATTGATGCTTAAAATGGTATTTTTCATCTTCTAAAGCAGCTTGTGGAGGGTCACAGACTATGTAACTGTTCTAAATTGATACATTACTTGATCCATTTCTTATCTTTGGCCCTGCGGAGCAGAATTCCATTAAAGGCAGAATTGAAACAATAGTTGCTAATATTTCACAGATGCTGCTGAGAAATGTATCAACTAATGGAGCAAATTGCAACAGCTCAGAATCTGCACCTGGATCACTTGAGTTGCAAACATCAGAGAACTATGAACTTTCATTTTGGGAAAATAGTCAGAAATAAAATATGGAAAGCAAGTGAAGAACAATTTAATACTGGTGAACAATTTGAAAACAACTGAACTGAAAAAAATGTTTGGAGGTTTAACAACCCCTATAATTTATTATCATTTTAAATAAGAAACTGTGTTATAACTCAGAATACTGCTGCCATCTCATCTCCCAGTGTATGAAAAAGCAGACATGCCTTGATCCAAACCCTACCCATGTTCAGGAAAACCACTTTTGGAGACTGAAATCCAAATTTACCTCATAATTAAAAGATTTTGCCTTATGTATTAATAAAATAAGTCAAATAAATCTGATCAGGAAAAAACTGTATACTATCTGACTTTTATCCTGACTCTTT
This sequence comes from Xenopus borealis, assembly GCA_024363595.1. Lineage (NCBI taxonomy): Eukaryota > Metazoa > Chordata > Amphibia > Anura > Pipidae > Xenopus > Xenopus borealis. Next base: position 106,140,263 of record CM044439.1, read on the forward strand.
TTGACCAAAAACTCTACATTTATCGGTTTATCAGACTAAAGCCAACACAAACCACAATATCTTTAAATTGAGATATGGAAATCTCCCATTTACTTATACTTAAAATGTGAGTTTTTGCCCACAAAGTCTGACTAGATCAATTTGAGGTTTAGTAGATAACCCCCTTTCTGTCCTATGCTGCTGTACTTGCTCCTAAGGATCAAAAAATGTTTCCTTAATTTTCCTTCCCTTTACTTGTTGTCTTAATAATGTGCTAACACTCTGCTTATGTGATATCATTTAGTAAATTGTGATTAAACTCTTTGATAGTTTAATACAATTGCAAGTAATTTCTGACTGAAATGGTTTATTGTTGGTATATGTGCTGGCTTCCACAACAAATGTTTAGCAGCGGCATTGACTGGGATAATGGTAAACAAAGCTGACAGCTTGCCTCCATTAGCATGTGTATGTGCTATCATCCATCCCAGAAGAGCATTGGTTTACATGTGTCCTTCGCAGTCCTATTATACCATATGGCCTTCGGCAGATCTAAGCATTTAGAGAATTCATGTGTGGCCATATTATACAACATTCAACCAACTGCCCTGAAAAGTCAATGCATATGTAGCCAGCTTTATACATGTTTATAGTAATGCATGCCCACAGTTCTCGCTAATAATGAGTTTGATTTTTGTGTCATTGCCTTCATTACCATTATGTGTAATACTCACATTGTATGAATTTCTTTCAGAGGAACAGTTGCTCATTCTGCAGCATTGACTTATGAGCAGAGCCTAGACAGACGCATTACAATGTTTGGTCCCACAGCTGTGAAGCATTTAATTCCTCCCTAGGGTATTGCAGATCTATGCGTATTTTGTTTACAGTCAATATTATTTGGTTAATTAGCTTTTTTCTTGCAGCGCTGATCAGTGTCAGACTCTGGCTGGTTTCCAAGGCAACCGAAGCAGGCCTATAGGGGGACTCCTAGAATACTGGTCTTTTTAACATTTATAAAGAGACTGTGAATGGTGTGAATAGTGAAAGGATGTGCATTGATGTGTGGGATATATGAGATGCAATGCAGGGCATGTGAAAGAAATTCTGGGTGCATATCTCGTGGGGTGAATTATATGTATACTTAACATTTATTGCAACAAGCAGTGCTTAATACAACTACATATAAAAATGTACAGCTATAGTAATAATCTGCTGCTGTTAGTGGTCTAAAACTATCTATCATCTATCTATAATCTGTCTATCTAACATCTATCTATCTATCTATCATATATCTATCATCTATCTATCTACAATCTATCATCTATCTATTTATCTATCTATCATCTATCTATCTATCTATCTATCTATCACATATCTATCATCTTTCTATCTATCTACAATCTATCTCTATCATCTATCTATCTATCTATCTATCCATCTATCATCTATCTATCTCTCTATCTATCTATCTATCTATCTATCCATCTCTATCTATCTATCTATCTATCTATCTATCTATCTATCTATCTATCTATCATATATCTATCTACAATCTATCTATCTATATAACTATCTATCATCTATCTACCATCTATCTATCTATCTATCTATCTATCTATCTATCTATCTATCTATCTATCTATTATCTGTCTATCATTTATTTATCTATCTATCTATCTGCACTCTTTTAGCACTACTTCAGGCTGTCAGCAAATCTACTCTGGAATCAGCAATTTATAGCCTGTCACGTGATCTGATGTGAAATTGTGAATTGGGTGATGATCACAATGGCATATCGATATGATGAGACTGAATGATTTCCTTTCCAATTAGTTTATCTGACTGTGAAAAAACTTCCTGTTATCAGGAAACCTGTTATCCAGAAAGCTTTGCATTACAGAAATAAATAAATATATGTCTCCTATAGATTTAACTATCCAAATAATCAAAAATTAAAAATTTCCTTTTTCTCTCTAATTATAAAACAGTGAAAAGAAAGAAAAAACAGCATATTGGGCTTAATTTGTGTTTAATGATTTTCTAATAGACTTAAGGTGTGAAGATCAAAATGACAGATCCATTATCCAGAAAACTCCAAGTCCAGAGCATTCTGGATTACAGGTCCCATACCTGTATTGGCCAACTTACTGTAGTTCCCCTTGGGTATTGCCAAATTAGTTAATTATCTGCTTATTCAGCCAGTGGAGTAAAGAGGCAGATCTACCTATATACTCCCAGCTATAGAGGTATAAAAGCACATTTACAGAGAAGTCAACTAATCTCATGTAATAAGGGAGATTCTGATCCAGTTCTTTTTTTTTAAGCCTATGGCACATGGTGTGTTTTGTCTGCTACTGCCATCTGTCACTGCTTCATGTGTGTTCAGTACATTCATTTCTATCAGGAACATTGACAGGTGGACAGGAGTGTAGGGACCTCCACAGTTCTCTGCTGGGAGGGGGCAGTAGGTGTTTAAAACACCCATGTACTATAGCCTTTATTCACTTTCAATGATACCATGAAATAATGTCTCAGAAATACCAAAAGCATCATTATCGCCCTAATGACCACATTTGAGTATTGCCACTCAATATCTCCCAGGTGAAGGTAAACATATTCTTTGGTTTGGGAGTTTGACTGCTGTTTAGTTATTTCATTTTACTTCTTCTGAATATATATGTGCCTTGTAAGGTTGAACTTTATTCACGTGTTTCTCTTCAACCTGATCTACTACGTTACCAAAGAAAGTCGTCTGTCCTCATTTCAATCTTAAAAGCCTGGTTCTCCTAATCTGTCACTTTTTATAGATTTTTTTTTTCTATTCATATTTAAACAAAAGAACAAGTAATTGGCTTTAGCACATGTTTTCCTCTAATTAGTCCTAAATACCATTTGTTTGATCCAAATTACAGGCCTGAAAATATTAGTCACATTAAGCCAGTTTACTCTACCCCATTAGAAACCTGAGCTACAAATCCCATTAGCAGCTTGATAAATAGCCACACTCTAATTATCGTAATCAGTAGCAACATTTGTCTGTATAACCTTATCATTTATAAAAGTTTACCTATAAACCCTAATGACCATGCACAGTTGTAAATATTGGAAAATAACCACATATAAAACCAACACAACAATAGGTACAATTAAGGAAGCAGTGTCATTGGAATATTAGGATTGCAGCACTTGCTTATGTATAAGGAAAAGATTCTATTCTTAGTAATCTGATTAAAACTGTTTGCTTTACATCACGTACGTATGAAAATACGCCAACCAAAAAAAATGAATCACAGCAGTAATAAGAACAGGTATTAAATATGTATCCATACATACCATTTGTATGTTATAATTATGAAAGCTGCTAGGAGGAAGGTCTTCAACATCAATTCACAAAACATCTTCTTCCATAAGGGACTAAAAACAAGAAGACCAAAAGTCTATATAAATATAGTAGTAGTTGAAACTGAAAACACCTTTAAATTGAATCAAAAAATTGGGGGAAGAGAATAGAAAATAAAAAAAATAAAAAAATATGTTCCTCTGTTTTACTATAGAAAAAAAGAAATGTTTTCTTTATCCCAATAACCTAATATTTTCCTCTTTAAGAAGTATAAAACTCTCTGTCTTGAACTCTGTCTATTATATCTGTGAGTAGAACCAATTCAAGTAAAGAATTCACTGCTCTAATTGTAAATAAATCCTCATGGAAGAAGGCATTTTCCTACAATTAGACAAATTAGTGCATGGAAAGTATTTCACATGCAGCAATCCCCATTGTTTTGGATTAAAAAGTATTTTGTTCACTTTTTTGCCCAAGGACAACGTGATTGCCCCTGGGCGAAAAAGCACTATGTGTGTCATTGCCTTTAGGGCTCAGTTACTAATGGCAGGTGCAAGCTCTGTGCATGTTAAAAGGCTCAGAATTTTACATCCACTACACATTGCTTTCACCTATAGTAGCTCTAGTGCACAGCACTAACTATTATTGGCTCAGCTAGAGCAAGGTGCGGAGTGCCGTGCTATGTAAGAGCTTGAATTTATGTATTAAAAATAAATATGACTAAATGAACACCTTATATAAGCACAACATGGGACCAAGGAGTACATTTACATCTTTATACAAGTGGATCTGTTATTCAGAATGCTCTGTCAACTGTATTTTGAGTGTTTTGAGTTCTTTGTTTCTGGAAAATGAATGGAATACTTTTTTTCAAACACCCCTATATAGGTAGGGGATCTATTATCTAGAATCCTTGTGACCTGGGCTTTTCTGGATAACCGATCTTTCTGTAATTTGGATCTTCATACCCGAAGGGCTAGTCCAGACGTGAAGATACGGGGAGATTTGTCGGCTGGCGACTAATCACCTTGCCACTATCTCCCTGAACCGCTTCCCCCTGCCTTCCAGCTGCTTCAATGAAGAATCGCCTGCGCTTATTCACATGTGGCGCTGCATTTTCCTAAGTCGCTGAAAATTCCCTTGTGAGGCAATTTCAAGCGCCGCATGTGAAATGGCGCAGGCAACTTTACAGTTTAGCGGGCGCAAGACACGGGCAAGCAATTCAGGGAGATTAGTCGTCCCAAAGAAGCGGCAATTAGTCGCCAGGTGACTAATCTCCCTGAATCTTTCTGTGTGGTCTAGCCCTAAATCTACAAGAAAATCATGTAAGCAATAAATAAAGCCAATAGCCTGATTTTGCTTCCAATACGGATTCATTATAACTTACTTTGAATTAAGTAGGTTAATGTAAGGGATTGCTTTTTATTACAGAGTAAACGGAAATCATTTTCTAAAATTTTGGATTATTTGGATGAAATGGAGTCTGTGGGAGACAATCTTTCCTTAATTTGGAGCTTTCTGGATAATGGGTTTCCGGATAATAAATCCCATATCTGTCAAAAAAGTGCAACATACTTTATCAGCAACTGGTACAATATCAATACATTGCAATATACAGAGCGCGGTTTCTTTCAGTTTCCCAAACGTATAAACAGCAAAGCAGATATGATTCTGAAACGTATTTGGTCTGAGGAAGCTCTGGTCCAGGTATGGGACCTGTTATCCAGAGTGCTCAGGACCTGGGGTTTTCCGGATAATGGATCTTTCCATAATTTGGATCTTCATACTTTGTCTACTAGAAAATCATTTAAACATTAAATAAATCAAGCTGATTTTTCTTTCAATAAGGATGAATCATATCTTAGTTTGGATCAAGAAAAAGGTACTGTTTTATTATTACACTTTACATTATTATCTTATTTTATTATTGTTTTTTTATTACATTAGATTATTTAGATTATTCGGATAAAATATGGGAGATTGGCTTACTGTAATTTGGAGCTTTCTGGATAACTGGTTTCTGGATAACATATCTGTATGTTCATGTATTTACCAAAATTACCAAATTCTGTTGCACTTTTTGATTATATAAAAATAGTATTGCAATATATTATTTGGTCCCATATTGTGCATATATAAGGTGTGCATTTAGCCATATTTAGTTTTGCAGTATTAATTACAGGCCTTTCATAGCATTATTTATAAGTTGTGCAGTTAGTTGTTTTTATTTTTTATCTATATTGTTAGTCCATTTAGTGCCATTGTGGCCTAACAAAAACAGTTGTGTTTTTCAAGGCAAGAGATGTAAAAGAGCAAGATTTTCTTAAATGTGCATACCAGTTTGGTAAGATTCTTTAATACTGTATGCAACTTAATTCACTTAGTTCACAGTCTTTATTACATGTCCCATAAACCCCACTTATGCAGTGTACTCAATCCTAGATCCTGAGATCCCCAATATTGTCCCCCATTTATTGTCCTTTCCTGGACTGAATGTCGTTCCCTATTTCTTTATAGGGAAAAGTGCTTAATAAGTAAGTAGAAATAAAAGACTAGGAGAATGAAAAAGTTGAGTGAGGAGAGGTGGAATAGTTTGGAAAGTGGGTTTTCTGGTGGGCCCCTGGCATCCCAGTCCGACACTGAATGCACAAATACAGGATTTGGTTTGGGATTCTGCCTTTTTCAGAATGATTTGTAGTTGGTAGAATGAAAGTGCCTGGCTGAGCTAAATCAGAGTCCTTAAAATCACATGACTTTTCATCCCATGAACAAGGAAATATTGTTTTTTTATCTTTTTAACTCTTCCTTACTCTAATTTGAGTATGCAAATTAGGGTTTGGGTTTAGTTTGAGATTTGGCCCAATCATCATAAACAACTCATCATTTTCCCAACATAGTGGATTTAGTGCTTCCTTAGCCTTTATGATAGCAACACTGAGCATCAGTGCAGTTTATTACAGTAGATGTGCCCTTCCCAATATTTAACAGCCATTACAGTGTTTGAGGGGATCTCTAGTGCCTATAATACGCAGGTGATCTGCAAATGTGCATTCATACGCACACACTTGAGCTTCTAGGAGAACATCTGTGACATGTGAAATTGTCAAAGTAAACTAGGTTGGAATCCTGAAAATGGCCAAAATAACTGCTAAGAGGATTATCCCTTGTGAAGAGCCTGACAGGTCTTGCTAATAATGACTGACAAATCAGGCAGTGGAGAAGAGTTTGATGTCTCTTGCATTTTTAGGTGAATTGGGTTATTCTCTAAATATGGACAATATGAGCTTAAATGCTCTACCCCATGGTCGCCCATCAGCCAGTGCAGACTTTATTTGTATTACATAATGAAAGCAATCTACTGACTGGTTGATAAGGATTTCTTGACTAAGGCAAACATTACGCATATGTGCATTTCCTTTTTCCTTGCTGTGAGGAAAGAAAGAGGTGAATCATTACACAAGTAAAGCAAACATCTACACAACACAGAATAACAAAATAACACATAGGGTAAAACAAAGAGAATATGCTCACTCATCATTTGTAAAGGTGTTACATGACTTGGGGCAGCTGGGAAATTTACAAAATGTCTAGCCCCATGTCAGATTTCAAAATGAAATATAAAAAAATCTGTTTGCTCTTTTGAGAAATGGATTTCAATGCAGAATTCTGCTGGAGCAGCACTATTAACTGATGCATTTTGAAGAAAACTTTTTTTCCCATGAAAGTATCCCTTTAAGGTGCTTCCCTCTTTTTGCTCCTTATGCTCTATATACATTAGAGAGGTTGACAATTGCATGTCTGAGTCAACAAGATGGCAACTTTGGCTATGACTATGATTAACACCTGTGTGCCTTGAAAAAGAAGGGATATGGCTGCCAATGATATAAGGCATTTTGATTTTTGTAGTTCTTCAAAAGAGAGAGAATTGTAAAGATCAAAACGTCATGTGTGCATTGCCCTTAAGTCATATCTAATCCAGAGATCTCTGTAATAAAATTTTGATATTTGCTCAATATTAACTAAAGCCAGTCATACACAGTAGGATCCACTCATTTAGCAAGGTCTTCACCTGATTTGGTTGCCTACATGCAGGTCATAACAGATGCCAATGACATTTTCAGACCTACCCAATTGATATCTGGCTGATTTTCAGCAAGATATGCAAGGCATTTGGAAAGAGCCAATACATGGGCAGAGAACCTGCCAAAATGGTCTGAAGGGGCTCAGCTTATATCTGCCAATGGCCAACTTAACTCCTAAAAAACATTTCTTTACAGATAAGCTGCCTCACACACCTTCGCCGAAGTAATGCAAACACCTAACTTGAGTGAAAGGAGTAACCCAAGTGCACTTTGACCAACTGAAGGGTAAACAAGGTCACCAAACAAGCGGATCTTTTCCCCCAATATGCCCAAGGTAGGCAATATCAGGGTTAGTGTGATTGTTAGTCCAAGGGCCAAACCATTGAATTAAACAAGGGAATAGGAGCCACTGGAGTAAGGACCACATCAACTAGGCCTGTCTGATTAACATCTGGATGATTTCTGGTTAGATATCGGTTAGGTGGGCCTGAATCAGTCTAAGGGTAGGGACAGACAGGGAGATTCGGGGAGATTTTGTCGCCTGGCGTTTTTAGCAGGCGACAATCTCCCCGAATTTCCTTCTCCCTGTCTGCCGATCGTAAAAGGGACAAAGCGCCAGCGCCTGTGCAGACGCGCCGCGGCGATTTCCGGAATCGCCTGAAGTTTCCTCACGAGGTATCTTCGGGCGATTACGGAAATCGCCGCGCCGCGTCTGCACAGGCGCTGGCGCTTTGTCCCTTTTACGATCGGCAGACAGGGAGAAGGAAATTCGGGGAGATTGTCGCCTGCTAAAAACGCCAGGCGACAGAATCTCCCCGAATCTCCCTGTCTGTCCCTACCCTAAAGGACCCAAATCAGCAGCCAAAATCTGTCTGTATATGGCCATCTTTAGACAAAGGCACAATGTTTTGTTCCTACAAAATCAGCACAGTTAATGGGTTTTAAAATAACTTATTTACAAGTTCCAAGCCACAAGTGCTGGAGACCTAAGGGGTAGTACACTGCACCACTTACTGTCGAGCCCATTCACATAATACTTGTGCCTAAGGGATTTATGTACCAACTGTGTTCTGCATCTTGCACCAGATTAAAAGTACAGTGTATAGTGCAGATCACATGGCTGTTTGGTGCAAGGAAGGTGCTTGATGAACAAGTAAGGGGAGATTTCAGGGAACAGACTCCATTTGTCCACCTCAACTCTCTTGGATGTAGCAATGCTGCATGTAGCCAGCACTGCATTCAGAGTAAGTTTCAGCACTTTGCAATACCTCCTTGTGAAAACGAAAGCTGGGCAGACACTATAAGATCTGCTCATTTGGCAACATCACCAAACGAGCAGCTCTTTCCCCCGATATGCCCACTAATGGCAGGGCTATATTGGGGTAATCCGAACGTTCGGCCTAGGGAAAAATTAAACGGGAAGACCTGTCGGAAGCCCCCATACACGGGTAGATAAGCTGCCGAATTGGTCTACAGGACTGATATCTGCAGCTTTATCTGCCCGTGTATGGCCACCTTTAGAGTTGAGCAACAGGGCAACATGTAAATGCAAAAATGGCACAATGTGTTGATAAATGTTGCAGTATTGTCACTTTATAGCAAAGATTTAGGCTTCCCCAAGGAACACTTCTCCCAGACACATGAAAAAGTCATTATAAATGTTATCAGTGTCACCAACAAAACCAACTTGTCACCCGGAGGCCCCACCTATGTTAAGGGCATTTCATAGCCCTGTATCACTTTGTTAGGCTGCAATTCTGTTGCACTTCAGTACTTTGTGCCACTGTGCCAAAACACCACTGAGGATCTACAAAACAGGCTGCGTGCTGAAAAGGAGGGGGCGCACATTCACTGTACTGAACAACTGACAGCAATAATTGTGAATCCAGAATTGGATATGCTTTCTCTCTTGGATCCTTTCATGGGATTATATCTCACAAATCTATGCAATCAGCTGCAAGTCTCCAATGTTTCTCAGTTTCCGCATAAAATACACACAGCTATCAAATAACTCTTTGTTTTCTGCTATAGCCTGCCAGTCTCCTCTGTTTATCTGTTTCATCTTAAAACACACACAGCTATTAGTCACCTCTATTCTTTTCCATGCACGCTAACTGGCACACTTTGGCATCCCCTGATGTTCATGAAGGAAAACTAGGCATTAAACCTGCCTCAGTGGATGTGCCAAAGTGAAGAGACATCTCGTGCAGATGACAAAAGAAATTGCAGGTTCATTCAGACGGTTTTTCTGCCTTTTTTCACACGATGTCCGCTCTTTGAGAAGTGGTTATGTACCTGTGTGGGTGAAAATTTTTTTCTTTACTGAATTTTTTTTCCACAAAAGTCAGCTGGAACCAAAATAAAGTTTAAAGTCTATAAAATGGCCATTATAAAAATGGAGCACACAATTCATACAACTGAACCCACAGGCACTACATTCTGTGGGGTCAGCATTAGTTACAACGGTGCTTATTCATTAATCTAACACAGGGGTCCCCAACCTTTCTTTACCCGTGAGCCACATTCAAACATAAAAAGAGTTGGGGAGCAAGACAGGCATGCAAAAAATCTCCTGGGGTGCCAAATAAGGGCTGTGATTAGCTATTTGGTGGCCACCATGTGGACTTGCAGCCTACAGGAGACTCTATTTGGTAGTGCGCCTGGTTTTTATGCAACCAAAACTTGTCCACAAGCCAGGAAATCAAAAATTTGCATAATAAGAATAATCTGCTTTGAGGCCACTGGGAGCAACATTCAAGGGGTAGGTGAGCAACATGTTGCTCCTGAGCTACTGGTTGGGGATCACTGATCTAACATTAGGGTTGCCTCCTGGTCAATATTTTACCGGTCTGGCTGGTAAAAATGTGGGTTGGTCCCAGTGTCATTAATAGGGAAAAAAGTTAAATATATATGACATGCAGGGGAAACAGTTTAGCAAATAAGAATATTTCTCCTGTGCTGATGCAGTTGCCACACACCATTTGTGCACCGAGCATCATGAGACCTTCTAGTAGTTATAAGGCCTTAATCTTAGTTAATTATTCAGGTAAACAGTTCAGCCAGTTCAGTTCAGAAGAACGAAAATTGACCATACCCCTTTGCTCATGAAACATAAAATACATTTGTTTTAACGAGTAGTTCACCTTCACATCTAATGCTTTAAAACGTGTGCAACTGTGTGGACTTTGACACTAATCAAATGCAATTGCTCTGAAAGTCTGTTGGTTTATGTTTATGGTTTTCAGTATCAAAATAATTCTTAAAGGGATCCTGTCATGGGATTTTTTTTTTCAAAATGCATCAGTTATTAGTGCTGTTCCAGAAGAATTCTGCATTGAAATCCATTTCTCAAAAGAGCAAACAGATTTTTTTTTATATTTCATTTTGAAATCTGACATCGGGCTAGACATGTTGTCAATTTCCCAGCTGCCCCTGGTCATGTGACTTGTGCTCTGATAAACTTCAATCACTCTTTACTGCTGTTCTGCAAGTTGGAGTGATATCACCCCCTCCCTTTCCCCCACCCAGCAGCCTAACAACAGAACAATGGGAAGGTAACCAGATAACAGCTCCCTAACACAAGATAACAGCTGCCTGATAGATCTAAGAACAGCACTCAATAGTAAAACCCATGTCTCACTGCTTACTATTCAGTTACATTGAGGAAAAACAACAGCCTGCCAGAAAGCAGTTGCCTCCTAAAGTGCTGGCACAAGTCACATGACTGGGGGCAGCGGGGAAATTGACAAAATGGCTAGCCCCATGTCAGATTTCAAAATGAAATATAAAAAAATCTGTTTGCTCTTTTGAGAAATGGATTTCAGTGCAGAAGTCTGCTGGAGTAGCACTATCAACTGATGTGTTTAAAAGAAACAAACAAAAAACATGTTTTCCCATGACAGTTTCCCTTTAAGACACAACCCTTCATCTCTAGGTGCTTTGTGTTTAATTCCGAGACAGACAAATCATCACAGATCAAAAACTATATGGAAGTGCAAGTACCTTTAACAAAAGAGATATTCTTTCATGCAATTACTGCACTGGAAATCTGCCGAACCACAAAGTAACAATTCCATTGGAGAGAATCATATTCCTTGTCTTGAGACCCACATTCTCATTCCCCAGACAAATAGGGTGCCCACCTTCTTTCATTCACCCTCTGTTCGGGGGTGAGCTGTGATGGCACTTTGGAGCAGGACAAAGATGAAACGGGCAGCCTGGGCTAGACATTGGGTGGATGGGTAGGCAATTACATTGCCAATACATTGGTAGTAACTGCCTGGCACTAGCTGGTGATTTATTGTATAGACTGGTCAAATACTGTCCAGAGGGCAACCCTATTTAAGACAAAACTTTGATACTACTGACTGCAATGAAGAGAACAAACATACAGATGGTCTGCTGGAAAATCCAGGTCTACAAAACTCTCCTTATTACAGCCCAACAAAACATGTCATCCAAAGATCATATAAGAACCAGAATATTTTTTTTCTAATCGGTTATTGCCTTTCCTGAAGTCACCATACTCCTGTGACATGATGTAGGGTTTTTATTGCTGATTAAAATGAGGATTCTGTCATTTACATACATCATTCAACAGTTATTGCGTTTGATAGACTAATTATGGACCCCCAGTCCTGGTGAGCCTTGGGCCAATGCCATAATCAGTCATTTCTATTTCTCCAGGCATGCTACAGTAAGACACAAAGGATATCCCAGCATTAGAGGGGTTCCTTGGGAGGAAAAGATAAGTGTAAAGGAAATACTGTGCTAATTTTGGTACACATTTTTGTTATATATCATAGATATCCAGCCTGTGACCTCCAGCTGTTATTGAGTTCTAACTCCCATTCAAAAGTATAGGTTGCATGCACCTTTATGCAATGGTTGTAAATGGCTTTCCATCCCCCAATGCCCTTGCAGCTGATTGGCTTGCAAACATGGACATCAGGCAGTGGTCCATTTAAATTAAAAGCCTTTATTTTACATCAAGGGCAGCAGCAATGTGATAAAGAGCCAGTACAGGCTTAAAACATTCCTGCTGCCCTTGATGTAAAATGAAGGCTTTTAACATGAATGGGCTGCTGCCCAAAATCCATGTTCGTGAGCTATATCTTCTCATCCCACTGATTGTTTAAGGCTGTGTATTAATTCCCTTAGATGGGGTCTCACCGCCTTCATTGGCAATGTCCCCCAAAACTCTAGCCCTGTAAAAACAAACAGTAATGCCTGTAGGCAGTTTCTATCCACTTTAATTAAAATGCTATTAATAGCATTTACCTCGTAATTACCGAGTCTTGTCAGGAGTCTGTAAAGTAAGCCTCCATGTGGAGAGATGAGAGAGAGACATTTGGTATAAAATAGAAAACTCTTCAGTTGCACTCCCCTTATCATGGGACTCTAGGTTCTCTTAACCCCCCCCCCCCCCCCCCCCCCCCCCCGTGCTGATCTTAGTAGAACCCAGCACTGCAAATATAGCTGGGAAATCTCACCGTATGTGCAAACAGAATCCAATTCTTTGCTCTGATGAAATAAAAAGAAAAGTAAATAAATAGGCGCCAAAAGGTTGTCTGGCTGTTAGATTATGTTAAGTAAGCTTGGTATTGGCATACTCCATGTCTAAATGGCTTATGATGAATAAAAACAAAAGCAATTCCAAATGGTTCTTAAATTCTAAAACCTGCTGCCATCTGTAAAGCCTGATCCACAAAGGGTTCCATTGAAAAATCTAACAATAAGCTACCCCAACCTTACTGCTCTCTATAAAAGTATATTGCATAAAAACAGCCTATTTGTAAAACATTGTTTCATCTAAATAAACCATTCATTGGGTAGAAAACTGCAATTTTTAAGCACTAAGGGCTGCCCCCTTCTTTATATAATTCCCTGCATTCACACTCAAACATACAGTACATGCTCGGTTACATCAGCTAATGAATGGACAGAGCTCTGTCTTTACTCCCACACCTCTTCCTGTTACAGTTAGAGCTGTAATAAGTAAAAGTGCAATATTTACTGATATGGCCATAACAATTTGTTAAGGTTTTTTATTTTTATTACAATACAAATGATCTGTTGGTTAAGTTTTTTTTATGTTTTCAGACACATATTTTCCCATAGAGCAAGTCTGTCCAAGCCAGATGTGGCCCTCCAAAGTTCTTTATGGCCCCCCCAGTATGCTTAAAGGCTCAACATACTTCACTGTATAGCATCACCATTTTAATTTAATCCAGCCCACACTGCCATAGAGCATTCACTGAGCATTATACCATAAAAACACGCTTAATATATGTATACAACTTTCTTTCCGGAAAGGGTTATCCTCACAACATTTTCTAAAGGGATATTGTCATGGGAAAATTTTTTTTTCTCAAAATGCATCAGTTAATAGTGCTGCTCCAGCAGAATTCTGCATCGAAATCCATTTTTCAAAAGAGCAAACAGATTTTTTTTTTATATTTCATTTTGAAATCTGACATGGGGCTAGACATATTGTCAATTTCCCAGCTGCCCCAAGTCATGTGACTTGTGCTCTGATAAAATTCAGTCACTCTTTACTGCTGTACTACAAGTTGGAGTAATATCACCCCCTCCCTTTCCCCCACCCAGCAGCCTAACAACAGAACAATGAGAAGGTAACCAGATAACAGCTCCCTAACACAAGATAACAGCTGCCTGGTAGATCTAAGAACAGCACTTGATAGTAAAACACCCATGTCCCACTGCGAAATATTCAGTTACATTGAGAAGGAAAAACAACAGCCTGCCAGAAAGCAGTTCCCTCCTAAAGTGCTGGCACAAGTCACATGACCAGGGGAAGCTGGAAAATTGACAATATGTCTAGCCCATGTCAAATTTCAAAATTGAATATAAAAAAATCGGTTTGTTCTTTTGAGAAATGGATTTCAGTGCAGAAGTCTACTGAAGCAGCACTATCAACTGATGCGTTTTGAAAAAAAATATGTTTTCCCATGACAGTATCCCTTTAAGTTGCAATGATTATGTAGCATAATACTCACCAGCATGTGTGCACAATGTAAATTAATAGGTCCAAAATGCAGTTAATTACCCACATGTATTCTCGGTACTACTTTTAAATAAATGTCTATGTATGTTTTATAATATTTGTGCTGCTTGTTCTAGAATCCTATGTCCTCAAGGGACCAGCATCTATATAGTCTATCTATATATATGGCTGAGAGGTCAACTAAAGAAAGTAGTTAAATGGGAACTATTCCCAAGGGGGAATCTAGGTGGGAAATAGACAGTTATATTCAGGGCCAGGCCAAGGTAGTTGGGCACCCTAGGCAAGGGGTACAATCAGCGCCCCCCCACCCCCGTTCTGTATGACAATTTCCCACCTATTCCCTTTTTCTTTAATAAAGAAACCTTATAACACATTAATGAATCAAACTGTATGTGTGCCAGCCAGCCCCCA
>CM044439.1:106158097-106176789 GCA_024363595.1 Xenopus borealis
TATATTTGTGAACATTTTCAAATACAGGTATAGGATTTGATATCGGGAAAACCCGTTATCCAAAAAGCTCAGAATTGCTGAAAGGTTTCAGAATGTTTTAATTCCTTTTCAAGCTGAATGTATCGGAGCTTTGGTGCTCTCTGATATATTTTAGGAAGCATACTTAAATCAGGGAACACCCCAGCCTCATTCTATTCAGCTTGAAAAAGAAACTAAAGCGTCTGAAAGCTTGCTATGATTATCTTAGTTAGCCAATAAGGTATCACCTTTATACCACTTTTTTTATTTTTCATTTAAAAGGGGTTGCCCTGTAACTTTTTATCTGTAATAACAAAACAGAGGCTTTTACTTGATCCCAACGAAGATATAGCAAATCCTTATTGGTGCCCAAACAATCCTATTGTGTTTCATTAATGTTTAAATTATTTTTTTGTAGACTGAAGGTATAGACATCCAATTTATGGAAAGATCCCTTATACAGAAAACCTCATTCTAGATAACAAGTCCCATACATTTTTTGCCAAAGCGTTTGATACCATGCCCCACAAATGACTGCTTTCTAAACTAAGGTCTGTTGGGCTTAATTACATAATTTGTACATAGATAGTAGACTGGCTACAGGATTGGGTAAAGAGGGTGGTTGTTAATAGTACGTTCTCTACTTGAAGTAAGGTTCTTAGTGGGGTCCCTCAGGGCTCGGTATTGGGTCCACTTTTATTTAACTTGTTCATTAATGACTTAGGGGAGGGTATTGTAAGTAAAGTATCAGTGTTTGCAGATGACACAAAACTATCCAGCCAAATTAATTCCATCCAGGCATCCTTGCAACAGGATCTTGACAAACTCTCAATCTGAGCAGCTAAGTGGCAAATGAGATTCAATATTGATAAATGTAAAGTCATGCACCTGGGATGTAAACATATCCAAGCCACTTGTACCCTTAAAGGGAAACTGTCATGGGAAAACATGTTTTTTTTTAAATGCATCAGTTAATAGTGCTGCTCCAGTAGACTTCTGCTTTGAAATCCATTTCTCAAAAGAGCACAGAGATTTTTTTATATTCAGTTTTGAAATCTGACATGGGACTAGCCATTTTGTCAATTTCCCAGCTGCCCCAGTCATGTGACTTGTGCCAGCACTTCAGGAGGGAATTGCTTTCTGGCAGGCTGTTGTTTTTCTTTCTCAATGTAACTGAATAGTACACAGTGGGACATGGGTTTTACTATTGAGTGCTGTTCTTAGATCTACCAGGCAGCTGTTATCTGGTGTTAGGGAGCTGTTATCTGTTTACCTTCCCATTGTTCTTTTGTTAGGCTGCTGGGTGGGGGAAAGGGACGGGGTGATTTCACTCCAACTTGCAGTACAGCAGTAAAGAGTGATTGAAGTTTATCAGAGCACAAGTCACATGACTTGGGCAGCTGGGAAATTGACAATATGTCTAGCCCCATGTCAGATTTCAAAATGAAATATAAAAAAATCTCTTTGCTCTTTTGAGAAATGGATTTCAATGCAGAATTCTTCTGGAACAGCACTATTAACTGATACATTTTGAAAAAAATTTTTTTCCCATGACAGGATCCCTTTAATGGGACTGCACTAGGCAAATCCATTATGGAAAAGGACCTTGGAGACCTTGGACTTGGCTGTAGCAAGCAGTGCTAGTCAGCAGCATCAAGGGCCAATAAGGTCTTGAGCTGTATTAAAAGGGGCATAGAGTCACAGGAGGAGGGGGTCATTATTCCACTTTATAGAGCACTTGTTTAGCCACATCTAGAATATGCCGTACAGTTTTGGTCATTATTGTATTAGAGAGGGTACAGAGAAGGGCAACTAAGCTGGTAAAAGGTATGGGAAATCTTAGCTATGAGGAAAGACTGGCCAAATTGGGGATGTTCACGCTGGAGAAGAGGCGCTTAAGGGGTGATATGATAACTATATATAAATATATAAGGAGATCATATAATAATCTCTCTAATGCTTTATTCACCAGTAGGTCTTTCCAGCTGACACAAGGTCACCCATTCCAGTTAGAAGAAAAGAGGTTCCACCTAAATATTCAGAAGGGGTTTTCTACAGTGAGAGCTGTGGAATTCTTTCCCTGAATCAGTTGTACAGGCTGATACATTAGATAGCTTTAAGAAGGGGTTGGATGGCTTTTTAGCAAGTGAGGGAATACAGGGTTATGGAAGATAGCTCATAGTTAGTGATGGGCGAATCTATCCCGTTTCGCAGAAAAATTTGCGAATTTCCAGCGAAATTCACAAATTGGCAAACAATTAGCGAAACGAGTTGCATCTCGTTTTTGGCGCATCATTTTCCGCACGCGTCGTCATTTTTTTATGTTTTTTTATGCCAGCAAATTTTCGCCAGGTGAATTTTCGCTGGTGTTTCATGAATTTATTCGCCTGCATTGAATCGCTGCAAATTCTCGCCTGCTGAATAAATTCATCACTACTCATAGTACAAGTTAATCCAGGGACTAGTCCGATTTTGGAATCAGGAAGGAATTTTTCCCCCTCTGAGGCAAATTGGAGAGGCTTCACATGGGGTTTTTGCCTTCCTCTGGATCAAAAGTTAAAAGGTTGAACTTGATGGTCCTGTGTCTTTTTTAAAACTAACTTACTATGTAACAAAACAAAGACTCAAAAGTGCAAAAAGCAGGGGCAAAAAAATGTGCTCATCTCTAATTAGATGTGAATCTTTTTTTGTTACAATTATAACAAAGTCAAAATTTCATACAGTTAAAAAAAAGATTAAAATCATATGCATTTCTATATTAGCTTAAGAATGAAAATACAAGGCATAAGGTACCGATTAACTGTTAAATAAAAAGAAATTATTTACAGGAAGGAAGTAATGTTACCATATAGGATGCTATGCAGGTTAATGTTTAATATCCTTATTATACAAATTATAATACACAAAAGCCTTGAATATCTTGTAAATTATATCCTTATAAACGGTGAGATCTGATGTCATCAGTTATAAACGGTGAGTTCTGATGTCATTGCTGTCACATATCTCACTGAAACTTGTGTATTATAATAAATAAAGTACCCCCAGTTGCAAAATATGAGGATATTAGAAGTTACCTCGGAGTTCCATGACCTGTATACGGTCATGAAACTCCTCGGTAACTTATAATATTCTTATATTTTACAATAGGGGGTACTTTATTCACTATATATTATACAAATTGGGGCTCATTTATAAACACTGGGCAAATGTGCACCTAGGCAGTTGCAGGTTGAGCAGTGAAAGCAATCATCTCATTGGTTGCCGTGGGTTACTGCCCAGGTGCAAATTTGCCCTGTGGTTTTAAATGACCCCCCACATTTTTCTGATGTAGGGGAAGATCCTGGGGCTTAACTGGGATCCCTGCATTCTCCACAGCCCACATCCATGGGCTCCACACCAGTCACACCTGCAGAACCCACACCCCTGCTTTCTCCACATTAGTGATCCAAGAAAATACAGGGGGCACCTGTAAAGATCCCCAGGTCAGGACTGGACTGAGAATCAAAATAGGCCCTGGCATTTCAGGGACACAGAGGCCCAATCAGCCCACATAGAGGCCCAAACAGTCCCCACCAGCCCACTAAATAGTGACTTCCTATGGCACCTTATAGCAGCCCATCTGGCATTTGCCCTAACCCACAGATTGCCAGTCCGGGCCTGCCCCAGGTCACTGCATCAGAGAGAGCAGTACAAATGCACACCTTGCACACAAAATCATACATAGAAAAAAACACTTCTTTGGTCAAAAGATACTTGTGGTTCACACCAAACTAAGCAGAGTTTAACATTCATTTGTGAGTTACGTGATATACTGTATTTATTTCAGGCCAGTCACAGGGCTATTATCTGATTTTGCTGCATTTTTGCATATTTTTAACATGCACAAAATTTCAACCCCAGCAAGTATTTCAGATTTTTACTAGGCAGCCAAAATGCAGCATATTTTTCCAATCATTTCTTAATAAAAGCATGCATAATTGTCTATTCCCAAGTGCTATACTAAAATATTAACAGAACGGCTTTATATGTGGGAAACAAACACGCATGTTTTCTTACATGTGCAACTTTTCGTATTTTTTGTAGGTCTGTGGGGAGAAGTAGTAAAAGTTGCAAAAAAAAGTTTATAAATAAGAACTAAAACTTGTATTTGTTAATGTAATATACTTCAATTGACAGCTATTAGTGTGAATTTTTTAAAATTTTTGGGAGTATAGTGTAGTGTAATTTTAAAGGTCTTCTTGCTTTTGTACAAATATTAATTCTATCAATTTGCAGTAGGAGCATTTGTTACTAACACTGGGCATTGGCTTCAAATTGCCTAGTTTTTTTTACCATTAACAGATGGGTCGCCAAGTACTCCTGAAAAAAACCCTATAAGTACAAAAGAAAATGTATTTGTACTTAACACATTTTCCCCCTTAAATACTTTGAGTATATCCCCCCACTAGACTTTTTACCCCACCTGGTACTGTTTGCTCAAACAGGCTCCAAATCCCATCTTCTCAAAACAAACTAAAGAATCATCGTTTACTGAATATCCCCAGCTGGGGCCCATATCGACACTTTGGTTGTTGTAGCGTCTACAGGGGTATAATATTTCAGACTTTCTTCGTGTGTCCCTTTTAGTGAAAGTGCTCAGACAGATGCAGCAAGATGAAATTGCCTATAAAATAAATGACAGGTTTCAACATTCCATGTTCATTTCCAAACAAATTCATCCTCAGAAAATCCATTTGAATTGTTTCCAACTAAAAGGCAGAGTGCACACATAATATTAAGACATAGATGTAAATACAAATTGCTTCCATAACCATCTTTTCTAGAGGCAAAATCCGATGTTCTTGAATTCTCACTGAAGTGTTACAGTAGTGCAACTATAGTGCTCACACAATCCACTTTCCAAAGTCTGCTCCATGATTATAGGGCTGGTTAAAAAAATTACAACAAAAATCTGTTTCAGTTCTAAATTCAGTCATCTGGGGAATATCCCTGTGCAAGAAATGCATTTTCCATGAGGTCAAGCTTGGCCTTGTGGCCCACATAATAATCACTGCTGATTCTATTAACCCCGTGGAACTGGAATACAGGCAGCCCACAGATGTGGCCTGGGGGATGGAAGCTGTAACTTCTAAGAGTAGCATAAGCTCAGTGACTGTCTATTGATGTATTGATAGCCTTCCTGATTACTGTCATTAACTCACATAGAAATAATTTTGCCTTGGGAAATGTATGGATTAATCAATGTATCTTATAATGTTAATTGTCCGAGAGTTCTGCAAAAAGAAATCAGAACACACCTTACACCGAACGATCTGCCAATATAGAATGATTAACAGAATAGAATGAACAGTTTTACTTATTTATACGATCACAAATGCATGAATTCAGGTTTCTCCCAAGCACATTAGCCTTTATCTAGAAGGAGCCATTACTATTCCTTAACGTTGAGTGAGAAGCTTTCACACTGAAAGTTACTGTTTAGTAATACCGTTTCCAAGCTGTTTCTAAAGTGAGACAATATCTGAGTAGCTGCTGAAAGATATGCATATACAATGAGGTGATGTGGCCACCTTCCAGTCTTCCATCTACTCTTTGTGTAACTTCTGAACCTTAACAAATCATTACATTAAAGGGAGCAAAGTGAAACATAACATACAATTAGCTAAAAAATGGCTAAATCAGGGCCAAAATAATCAACTAAACACTGGGAAAATTTAATTTATATGTAAACATTAGAAGCGTTGACCTGAGGTTAAGGGAAAAAAAATGTGAACAACTGAATATGCAGGTTAAACATACATGGCAGCTGCTTGTACTGTCTATCATTGTTTCCTTTTATTAACAGTACGTGCCATATAGCTCCAGAAAGCTGATCCCAATATATTAGGCATCCATTTTTAAAAGGGTCATTGAAATTTCCCTGCTTGCGTTGAGTCCAGGTAAATATCTATACTTGGCTGATGAAAAGAAAACTAGGCAGTTGTAGTATACATGGAGTATTCAATTTCTGGAGTTATTCCCAGTTCTCTGGCCAGGCCCCTAATGATGCCAGGCCACACCCTCTAGGTCTTTATTCCAAACTTATGGCTATCTTCTTGTGGGTACGTTTTAGCACAAAAGTAAGGCATTTACGTTAGTTATTGTTGGGACATCTTAACACAAAATCAAGACAGAGGGTACTAATAAGAGAGGTATTACCCAGGCAACATAAAATGGATGGCTTAGAATAACTATCACTAAGCAATAATTATATTTCCACTACTAGTACCTGAATACTCTAAGGGCAAAAGCACACAAGACATTTTGTTGCCTCTTATAAATCAAGGCTGCTATGGGGGACAACACATCCCTTGTTTCCTTCCTACTAGCAAAATGCAAGTGGGGAAACATATGTGGTGCAATTGCAAAGAAACTTTGGGCTTCTTTGAAAAGTAGTAGTGTTGCATATGTTTTTGCAATTTAGCCAGTGGGAATGAAACAAGGGATTGTGTGGAGTCAGCGCTGCAAACAAACAGTGGGAAACAAGCAGTGTAGCGATACGGTAATATATAGTGTAGTATATTTATACCTTGGTTGGATTTTTCTAGCCCAATTACCGGAAAATCTCAATTAGACAGAAAACACATATACACCACACTCGTGTGTCATCCAAATAGGTTGCAGACAAATAACCATATGCAGTTTAGGCGTGTACTCACAAATGTTTAGATTCTTTTCTAAAAAAATACAAATACAAACATCTAAATGGCAACGCTTTTCAACTTGTTCTTTTACAATCTTTCACTTAAAGCAAAATTTCGTATAAGGAAACGCTATGATGATTTTAATGAATCCAATTTTTTTAATCTACTATTTGGATCTTTTTGTTCTATTGTTATGAATTCATTTTCCATCATTTCATTTCCATAATAAAATACAATCAATAAAAAAAATTAAATAGTCTTACCATAACCTGGACAGTAATTCATAATTATTTACAGTTTTCATAAAAATGCCCTAAGATCAAAATCTATATTGAGTCCTTTTGGTTCTAGTGTTTCTAGGAGGTGAATCAATTTACTCTTCCTTTGTAAGGTCTTTTACTATATCTCCTCCTCTCCATTCATGAACTTATGAAACAAGGGATTTTAGTTTTGGGAAACAAAGGTTCCCATGTGCCATTGCCTTAAATCACCATTAATAGAAAAAGGCAGATCCACTGTTTTCATCTAAATACATGTAATGATAATTAAAACCCAATGGGCCAACAAGGGTCCTTTCTTATTAACAGCAGTGGAAGGGGCTGGAGGTAACCAGTGGCCCAGAACTATCACCCAAAAATGCATAAACACATTTTTGGTCACAGGTCAAGGGCTACTCCCAGAACTTTCCATTGTTAATGGAAATTTACCTGCCATATCCCAGACATATTGATTACTACTTTTGTCCCAAAACAAACTCTTTATGGAAACTATCTGTAGAACTTTTACCGGGGTCAGAGAATATTTCCTATGCATTATAAGTTTTTTCTTTACACGGCTATTTTCTAGTCCTCAGAGGAGCGAAATACATATGGTGTGTTTTGTAGCAGTATTAAAGGAAGGAAAGCCTGTTCTAGGAGTCCATGAGTTCACAGCTGCTTTCTCCGTTCAACAAGGAATTGCATAAAAAAAAGTCACTTTGGTATTGTGCTGCTTCTTAATGAGTGATGGGCATCACATCATTGCTCCTTTTCATTGAAATACAATTTTACTTGATATAAGTTCCATGCATCTGTTTATCTCTCACTTTTAAAATGAAATCAGCCATGGGCATTCCAAGCAGCAATGTAGTAAATGTTAATGAACCATTCGCATAAAGGTTAATGGATTCTGCTGCGTCTTGTGGAACTGTGGATCTGATCCAGACTGTATATTTAGAATCTCTGCCATAAAGCAAAACAGGGCTTCTGTTGTTTGCCAGAAAGGAAATACAAATAGTCACATGGAGTACCTGGATATGGATTTTCCTGCATAAAAACAACTTTTTATAGCAGAAAAGTATAGTATTTTTATTCCAAAGCATTGTTTTAAGTCAGATATAACCCTTTTCGGATAGTGGTAACACTTTTAATTCATGTGTTCATTGATTGTTACCTGATTCTGCATATTTGTGTCCAAATGTTTATGTGGATGTGCTGGTTGGTTGCCATGAGTTCATTCTTCATTTGGTTGGAGCCTACATTTCCCTTAAAACCTATCTTCAGTCTGCTGTAATGATGTTGAACCTGTGTTTGCTGTTTCGCCATTGCTGACCCATGCCTGTTCTTGACTTTCCAATTGTGCTTGCTTTTTTTTTTTTTTATGACCCAGTCTGGGCCTCCACTCTAATTCTGTTCTACCTCCCTGACCTATGGTCTAATCCCTTGTTTATGTTCCTCGGTGCTTATTATAACCTCTGGCCTATACCTAATAAGCTTCTGGGCTAATTTCTGCACCTAAGTTCAAGTCTTCCATATGACTACATAGAAATGATCAGGTACTAATCTCCTTCACTGATTGTGGCATTGTACACAATTGCAGGTGCTGTGTTTGCCCTAAAGCAGGTGAATATTTTTGAATTCCAGACTTGGAGGCAAGTTTTAGTTGTATTAAAACCAGGTGCACTGCCAAATAGAGTCTCAGTGTAGGTTGATAATGTACAAGGGGCTACCAAATGGCGAATCACAGCACTTATTTGGCAACCCAAGAACATTTCTCATGCTTGTGTTGCTCCTCAACTCCTTTTTCTTCTGAATGTTGCTCATGGGTTCAAAAGGTTGGGGGATCCCTGCCCTAAGCTCTAGTAGGCAACGGTAATTATCTATATTTGTAGCATACAGATTTCATACGGCAGATTTACCGACAAACGTAATTTTCAAAAGGGATTTTTGAGTAAAAATATATTTCCCCCCCCTTTTGTTTGAATATTTATAAATGTATGGCTAAAACCTCAAGCTCTTGTGAGTAGGGAAGGGACCACTGATCTCATTTTTATTCTGTAACCCTTATTTATTTCATCATTATAAGACCCCCTGTCTGTTATATGTTAATGTAAAGCAAGCGCAACTTACTGGTGTTACATAAATAAATAAATGCTCATGGTGCATCTCCTAAAAGTATTAACAGTCTCTGACTTGGTGAAAAGCATTATAATCTACTGCCATTTGTGTAATACATTTTTTAGCATTCTATCAAAATCTCAATTTAAAAAGAACGTTGAAATACTTTCTATATCACTGCCTTAGATTATAATGTTTTTCACAACCTTAGAGGCAGTGATAACGTTTTGCAGAGGAAACATCCTATTTTAATTTGATCTGGGAAAATGATTATAGTGCTGACCCATTGTTCATTCCTCCCTCAGCTCAGTTTTTCCCCTATACCTTCTGTCATACTTGTCATCTACCATTATTACTGCAGTCAGCCCAACATCTACAAAAAAATATGCAGTGTAAATTACAAAGTCCTAAAATCCACTGAGATAAACTGTATGGAAGGAATGAAGTATGTATTTTTAATTACAGTAAAAGCTAGGTTTTGCATCCACTGGTTCGACTTTTTCCCTCATTTACACTGTTGTTTTAAGGTCCCACCAATAGGCATAATACATTTTCCATATTTTACATTTTCCTGGATTTTGCACCATTTTTTGTCCCCTATAAAATGTAAAAATAGGGATTATATTATAATGTATTTCTCCTTTGTTTACAGCCTTTTACTCACAAATTTTTGACTAGTTTTTTACTACTGGACTTTCATCCACTTTCATTTTTCATCCAACAATTTCAGCAAAATGTTTTGCTAGGGTCCAAATTACCCTAGAAACAGGCCCGGACTGGCCATTTGTGGGTTAGGTCAAATGCCAGATGGGCTGCTATAAGGTCCCATAGAAAGTCAGTGTTTAGTGGGCTGGTGGGGGCTGTTTGGGCCTCTATGTGGGCTGATTGGGCCTCTTGTGTACCTGAAATGCCAGGGCCTATTTTAATTCTCAGTCCAGTCCTGCCTAGAAACCTTGCATTTATTTGAATGAAAGACTGCAATAAGAATAGGAGAAGGCCTGAAAAGAAGGATAAGTAGTAAAAAATAGCAAGAACAATAAATTTGTAAGACGCGCTGGGAGATTTCCCCAGGATCTTACCTTTCCGCCATGTCTCCCCTTGTCTCCCGGTGACATCACGTGCACCAGCCAGTCGGAAGTGACACTGGCATCGTTTTGAAGCTTGAGTTTCGACACTGAGCATCATGACATCATTTTTCAGCACGAGGCTTGAATTTCTGGCGCCAACTTTTCCTTAAAAGGGCCTGACTTCATTTTAACAGTAACTTGCATTTATCCTATTGGAATTTTCTGTCTTGTGCCTGTTTTTTTACCCTTATTTGACTGTTTTTGACTACGACATTGCCTAATCCTTGCTGATACCTCTTCTGGACTTGTTTCTATCTAAACACACCAATTCCTTGTAAGGTCCGCAGCAGAAAGCCCGGGGCCCCAAAAGGGTAACCATTGTGCGTCAGAGTGTACCCAGTGCTGTCAAGGTTCCAGACTAACTAGCTCGTTACATAGCAGTTGTTTTTAGATGGGACCAGTGTCCCCCATTTTGAAGCTGGAAAGAGTCAGAAGAAGGCAAATACGGTAATTAAAAAAATGATAAATAAAAAATGAAGGCCAATTGAACAGTTGCTTTCTATAAAGGTTGACCACCCCTAAAGGAACAGTTTCACCAAGAAATGAAAGTGTTTTTAAGTAATGAAAATATCACATACTATTCCCCTGCACTGGTAAAACTGATCAGTTTGCTTCCGAAACACTACTATAGTTCATATAAACAATCTGCTGTGCAGCAATGACTGAAATTGAAAAAATGCTATATGGCACAGTTTAAATAGTGGATAACAGCTAACACCATTATGTTCTAGAGAGCTTATCTGTGTAACCTTTTCTGTGGAGCCTTTTCTTCTTTGAATGGCTGCCCCAGTTGCTACACAGAGGTTTATTTATATAAACAATAGTAGTGTTTCTGAAGCAAACACAGCAGTTTTACCAGTGCAGGGCAACACTGCATTATATTTGTATTACTTTAAAACATTTTTTTATGTTCCTATCCCTTTAATGAATTATGGACTTCACATAATTGTGAATAGGCCCTGCCTGTCTTGCATAAAGCAATCCGTATTGTATGCTAATGTCTGCCCTGATAAAAGTGATTCATATAGACATAATATATTGCGGACAGGCAGGAACGCCTAGGCTTACATGTTATAGTTTCATGTTAATGGGTGTCTCTGTAACTGTAGTATTGTTGCTGTTGATTTAGAATAAATAGGTTGAACTAGAGCCAAATATGTGTGTGTGTGGGGGGGGTTCTAAATACCCATGAAGGTTTTACACCTCTGCATACAGCTCATTAATGTACATTACCCAATAGGTGGTAAAACGTATACAGATTTAAAAGAAACCCTGCATTAATCACATTATACATTTCTATATTGGTTCACATTTTTCCAAAGTACCTTTCATGTGAAAATCTGAAATGACATACAGTATACAAAAGAAAGTTATAGATAATGCAACTGAGATGCAGTGTCCTTTCCCTCAATACATAGTTTTATTTATGCCTACACATTGCCACTGTGCCTAATATAGATACATACTATATTTAATTCTGCAATAGCCATCAAGATCTAAAGAGTGCAGCACGAGAAAATCAATATAAATTGACCTGAAAATCTAGCGCCCGTAATACAAAAAAAGCCCCATAAGCATCTACAGATAATCTAGTTTGCCCTGTTGTAAATACTGCATGATCTAGATCAGTAGCTCATGAGCAACGTGTTGCTCTCCAATCCCTTGGATGTTGCTCTCAGTGTCCTCAAAGCAGGTGTTTATTTTAGAATTTCAGGTTTGGAAGTAAGTTTTAATTGCATAAAAACTAAGTATAGTGCCAAGCAGAGCCTCCTGTAGTCTGCTAGTCCACATAGGTGCTACCCAATAGTCAATCGCAGCCCTTATTTACCACCAAGAGACTTTTTCATGCTTGTGTTGCTCCCTTTTTACATTTGAATGTGGCTAACAAGTAAAAAAGGTTGAGGATCCCTGATCTAGATGAATCATGATTCTAGAATCCATACTGTTTCTGTACTAAGCTAAGACCTATGGTACATGATGTATTTGGACTATAAAGATATGACTGAAAAGGCAGTACATGTGTGGGATTTGTTATGCAGAAACCCGTTATCCATTAAGTTCAGCAATATAGAAAGATTGTCTCCCATAGATTCCATTTTATCCAAATAATCCAAATTTTTTTAAAATGATTCCCTTTTTCTCTGTAACAACAACTTCATCCCAACTAAGATATAATGAATCCTTATTGGAAGTAGAAACAGTCTATTGGGTTTATTTAATGTTTACATGATTTTCTAGTAGAGCTAAGGCAGGGGTCCCCAACCTTTTTTACCCACGAGTCACATTAGAAAATAAAAGAGTTGGGGAGCAACACAGATATGCAAAAACTTCATGGGGTGCCAAATAAGTACTGTAATTGGCTATTTGGAAGCCCCTGTGTGGACTGGCAGACTATAAGAGGCTCTGTTTGACATTGCACCTTGTTTTTATGCAACCAAAACTTTCCTCCAAGCCTGGAATTCAAAAATAAGCACCTGTTTTGAGGCCACTGGGAGCAACATCCAAGGGGTGTGTGCCAGCATCCAAAAACAGACGCCCGTGATCAAAACGAGACGCGGTGGGGGGGTTACTGACCTAAGGTATGAAGATCCAAATTATGGATCCGTTATCCTGAAAACCCCAAGTCTTGAGCATTCCAGATAACAGATCCTATAACTGTACAAGTCCCATGGCCGTGACTGCTACAATGTGTGTTTTTGGGTAAGAATACGGATCAGAATTCGGTGAAGAATTTCCAAAGCAGCAGAAAATTTCAAAAAAGTCAAAGGGTGTTTCTTTCACATCAAATGCATTGGAATTAACTGAAGTTTTTCTTATGCCACAGGTCTAGGTCATGCTGTCTGGGCACCCTAGACCCAGCCAGCACCTTGTTCCACACCGCCCACTACTGTGAGCATATAAACACACAAGCATGCATGCACATGAGATGACATCTGAGGTTGGGGACAGAGAGACACAGGAGTAGGAGCAGGAGCATTGGGGTGTCTTGTACTTGAGGGACAAAATGGCCTGGATTAGGGGTATGCAGGCTAGAGGTACACGATTAGGGTTGCCACCTGGCCTGGCCTGGCCTGTATTTTTGATGTTTAATCCCAATGTTATTAATAGGAAAAAAGATAAATATATAGGAAGGCCGGTATTTTTTTCAGGAAAAGGTGGCAACCCAATACACACCCAGCATCCCACCAGCTTTGACCCTAGCCGTGTGCCTCTTCTGCCTACCCCAAATTCAGGCCCTGTTGTGCCAAATGCTTTGAAATTAATGGTCTTTTTTTCCCTTATTATTTTTTCTTGCACTAAACGCATTGGAGGGGTTGCAACTTTTTTCCCCTTGAAGCAAAGTACAGGGCAAAATTCTAGTGCTGATTTGCAAACAATTTCACCACTCACACGAACGGTATAAGGTGACAAAAATTAGCTCCTTCTTAGGTAGACATCACGGTGCAAATTCACTAACGCACAAAGTGTCTAACGCTAGCGCTAATTCGCCAGCGTGACGTCAGTTCGTAACTTCGGAAATTTACTAACACCGAATTTACACTAGCGAAGTAGATAGACTTGTGCAACTTCGCACCCTTACGCCAGGTGAAGTTGCGCACTGACGAAGGATCATAAATTCACTAAAATGAACATTTTCCTGAACGTTAGCACTTACGTTAGACGTATTTTTCTAAGTCCCAAAAAACGCTGGTGTGTTTTAGCATTGGAGGGTGATAGTCTGAAAAAGATTGATATATTTTTTGGGGGGGGTTACCCTCCTTCCCCTCAACATTTCCTAACATATGGCAACTTAACTATATAGGGGACACATGTAGGGCAATAGGACAACTTTATATAATTTATTAAAGGTTTCCTGGGCTTGTGTAGTGGAATGTAGTGGCTGTAACATATACTTCTATTATAAGTTAAAGTTCCCGCCGTATCCAAATTAGGTTTCGCTAGTGTAACAGCGCTCTGCCTAGCGAAGTAACACTAGCGCAACTACGTTACCGTTCGCTGATCTGAACGTAAATTCGTACCTTAGTGAATTTGCGTATCGCTGGCGAAAATTCGACTGGCGAAGTGCGGCCAACGCTAGCAAATTTTTGGAAGTTAGTGAATTTGCCCCCATGGGTCTTGTAAGCCCATAGGAAACAATGGCATTTTAATCACCAGAACCACTGTTGGTTCAAAAACCTCTT
Organism: Xenopus borealis; assembly: GCA_024363595.1. Lineage (NCBI taxonomy): Eukaryota > Metazoa > Chordata > Amphibia > Anura > Pipidae > Xenopus > Xenopus borealis. Next base: position 106,172,482 of record CM044439.1, read on the forward strand.
GTACCAGCAGTAACATATATTTGCAAGTATACTAGTATAATGTAGGGTTGCCACCTGGCTGGTATTTTACCGGCCTGGCCGGTATTTTTGATGATTGATCCCAATGTTATTAATAGGAAAAAAAGACAAATATTTAGGAAGGCTGGTATTTTTTTCAAGAAAAGGTGGCAACCCTAGTATAGTGTAAGCTCATGCCCAGATTTGGGATACTTTTAATCGTATTACACAAAAGCATGTGTGGAGCATAATCTTCCACAGGCAATGTAGTACCCATCTTACACTACCCTAGGGGTTTTGTCATTATGGGGCATTTTTTTCCCTTTGTTTTTGTGGGCCTTTACTGACACAAGAGCATTCCCAGTGAATTGGTTAAGTCTGCAGCTGAGAATGTGAACTGTGCACAGGCCCTATTAACATGATTATTTTTATGAACTGTATAGGAAGGAAACCTGACTAAATGAAAAAGAATTATGTTGAAAGCAAATGTTTCCTAAAGCTTGGGGAATATTGCATTACTGCAAGAAACACAGCAATGATCAGTTCTTGGCATCATGTTCCAAAGATAAGATTTGATAATCTTGATGAAAACAGCCTGCCCCGTAAGATTATTTATGACAATGTTTTAAAGGGAGAGTGCTATCAATATAACATTAAATCATACAGAGCTCTAATTATTTGGGTTGCTCACTGTTCTTTGTTATATCTTCTGTTCTGCCAACATATAATGCAATTTCTACTCTCTGTTTCTCAATAGATGAAAGATGGTGGTTCACATACAATGAAAGTTTAGCATGTTCTGAACAGCAATAGTCGAAGGCACTTTTTAGTCTTCTTTTTTTATGTTTGTGTGTTTTTGTGTTTCTTTATATATATTCTGCTGCTCATAGGTTTGGAATTTAATTGTATCTGGTTGCTAAGGCTTTTTAAAAGGAACAGTAACACCAAAAAAGAAGATATTTTAAAGCAATTATAATAAACAGTAATGTACTGTTGCCCTGTCCTGGTAAAAATTGTGTGTTTGCATTAGAAAGACGTCTATAGTTTATATAAATAAGCTGCAGTGTAGCCATGAGTGCAAGACACAGATTACATAGTAGATCATTCTGTTATCTACATTTCTATAGAATCTCATTGTATTCTGCAGAGCTTATCTGTTATCTGCTATGTAACCTGTGCCGTCTCTCCTTTTTCAGCTTGAATGGCTACACAACTGCTTCTTTCTGAAGCAAACACAATGTTTTACCATTACAGTACATGATAATGTAATTACTTTAAAAGACTTGCTGGCACTGTTCCTTTAACTTAGTATGCAGACAGGAGATAGCAAGTTGGGATATGAACGAGAGAATATCTGAATAGGAAGATTATCAATAAAAAATATGAATAACAATATACTGAAGACTCAAAGTTAAGAGTCATTTATGAAGGCACATGCAAATGGGGATGCTTTAAATGGACAGAGTGGGCAAGTGGGCAAAATGACCTGTTTTGAACATACTATTTTATACTGTGCATCAGTTCGTATTTGTAGTGGTTTCTGTAGTTATTTCAGTCCCTAAGTAGTTGCTGAGTTTAAAGGGATACTGTCATGGGAAAACAAATGCATCAGTCAATAGTGCTACTCCAGCAGACTTCTGCACTGAAATCCATTTCTCAAAAGAGCAAACAGATTTTTTTTATAGTCAATTTTGAAGTCTGACATGGGGCTAGACATTTTGTCAATTTCCCAGCTACCCCTGGTCATGTGACTTGTGCCAGCACTTTAGGAGGGAACTGCTTTCTGGCAGGCTGTTGTTTTTCCTTCTCAATGTAACTGAAGGATTCACAGTGAGACATGGGTTTTTACTATTGAGTGCTGTTCTTAGATCTACCAGGCAGCTGTTATCAGGCCTGGACTGAGAGTCAAAATAGGCACTGGTATTTCAGGTACACAGAGGCCCAATCAGCCCACACAAAGTTCCAAACAGCCCCCAATTCTATGGCAAATTATGGCAGCCCCTCTGGCATTTGCCAGAACCCACAGATTGCCAGTCTGGGCCTGGCTGTTATCTTGTGTTAGGGAGCTGTTATCTGGTTACCTTCCCATTGTTCTGTTGTTAGGCTGCTGGGAAGGGAGGGTGTGATATCAGTCCAACTTGCAATATAACAGTAAAGAGTGATTGAAGTTTCTCAGAGCCCAAGTCACATGGCTGGGGCAGCTGGAAAATTGACAATATGTCTAGCCCCATGTCGGATTTCAAAATGAAATATAAAAATATCTGTTTGCTCTTTTGAGAAATTGATTTCAGTGCAGAATTCTTCTGGAACAGCACTATTAACTGATGCATTTTGAAAAAAAAATTTTTCTCCCATGACAGTATCCCTTTAGTTCTCTGTTGTTGTGCCCCTAGCACAATTTTTTTCTTGATCCACCAAAATTAAACCCATAACTTGCCATTAAAAGTGGCATACTAGATGAAGACTGTTGATTAGATGTATATTCCAGGTACTGTTCTTCCTACATTGATGGATGTTGGCTGGCTTTTCCAGGAATGATTATCATCACCATCATCTTTTTATTTATATAGTGCCAACAAGTTACACAGTGCTTTACATTAGAACATCTGTAGTTTTTTTTGTGTGCTCATAGTGAAATACAGGAAGCAAAGTAAACCATTTTTATTATTTAACCATTCAGATGCAAATGTTAAAAGGGAAAATTGTTTCCCTTGCTTAGTTTTCATCAGCCACCCTTTGCAATAGGGAACAGTTACGGATTCAGTAACACAAAATACCTGGAGTAGCAACAACACCATCAAGAACAAGCAATTATGTTTGCCCATAGCCTGTTCAAAATAAAAATAATTACACTGAACTACATACATTATTGCCAAGGAAAACTGGAATTAGATACAGGTCCAGGTTTCCTTGGCAAATTGTGTTAGTAGCCACAACTGACTTGTGCCAAGTGAATCGGTTAGCTAATGCCATTATTAATGCTGTGTGCCATTCCAAAAAAAAACAAAAAACTGGGGAAACGGTGTGTGCTGCAAGTGATGTGTGATTTACTGAAATGAAAACTATTTGCTTCTGTACATCATGCAATTTTGCAATTTAGAGGGAGCACGCACTGTTGCTATATATGCCTATTGTAGTTAACTGGGAATTAGAACTGTGAAGATCTCCTAAATCCCTTTTCACTAATGCATACTGTATATTTTGGCCCATGAAAGCCATAAATAAATGTTATTGTGAACGTGAACCACCTCTTTAAAGGGATACTGGAATGGGAAAACATGTTTTTTTTTAAATGTATCAGTTAATAGTGCTACTCCAGCAACATTTTTCACTGAAATTCGTTTCTCAAAAGAGCAAACAGATTTTTTTATATTCAATTTTGAAATCTGACATGGGGCTAGACATTTTGTTAATTTCCCAGCTGCCCCTGGTTATGTGACTTGTGCCAGCACTTTAGAAGGGAACTGCTTTCTGGCAGGCTGTTGTTTCTCCTTCTCAATGTAATTGAAAGAGTCACAGTGGGACATGGGTTTGTTCTTAGATCTACCAGGCAGCTGTTATCTTGTGTTAGGGAGCTGTTATCTGGTTACCTTCCCATTGTTCTGTTGTTAGGCTGCTGGGGAGCCTCTAACTTGCAGTACAGCAGTAAAGAGTGATTGAAGTTTATCAGAGCACAAGTCACATGACTTGGGGCAGCTGGGAAATTGACAATATGTCTAGCCCATATGTCAGATTTCAAAATGAAATATAAAAAAAATCTGTTTGCTCTTTTGAGAAATGGATTTCAGTGCAGAATTTTACTGGAGCAGCATTATTAACTGATGCATTTTGAATTTTTTTTTTTCCCATGACAGTATCCCTTTAAGGGATAAGAAAAGCTGCATAATCAAGAATAAATAATAAGTACCACTATGCACTAAATAACAAAATAGAATAATCCTTTGTAGAGCACTTATAGAGCTACTAGAAGTCAAAGAAGATCTACCGAGTGTATGTTTGGCCTGCTGCAGCTTTATGTTTGTGTTAGCCTGTAACACCGGGACATGGGTGGCTTGCAAATGGATCTTCCCACTGGTAAAAGCACATTTAATCTGGAATTCACTCATGTGGCTTGTTGCCATCTATATATACATATGCACAATACTTTGGTTGCCTTTTCTGTTCTAATTAAACTCACCAAAAACTGCCTGCCCAGGCCTGACCTTAAAAAATTCTGCTTTTTGGTGATCTTTGTAAACTCCTATATAACTATTAGACGAGCAGATTCGTGGAGATTAGTCGCCTGGCGACAAAACGCCACGTCTTTGAGGC
>CM044439.1:106176993-106215042 GCA_024363595.1 Xenopus borealis
AAAATGCACCTAATTTTTTACTTAGCCCTCCTGCAGATTCTTGCCACGGGAATTTGCGGCAGCCATATTCTTTCTTCGGTCTTCTTCATAAGTTTTTTCACATTTTGGCGCAGTTGGAGGAGATTTCCAGACCCAAACCACTGCACAAGCACCAAAAGTAATGAAACTTTCTGATTTTTTTGTTGTAGATTTTTGTGACTTTCGGCCGAAAACGAAGAAGACCAAAGAAAGAAGATGGCTGAAAAATCTGCAAAAATCTGCAGGAGAGGTAAGTAAAAATTTAAGGGCATTTGCCTGGGGGGGGGTAGGACGGAGGGGGGTCTACAGAGGGGAGAGTTTTTTTCCTTACAGGTTTGGTTCTCCTTTAAAGGAAAACTATACCCCCAAACAATGCAGATCTCTAAAAAAAAATATCATGTAAAACAGCTTATATGTTAAACCCTATTTCATCTAAATGAACCATTTTCATAAAAAAAATATATATTTTTTAGTAATATGTCCTATTGGGTAATTCTAAACAAAAAATTGCCATTTTAAAAATGAAGGGCCATCCACTGGGATCTTTTAATTCACAGTGCACACAAACAACCAAGGGCACGCATACATGTTAGGTCACCTGAGCCAATTACTGAATGAAGTTCTGTATTTTACTCCCACACTTCTTCCTGTTCCAGTTAAAGCTGCAGTATTTCTGGTCAGGTGATCTCTAAGGGAGCACAGAGAATATCATAAAATGGTGGTTCATGGTAAAAGATGTAAAAAGGCGATATTTTCTGATTTTAATGATTTTTTTTAACCATTTTTCAGTTTGGTAAGGTTCTTTAATAGGCCACTTCATTTGATATAAACCATATGTTGGCTAAATACTCATTCTGGGGGTATAGTTTTCCTTTAATATTATTTAATATTTTTATATATAGTTATGGAGCCGTTTCCTTGTCTTGCTACGCTTTCTTCAATTACACTTCTAAAAAATCATGTTAAGGAGACTTTATTTTGAAATTCAAGTAGCACGATACACATTTATTTAACTTGAACTTACAAACAACTGATACAAAAAAATGTATTCTATTTTTAAAATTATTTTGTTTAAAAAAATCACATTATACGTGTTCTTAAGGGATATTTTTTCACCTTTATTACATACGATCCTTCCCAGGAAACTATTATGTTCATGGTTTAATTTAATAATACACTTAATCCCCACTTTTCAAAACATATTTATGCAGAATCTACGCATGACAGGTACCCTTTAAGGTCTCTTCATTCTGCAGTGGTATAAACAAGATCATCCATCAATCTTCCAACTACAGAGTATATGACTCTTTTGTGACTACATTGTTTCAATGGTATTCAATATCCCAGTTGTGCCATGGCCATGTTTTTTCTGTTTCAAATTCAGTTCTATATACAATATACACTAACATACATAATAGATTAAAAGGAGAACATACATTATACATTAAAACAAGCATAAAGCTCAATAGTGAGTTGAGTTAGGAATGCTTTAGCTTTAGTATTTGAGCTTCTATACCACAGCCCTTTAGATCTGTGCCTCGCAAGATGACACAGTAGCTCCCCATCATGTTTTCTGAGGATTTGCCACCCATTCTCTGCTCTTTTTTACCTGCGCTTAGGAACTAACTCACAAAATTCAGTATAGATACAGTATAAAAGCAATACTATTAACTGAGGCTCCATTCTACTTTTTAGTGGTGACCCATATCTAAGAATTAAGTGATTACCATGATTACTGATACTGATTTTCATCCAATCTTTTGATTAGCTTTTCATCAGCAGCCCAAAGCGCTGACTTGAAAAGATCTGAAGATGAAGGCTTGAATCATTACTTTTATGGGGCTACTGAATCTCTGGCCTGGTACAGTAATAAACCAGCATTTCTAGCCATATTTTTAGGCTTTAATTCTCCTTTAAATGAAAAAAAAATACAAAACAGCTTTCTCAAAACCATAATGTTTTTAAGTATGAATTAAAAAAAATCCCAGCTTGATCACAGTTTTTTAAAAAAAAATTAGCATTCAGGAAAGAACTGCCATGTTTCTTCAACTGCCAGCAGGTGAGACAGAGGGAAAAATACCAGAGTTTTTATCTCGTATGAGTCATTTCTTATACAACTGCCTGTATTGTGCTGTATAAAATGAGAGATAATGCCTGTAGCTTTCATCTTTAAAACAGATGTTTGTTTTATGATTACTGAACAACCATACAGTAGACATAGAGAAAGTTTTGGTTTAGTCATTTCACCTTGTACAGTAAGTTGCTTTCATAAGGCTATTGCTACAAGTCTCCTTATTGAACCTTTGGTTGATAAATTCGAGCATGGAATGGGGTACAAATGGGGAACAAAACAGACCCTGGCATTTCAAGTACACAGACTCCCACCAGCCCAATAAATAGACTGACATTGCATTGTATTGATAACTGGTGGGAGAAGCTATTCTATTGATAGTAAGATGTAATGCTCTATGAAGAAAGGAAGCCACAAATACAAAGACTTTCTGCACAACCCTTGTTTATTTTATTATTGAATACTGCCAAGGCCACACACACACTCACACGGACTGCCACCTTCAAGGATTTATCCTTAAACACCATATAGCCTGCTTTAGATTTCATTGTACATTTGAACAAGTTGCACAGGCAAAAACATACAGTGAAACAAGAAGCAATTTGATTAATGCAGGTAAGTTAAGGTGGCCATACCATACACGTAGAGATCCGCTCGTTTGGCAATCGTTGAGGTGGGCGATATCGGGCTGATCCGATCGTGCCGTTTATAACATGGGTCCACTGCTGCCAAATTTGATGCCGGCCTTGTGCTTTTATAAGGTTGTAGAACTCCTCAGTAACTTATCATATCCTTATATTTTACAATACGGGGAACTTTATTCAATATATAATACATAATACAATATATAATACACAAGAGCCATTCATGTATTCTTGTATATGACATCCTTATAAATGGGGCTTAGTGATGTCATCAGTTATAATCGGAGCTCAGTGATAGCATTTCTGTCACATGACTTACTGAAACATGTGTATTATAATACAGTAAATAAAGTACCCCCTGTTGTAAAATATGATATTAGAAGTCACCTCGGAGTTCCATGACCTTCGGCCTTGTGCTTTTATATGGTCATGGAACTCCTCAGCAACTTATAATATCCTTATATTTTACAATAGGGGGTATTTTATTCACTATATAAATATAGAATGAACATGCTCAAAAGAAATAGTGTTTAGGGCTAATTTATTGAAAATTTCTGCAAAAACCCTACTAGTCCTGCCCATCCATTCCCCTTCCTGCAGCTTCTCAGGCTATGCAGGACAGCTGACAGCACTCAACACACTGCACTGATAGGAAACAATTAGCAGCTAGGCTGACCTGATAGGGAACTGGTGCCTGTCTTTGCTTGTGTGACTGCAGGGCTGTGATTGGCTATCCCCTACTGAATTGACACAATTCAATGACTAATAGTGCAACCGGTGACTAACAGGGACATCTTGACAGCCACTGTTTTCCACCAGCAGTATAGATCATAGGTCATTTAGCATTACTGCTCCTAATATACCATTTATTAGGCCTGTGTTCATCATTACATCAGTAAAGGATGTTGCTTAATGTCTGCCTATAACATTTCTTCTCTTCATGTTTGTGTTTCTTTTCATTTTGCTTTTCTCTTACAAGGCAATAAAGATAACAGCTGTATCTGTTGTTTTAAATGCAATATTCCATAAACATGTGTATATGAAAGAAACCCCATGGGTTGAAACTGCACAGGCTAAGGGTCTCTAGAGTATTTATTATACAGAATACTGAAGAAGCTATGCCTTCATAAATTTCATCTAAAAGTATTCTTTTTTTTTTTTTTCCTCCAAACTGCCCCAGGGCCCCCTCTGATCAGAAGCAAAACTCAAAAAGGCTTCCAAGATGGTGAAACCTGGGGAGGTTATTCAGAATGAGTGAGATGCTTTAGCTGATAAAACAAAAAGAATAAGTACTATAATTAACTTAAAAAGGCCCAGGCACTAGTAAAGTTGTGACAATTACAAGTCATATGATCAAGTAAAGTAGAAAGCCTTTAGACATCTTGACATCTATAAATACTCAGATGATTGTTTAAGATAATATCAGGCCATGCATGATATACTACACATAAGACATATGTATGAGCACACAGGAAATTAGAGTTTACCTTCCCCTCACATTACAAATTCCCCCGATAGCCCAATACAGTTTCCTTCTTTAATTCCCATATCCCACGCTAAAAACTGCATTATGTGGCTTACTTTATACTGTCCAAATTCATACGCAAGCAGCTTGTATGTTATTTTAAAAACCAGTCTTTCCGCACCTGCTGAAATCATTTTTAATCCTTTGGTAACCGCAACTATTCCAAATCCAATTTTTCTGACAATGTATTTAGAGGGGAAGTTGCTAGACTTATTGTAAGTCATTTTCTACAGGCCTAGGGGTGGTCCAGATATAACCTTGATGACCGCCATTGGAATTTGGTATTTCAGGTGAGATAGAGGTTCATCTTTATAACCTGGCACATTGGGTGTAAAAGGCAAAAAAACACAATGTGCCTTTATTTAACAGTTTTCCAATGCGTGAGATATGGGGTTCTGGGGTCACAAGGTGTATGGAAGCTCTGTATCTTCTGCTGGTTTGTAGAAAGCATTGTTAAGGTAATGTTAGCCCAAAAATATTTTTTTGCCTAATGAAAGAAAACATAATTCTACTATTCTACTGTAAAGGAGAATTAACCCCCCCCACAAGTCCCCTCTGACCCCCATCCCTGTCTCCCCCCTGCACAGAGTTACACCAGAATTGTGACGCCATGTTGGCTTCTTCCGGATCGTCTTCTTGACTTTCGGTTATTTACGGAGCATTCTGGCTCCAACTGCGCATTCAGTTGGACGTAACGGCGCTCACTTAATGAAGAGGCTGGCAAACATATGCAGGTCATTATTTCTAGAGGGGACACAATTCAGGTGTAACACTGTGCAGGGGGAAGGCAGGGAGGGGTTCCAGTGGGGACTTTTGGCTTTGGAGGGGTTTAGTGTTCCTTTAAGCAACTTTACAATATACTGTTCATTCATTACAAATGCTCTATGGTTATTATGTTATGTGTATATGTATTGCTATTAAAAGCAGTGTTTGTCTGTCCCTTTTTTTGCATGAATGAGTCCTCTGACCTCTTCGGACTGCACTCGAAGAACAAATTTTCATTTATTGACACCCCTGGTAACCTGAGATGTCTAGGGTTGCCATCTGGCCGGTATTTTACCGGCCTGGCTGGTAAAAATGATGGTTAATCCCAATGTTATTAATAGGGAACCCTAGCAATGCCCTGTCTTCTGAGGCAAAATCACACCTGCTTATTCAAAACCTAGTTATCTGTTGCTCTACTCCTTTTTATATCACAAGACTGTCAGGCCAACAAGTCTGTCATCCCCTCTGGGTATAAAATATTGCTATATAGTAATACAGTATATTATATAGCAATATTTTATACCATCTTTATTTAACAGGGGATAAGATATTGTTATATAGTAATATATTGCCATTTCAGAGTAATTGCATCTGAGACTAGTCTGGTTTAAAACATTCTTAGACACTTGAAAGAAAATGCTTTAGCCTTAGCAAATAAAAGAGATTCTGTCATCTGTTTGTAAAAATTTATTCGTAAGTTTCGCACTGTTTCGCCAGGCCAATTTTCATCAGGCAAAATTTCCAATATGTTACCCTTTTTGCCAGAGTATGTTATATAGGTATATAATAGGAAAATAGATATAACATGGAGAATTTATAAGAGGAGGCCACATCCTCAACATTATTTTGTCAGTGACATTGTATCCTGTATGACAAAAAAGTCATAAAAAAGACAAAACGCTTGTGTTTTTCATATTTTCGTGTAACTGTTGTAACTGTTAAATATAGGGATGCACCGAATCCACTATGTTGGATTCGGTCGAACCCCCGAATCCTTCCCGAAACATTCGGGAGAATACAGAACCAAATCTGAACCCTAATTTGCATATGCAAATTATGGGTGGGATGGGGGAAACATTTTTAACTTCCTTGCTTTCTGCCAAAAAGTCATTCGAATCCTGATGAAAAATCCCGAATCCTGGCCGAATCCCGAACCGAATCCTGGATTCAGTGCATTCCTAGTTAAATATATGTTTACTTACACTGTTTTAACCATTTGAAGCTCATGCCACATTTGTTTTAGGGTGGGCTCATGTCTAGGACAATAGAGGATCACTTATGTCTTTATTTTGATTCCTTGGACATTTCTAAGTGGCCAATTCAAGTGTTTGCACCAACATCTCTAATATGTAAATTGATGTAAGCGTACGGTTGTTAACGAAGTTTCGCTAGGAAGTAACACTAGAGAAAATTTGCTTAGAAACGCTCAAGCTGATGAAGTTTCCCTGGCACCAGCATTCATTTGCCAAGACGAAAACTTAATGTCTGAAAAGTTGCGCAAAGTACGGCGAAGCCATATTTGCCCCATGGTGTGGCATCTATTCAGTGAAACATGCTCATCCTATGAATGAGGGCAGATTTTAGGCCTGTATAAGCGTAAATTCCTATACCGTTAAATATGATGAATTAATACCAGAATGTGTATTAGGAGCATGGAACATAGATCAGAATTCTTGTAGTCACTGAAAATATAAGATTGTGATAGGGAAATAAACTGCTAATCTTCATCAGTGTTTCAGATATATTAATTACTTACTAATTCAGGAGGAGGAGGGTTTTTTTATAACAATTATAAGCAGGATCTAGTCACATGGCAAGAGATTTTAAGCATAATATATCATTTTTCATATGAGTATTGCCCTATACCCTCATTCCATATTGTAGTCTGACTCAGTAACTGCCATAACTTCTAAAATGACTTTGATCTAAATATAAAACAAAAGTAATGAAAGAGTTTCATTTTCAAAAATTAATTGGTTTCTTACCATCAAGTCTCTTCTTGAATCTGCACAAATTACATAGGGAGTCTGATTGTCTTATGTTTTGCACTTAGCGCATTAGGAGGGAGGCAAGGCTTTAGAGAAAAACCACACAGGCCAGAGCTCAGCAGGACAGCATTTTGGATTTTGATGGTTTATATTTTTTTTTAGGCAAGACATGGCTAGGAATACCTTGTACCCCCTTTAGAGGTTGCATATCACAGTCCTGTGCAGCACTAAAGTTGTATAAGTTATACCTGCCAACGTACTGAACCTGCTTGGACACAGCAAACTATAAATAGTGTAGTATATTGGACCACGTCAGCACCTGTAGCAGCAGCACTGGTCTAGCTGGTTAAGTAACAGGTATATGGGGAATCTGTACATGCACATATAGGCTAAAAATGGATTGTTATTGTTACTTTTATTACTCCTCTTTCTATTCAGGCCCTGTCCTTATTCAAATCAATGCATGGCTGCTAGGGTCATTTGGAGCCTAGCAACCAGACTTTTGAAATTGCAAGCTGGAAAGCTGCTGAATAAAAATCTAAATAACCCAAAAACCACAAATAAATAAATAAATAAATAAATAAAACCAACTGCAGATTGTCTCAGAATATCAATCTCAATGTTATACTAAAAGTTAACAATCCCATTAAATGACAATTATTCATTTTACTTGACATAAAGTTCTGCTTTTTGCATTGCAGCGAATTAGCATTTCTTCACACCACGTTTGACATTAACCTTAGATAATACATATTCATGAACTGCCCTCAAAATCCCTTGCAGAAACACTACAGGTATGTCCATACAAAACGATGATGCTTTCTAGAAATGGTGTAGACTAAAAAAGAGCAGGAGCGCAGACTAAGTGAATATTATAGATGCAGTTAGAGCATTTTAACTCCCGGTCTTTTAAGGTGGCATGTTTGAAGTCTAAAGGAAAGACATCAAAAGCTATAGGTGGTTGTGTATTAAATAGCATACTCCTTGTGGGTTTTTTTCAAAGAAAGAATCATGTTGCATTCCTTCAAAAAGGTTTCTGACACTTGCAGAATCTTTGGGGAGAATATGAATAGTGAATAGCCCAGCAGAATAAAATGTACAGTACAGAACAGCCATGTAAAATACACCCCGTGTGTGGGGAATCTGCACTTCTGAAATGGCTGATGATGGCAGACACCTCTCCATATCTGTGTATCTGTACTTAGAACTTGCATTGGGAGAAGATCAAAGAAACTGAGCTACAACTCTCCAAAACTGGTGATTAAAGCAATATTTCTCAAGGCCTGAGAAAGGGCAGGAGCCCGAAATGTTGCCTAGCTTTTGGCACACATAAAACACAGATTAATCACCAATTGTGCAGTGCTGCAGCCCAATTTCTTTGATGGTATCCAGTTCCCTTGGCAGTGGGGAAGCATCTTGCAGCCGACGCTACAAAAAGAGGAGGTAGAGTTGAAGCAACTTTACTTGAATTATTTTACATTGGCAGAAGGTGATGTAGCACATTTCACATCTCCGCAATTAAAGGGTTAAAGCAAATGGTTTGTGGGTGATGGTCTGCACTTAGTATGAACCAATATCGCAGTAGTTTTCCACAGTATAGTTGTTTGAAGATGTAATAAAAACGCCACTTGTGCTATGTCCTTTGCTGATATTCTGAGAAATACTGGATGTTGTCACTTAGTTAATGCAGGTAAAGTAAAGCATTACAAAGTATAATATATCATGGCTATAAAAGCAGTTTGGGATTTATTCACAGCAGTCTTCAGTTAGCTAAAGATATGCCGCAGCCATATGAATCCCTATAGCAAGGACCACTGAACACATGAAAATAGAATGCTACCATGGCACCTTTTTGTCTGCCTCTGTTCATAAGTTTACTGAACTGCTCTGTAATTAGGGTTGCCATCTTTTATTGAAAAAAATACCGACCTTCCTATATATTTATCTTTTTTTTCCTATTGATAACATTGGGATCAACCATCAAAAATACCGGCCAGGTGGCAACCCTATCTGTAATACGATATCGGAATTATTGTAATAACAGATATTAAATCATGGATAAGATAATGATATAAAAATATGGTGAAAATGAAACATAGGGAGTGTCAGATACGCGTCCTCATTCTATCGAAGTTGTTTCGAATATTTCAGATTCTCAAAGTGAAATCTGGGGACACGCATCGGTGAGCACTTTTACTTGCGCAATGTCTATTTTTGACCGTTTTCTATTGAAACACCCGCCCAGTTAAAGTCACAATATTATTCTTTTCTCTTAAAAATCTCAAGAATGACATTTCCTCCCATTTGTGCATATTTTCCCAGAAACATTAATGGGAACCAACATAGGTGTTGGAAACTGTAGGGCCAAGGGGAGCATTCAGCATGCAGGAATTCCGTTCCGAGTAGAAAATAAGAGATGATGGAAGATGTTTTTCTAGGTGTTTAGGTTGAAAAAGCACATGTCCATCAGGTGCAACCCTCTGCTCTATAATCCCTATAAATCTCCTGGCTAATCCAGAGGAAGACATAAATACACCCATCTTCAGCTTGTCTCACAGGAAGAAAAAATCCTTCCTGACTCCAAAATGGCAATCAGATTAATCCCTGGATTAACTCTCTGCATATCTTAATACCTGTAACCTTGTATTTCTTGCTTTTCTGAGAAAGCCTCCAGACCCATCTTGAAATGATCTGCCAGCGTGACATGTACATTCTGCATTCCACTGTACTCTTTTTTTTTTACCTTTCATGGCTGTAGATTAATTCATCTTTCAACTGATGATTCAAGAGCTGCCGTCATGTCCTTTGGGAACACCCAGTGGTAAATAAACCACTGCAGGGACTTTTTGTATGATCCCCCAGATACATCTCTATAAAGTGATTCTTTCCTACCTCCAGTCTCTCTAAATAAACCCAAATTGTCTGGCCTTGAATCCAGGGATATACAGTAGATGTTACGATCTACAGCAGTCAACTGATTACCAGCTAGTCCAGTTTTCTATCATGGTTGGGTGTAATTGGATGTAGATGGGATGGATCAGGGGCTCGGCATAACATTCAGGAATATTTAGATGAGAGATAAGCAAGCAAAGAAAATTAGATAACAAGCCCACTGGGACAATATGAATGGTAGCATCCAAACTGTGTAATGTGCCTGAACTTTTTAAATAAAGATTATAAATTGTATATTATTTTATATTGTAATTTATACTGTATATTTTCACTGATTTCTTCTATTAAGGGCATGATATAAGCAAGTCCAGCCCGTATCTCTACTACACCACCAGTCTCTGGCCTTATTTCCAGTTACATGGCAGCTTTAAATCTCATTGAGTACCCAGCGTAAATACCACTGAGGCCTGAAAAACTGGAAGAATGCCATTCAGTTGCTTGTGTTTCATCGCAGAACCATTTGTGTGAAAGGATTCAGCTGAACATGAGATGTCTCCCCATTCGCCCAGTGTTCAGCGCCAGCTCTCGGAGACTCTGAATGGGAAAACCACATGGAATCATCTCCTTGGACTTCACTAGTGGTTACTGAAGGGGGGATGAAGGAAGGAATGTGCTTAATGCTTCCCAGCTTTGTCTACTTTTCAACTACAGTTCCCAAAAACCTTTTGGCAGTTAGGTGGATACTGGGAACAAACTGGATACTGGGAACGGTAGTTTAATACTAAGTACCAACCTACACAGAGGTTGGTGTTTTTGCTGTCTCAGCCATAACACTAAATAGATGCAAATGTTGTTCATATTGACAACATTCATTAACGGGGTGGTTCGCCAATTCTAAGCAACTTTTCAATTAGTTTTTATTATTATTTTTTTTTATAGTTATTTGCCTTTTTCTTCTGATTCTTTGCAACTTTCAAACGGGCGTCGCTGACCTCTTCTAAAAAGCAAATGCTCTGTAAGGCTACACATTTATTGTTATTGCTAATTTTAATTGTTTGTCTTTCTATTCAGGTCCACTCATGTTCTCTCATTCAAATCAATGCATGGTTGCTAGGGTAATTTCAACTACTTAAAATGCTCACTGAAGAGCTGCTCAATAAAAAGCAAAATAACTGGAAAACCGTAAAATAATAAAAAATGAAAACTAATTGCAAATTAACTCAGAATATCACGTCATACTAAAAGTTATCTCAAAGGAGAACAACCCCTGTAAAGGTCCTTGTATCCAATCTTGCTTTTTCCACTGTATATATTGCACTAAGTTGCATTACATGTGTCCAGTCTGCTATCATCACCCTAAATGTGGCAGTAATTCCAGGGTTCCCATAGCAAGTTGCTCAACAGATGCGATTGACTTGCCCCAAAAGAATTACACAATAATGGCACTTTCACCACAAGTGTCAGAAGTGATGTACAAACCAACCTAAATTTTGACTGGGCCCAATTTGAAAAAAAAAAAAAGCACATTCACGATTCTGGGCATTTTAATGCATCAGGTGCAAATTAGCTGGAATTGTGGTAAAAACATGTTATGAACATTGGGCAAATTCTCACCTGAGTGGTAACTAGGGTTGCCCCCTTTTCTTGAAAAAAATACCGACCTTCCTATATGTTTATCTTTTTTTCCCTATTAATTACATTGGGATCAACCATCAAAAACCCTAGTGGCGACCAATCAGTGATTAGCTTTTTTTTCAGCCAGCTGCAGGTTGAACAGTGAAAGTAAGTATTTGATTGGTTGCCATGGGTTACTGCCCAGGTGCAAATGAGCCTCAATTGTCTTGTAAGGAAAAACATAGCGATTTGTACCTGTTAACTGCATCTTGCCCTGGTTTCCACAACCTCCTGGTAGGTGAATGTTTTCCTTAGATAAAACCTAAATTACTGGAAAGACAGAATGAACACCCCAATTAAAAAACACAGAAAAACATTTTATTCATATAGACTTAAAAACAATTAAGGCAATAGCAAAATAACTTTTATGTATACATTTGTACACTTTTCATATTACATTTTATTTTAGTTTATAGGTCCCTTTGCTTGACATTGAATAAAATATCTTTTACAATTTACATTTCATGATTGTTTCATCTACTTTGCTATTCATCTCTTTCTCTCTCTCTCTTTCCCCTCCTGATACGGATGATCTTTTGCCTCCCATCTATCCCCTTGTTCTGAAAACTTTAAATTATATTTTCTCCTCTCTTTCCTTTGCCCCCGGACTTATTTCTTTCAGTTTCTCCAGAGACAAACTCAAATTACCTGATCCATTACAAAGCCTATGTAGATTGCTTGGAATGTGCACATGTATAATTACTCATGCAACACCATAAATGATCCTAGGAATTTACCCATTATTAACAGCAGTGCTGGAGTTTAAAAATTACAGTAACGTAGCCCGGCAACATTTGTTTCAGTATTCCGTTGTTGAAGGGGGGGGTTGTTAGATATAGTTTAACAACACCCAAATGGCCGTAGGTTTGTTTAACGGTTGTCTGTTCCTGGTTTTAATAATGGGCCCCTTGATTCTAGGGACCCAGAACAAATGCCCTGATTACCCTGCCCTAAAACTGGCCCTGGGCAGTTTCAGGCAGATTCAGTTGCAGAGAAAACAAGTTCTAACTATACCCAACAGCTGTATTCAGATCAAATGAAGCGTTTAGAGTTGCAGTTATTCTATAAGTGGGGGGGGAAGAAATATTCACAAAAACTATTTTCACATACCAAAAAAAAGCCTCACAAAAAAATAACTATGAACCACGGCCCATAAGAAAGCCGTTTCAGAGCAAATGACCTTGTCACACAGAGCTAGCAATCTGAATGAAATCTAGATGCACATATGGAATTTCCCTCTACTCAGTGAACTCTCAGCCCAGGGAATAGATTTCAGTTATCTGGCTCTATCTTCTACAGTCTCAAAAATGTTAAACACATGTGGTGTGCATGCACTATGTAAACAGAAAAAAAAAAGCCCAGATTTTTTGATCACACGTAATGCTTCTTCACCTAACTCGAGAAAGTTCTGCAAGGTCACGGTTTTTCTTTTCTTCTTAAAGGGTTTTCAAGTGATGCCGTTATGAAAGAGGGCGACGTGAGCACAAACGAAACATGCTGTGGGCTTGAAGAGTTTTTATTTGGTGGGTTGAAGGGTCTAATTGCCACTCCCTAGCTCCACAACATCCTGAGGGGTTTCGCTTCGCACAATTGAAAAGCAGAATCCAGCGAATAACAGAGAAACAGACTCAATAACAGAGTCCCACTTGCAGAAATACCCCCAGGGCAAGCCTTGCACCAGCAGAGGTACTTCCTTCCCTGGGCAGACATACACATACATAAATACACAATCTGACAAACACACAGGCGCAGAGCACTCTCACACACCCTCATGCTGCTGCATATCCCGCACTGACTCCAATGCTTATGGAAAATGTTGAGTCTGATAATGTTTTCCATCTGACACAGAGACATAATATGAATCTGATCCCAGCAGAACATACAGAGCTGTGCCCACTCCAGACAGAGATACGGCCTCTCGGTAAAAAAGCAATTTCAAATCTGCACATTCCATCCACCTAATACCAGAGGAATGTGGGAGTCTCTATGTAAAAATCTGCCTCAGATCTGTTTAACAATGACTTACAGCGCTAAATGTTTCGCCCTATCCCAGCATGGGAAGCAAACAAAAGCCAAATGTTCTGTTATTTTCAGTGTAGGGATTCAAACTGAGATGGGCTTTATGATTAGGAGGGCTCCTGATGTCTCATATTTTCCATTTGAAATGACTGGATGCAGCTGGGCGCCGAGGAGGCAAACTTAGACTAACAACTGCCATTTTGTTCCAAGAACATCCATGCTGCCTGCTGAACTGTGTGTGCTTGTCTGTGCAGCACTCATTTATAGTGCATTAACAGCCCCAGGCAGCGTCTGACAGTATATAGAATATTGGTCTGGAAACCCCTGGCCAAAAAATGACTTGATAAAATGGCACATTTTTTACACTACACCAGTGATATATGTCTTGAGGACAAGTATACACATAGCAGTTTGCCCGCTTTCCTTCGTCTGTGCTTTGTACACAAGCAGAGCAAAGCAGATCTACTTTCATGCGCTCACTCCTGCATCTCCATTGACAGGCTCAGTGTTGGATATTGGCACAGAAAAATGCATTTTCAATATCTGCTCCATGTAGCTCCACGCAGGCTGATCATGGGCCTGTGAGTGGAGCTACAGGAGTGAGCATGTGCACTTTTCTCTGCTCTGTGTACAAAATACAAGGAGAAGTAAGAGGACAATCCACTAAATGTGACCTTGTGTTTAGGTCCATGATGCCCAGCTGGCAGCCCTTCAGCAGCTACAGCTCCCAATATCTACCACTAGCTGGTCATGTTTTATAGTCATAGATTTTGTAAAATGCATTGCACAGGGCTCCCTATAATCGACCCCGGCCTCAGCAAATCAACATTTTAGCTGCCTGTCTTAAAGGAGAACTAAACCCCAAAAATGAATATGGCTAAAAATTGCATATTTTATTTACTGCACCAGCCTACAATTTTAGCTTCTCACTAGCAGCAATGATCCAGGACTTCAAACTTGTCACAGGGTGGTCACCATCTTGAAAAGTGTCTGTGACACTCACATGCTCCGTTGGTTCTGAGCAGCTGTTGAAAACACTACGCATAGGGTTTGTTGGAAATTATCAAGCAGAAAATGAGGTTGGCCTGTAAAAAAATGGTGCCCAGAGGTTTAAAAAACATACAAAAAAAATGGTGTTCAGTGGAACTTACCTTTCTTCCTCAGCTGCTTGGCTCCTTTCGTTGCGGCTTGACTCCTCTCTAGGGTTGACACCTGGCTGGTATTTTACCGGCCAAGCTGGTAAAAATGATGGCTGACCCAATGTTATTAATAGGAAAAAAAATATATAAATATATAGGAAGGCCGGTATTTTTTTCTGGAAAAGGTGGCAACCCTACTCCTTTCGTCGATGGCTTGGCTCCTTTCAACAGCAGCTCGGCTCCTTTTGTCTGCGGTTCGACTCTTTTTGACGTTGGTGTCTCGACTCCTTTAGGCAGCTCGGCTCCTTTCCACAACAGCTTGATGCTAGTTCTCCTTTAAGGTGGCCATACAAAGGCCAATAAAAGCTGATGACAGACAAGGTCAATAGCTTATTGCCCAGTGTATGGGGCCCTCCAATGAGATTCCCCGGCCGATATCTGTACTGATATTGTCAGCCTAATATCAACCACTAGTGATGAACGACTCTGTTCCATTTCGCTTCACTGAAAAATTTTTGAAACTGTGAAAAAAATTTACAATGGGTATCAAAACTTTTTTGGCACAAGACAATTATTTGCGTGTGCGACAATTTTTCTCAATACACATGCATTATAGTCAATGGGATTTTTTTTTACTGTCAACTTTTTTTGTCTCTGTAATTTATTTTGTCCAAATGCATTTTCAATTAGACTTTTTTGTATCTGTGACTTTTTTGTTGCCGTGTATCCATGGCTGCCAAAAATATTTGCTCATCACTATGCTCCACTCAAGGTGGGTATATCAGTGCAAGATCTGCTTGTTTGGCAACCTCTCCAAATGAGCAGATCTGCCCATGTATGGCCACCTTTACACCCTGCAAAACACATTCATTAATTTCCCAGCACATTCCAGTTTGCCCTTATGATGTCAAGAATCTGCCCTATCTAACTGGATTTGCACAAACCTCTCACAGGGTGCTGAACCTAATCTAAAATGCACCAACTTTACCAATTTGCAATTGACTAATTGTTGTCGGACTTTTTTTTACTCAAGTTTCAAGTCTTTTGTTCATGGCCACTCTGAGCTCATAACATGGTTAAATATGCTGTATCAGCAATTCATTAATACTTTCATCAATATATAGTGGAACAAATGTGTATTCAAATACAAATCTCACCATAAGTGACACTCTAGTTGGGCTAAAGTAGCAAGTCGTCATTTACCTGAACTCTCAGCCTTAACAACCCTTGGGCCGCTACTAAAGGTCACTAGGTTTGCCACCTTTTCAAGAAAAAAATACCGGCCTTCCTATATATATCTTTTTTTCCTATTAATAACATTGGGATCAACCATCAAAAATACCGGCCAGGTGGCAACCCTACAGGTCACCCAGGGGTGTGGGACAACTGTTTTGGAACCACTGCTTTAAGCTGGCCATACACTATAAGATACGGTTGTTTGGTGAGTGTGGCTATCACCAATGTGCTTGATGTGGTCAATATCAGGCTGATCCAATTGTTCTGTCAATGATCGTATCATAGTTGCCACTATACAGGCCATTGGATTGGGCAGGTTTAATTTTCCTGCCAGATTGAGGACCACATGCTGCATGTTGATGATGCATATGATGATATATACAGTAAGAGGTTGTTTAGTTTCCTCAAATGCATTATTCTTTTTGGAATCTTTTTCCCAGGATTTTTCCAGCATTCTTTCCACTTTCAGGGGGACGTTGCTACCAATGTATTAAAACAAGCCCAGTTTCACATGTGCTTCACACGGATCAGGTCAAATGTGCTAGACATTTCCTAAGCCTGGTTGGCTTCAGAGAAGATGAGACCCTGGGCAAAGGTAACCAGCTTAAACTGAATTCAGTACTTTGCGTGTGATCAATGAGACCATCTGTGTAGTGCTTTGATGAGGAGGATGTCTGCACAAAACAATTTGGTTAGTATTACAATTGTATTTCCAAAGCACAACATATTCTGCCGTGGTGTTATTTCAGGCTGTTTCAAACCAATAGGTAACCAGCTCAACAGGAAATCAGCAACAACTCTAGAACCAGATGACAAACATTAGGCTATTAATCATTTAAATCTTATACAATACTCAATAAATAAAAACTACAGGAAAAGTGGTTTGATTTCTTTTATTCCTTATCACCTTTCTGTTTGCCTAATAAAGCTAATTTCCTTGTATTCTTTGATTTGCATTTACTTGCTATTATTAATTTGTATTCTGTCAGATCTTTTCCCCAGGACATGAGGAGACAGATAACAGGTCTTTTGTTTCACCCCAGGCTACCTGGTGTGTCTTGCTCTCTTTGTTTTCTGTGGTCCTGGAATGATCAGGGGTCACACAAATTGCTTTTTGGCTGAAGGTTTTTAATACAGATTGGGTGTTATACTGTGGGCTTTGCATAGGATAGATAAGGCCCTGATTATTCACAAATGTAAATGAGATAAAGGAGAGGTATCGCACTTTTCCCTGTTACCATGATTTGCTGGTCTTTTGCTACTGACTTTACAGTGGATCTGCAACATGGGACCTTGCACCACAGAGCAAAGCAGTAGGCTGAAGGTGCTAATACACAGAGCCAACTCAAGGAGTTGTACCAGGCAGATGGTTTGACATAAGAAAGTTGTAATCATTTGCGACATCCATATCTTGCTGTGCTGAGAAGGGGGGGGGGTACATAGATATATACATTGAGTTCTGTTTCCCTGTCTGCAAATGGGTAACCAGCTCAACAGGAAGTCATTAAGAACACAAACAAAGAACCATACAACCCTAAACTCATCAAATGACAAAGATCAGTCTAATTAATTATCACTAAAACAATGGCGAGTCTTTCTATTATTCCAGTAACTGGAGCATTCCAAACTGACAGGTGGGTGAACAAGAAGATGAACATTCGAGAGGAAATAAATGTTGGCTTTTAATCTCTATTATGTTTCTTACTATAATAATTGCCAGCGAGAATCATTTGCTGGTGTCATTGTCAGGCTGGTGAAATACTAGCCCTGCCCAAGTATCAACCCTACTCACAGACGGGTATTCTTTAAATGACTCCCTGGAATCTGCTGCTAATCAATATCTTTCCCCTCTGATCAACAACTTTCTTTTTTATTCATATGGACGCTCCACTGAAACTTGGCTGCAGAATTGCAGGAAATGTAGCAACACTAGTACTAGCTTGATCTCTATATTACAGGTTTGTCACTAACGCAAAAATGACAATTTCTGTTTTTAAAAAATGAGCCCCGATATATTTGTAATTCTTGAAGCTGCCACGGCTATGGCCTTTCCCAAAGACAAAGTTGTAGGATAGAGGCGTGCCATAACCATGATAAGGAAGGATTAGCCCCATGATTAGGGTGGATTAGTGTAGTGATTGGCAACATTCGGTTCTCCAGCTGTTACACAGCTACAAAGCATGAGAGTTAAGCCATCCTTGTTAGTTAGCTGTGACTCACAATCCATTATAGGAGCTGTGTGCGTCAGCTGGAGTGCCACAAATGACCAAAACCTGAATCAGTATAGGATGGAAAGGGGCTGGGCAAGGATTTGGGATTCACAGTTGTTCCAAGGCCACAGATTACCCATACCTTGATCAGTATCTAGAGCAAAGGGAACCAGGGTGCTTTAGAACAGCTGGAGTGGCACAGATTCTCTCTACTTAGATCACTATCTGGGATCTCCTGTACATCAGCTGCATAGAAAGACATAGCAATAGAAAGCCTTGAATATTGTATCTTGGGTCTGACCACAGGCTGCCATATCATTCTGCCGCGTTTACTTTCATTACTCTCTGGGTCCCGTTTACAGCAGTGTGAATGAATGCAGATGCTTACAACTTACTGTTTTCTGAGCTTTCTCCTCAACCCTGATCTCAAAATACATTTTTTTTTCTGGAGGTTACCACTACCGGTGACTTTGCTGCAAGTAAATCACTGCAAAACATCTGTGTCGACACGACCTTGAGTTTTGATAAAGCAGAATCGAATGGATAACTGCTACAGGAGGCTATGAAAACATATTTTATGTACCTAACCACATTGAAAAGAATCCATATTTAGGATTGCTATTTTCTTTTTTTTTAATAGAATATGCGTGCAAACAGGGAATGCTGGCTCAAAGCTTTCGTTCTTTTAATAGAAAGTAATAGAACAAAATAAGTGACAACTTAATAGTCATCCAATGTGGTCGCACTCACCCAGTCTACAAGTTGGTGAATTCCATGGTACATTCTAGGAGTTCTGGCAAACGATGAAGCCCAGAAAGGGAATGTGCTGGGCTTCCTTGGGGCTTCATATAAACAGCAGGAATCTGCATCCCAGATGCTAGAGCTTTTCCTGGGCCTTGGAGCAAGCCTGGTAAATTTATATAAATAAACAAAACATATATTTAAATGTAAAATTACACTTTGTATATATCATTACATTGCCCTTAGTAAGTAAATAAGTTTTTTTTTAATTTTTATTATCTGGTTACTCAGGCCCCTCTGCAGTCAAGTAAGAACCACCCCATACTAGTCAGAATTTTAATCATGACTTTAATTCTCTTATCTATGCTGAACATTAATACATTGTACTGCAATGCATAATAGCATGCATTCTCAAAGCTCATCCCAAAGGCAGGCCAGCTGCTTCCAGAAGGGGTGTAGTTGTAGGAATGTGTGATTATGTTTAGAAGGGGAGGTGTGGAAGACTGGGTGGATACAACGTTATCTGTATAATTGTCCATAGATTGTGACACAGTAGCCCTCTGTATTGATGCAAACAAAATAAACAATGTTTTCCTCTTGGGCGTTACATAACAAATCAGGAAAGCAGCTTACACTTATCAGGTGGAGAAACTATTATTCTTTTCTGATTAACTGATAGCACTATTATTTCTAATTGAGTTGGTGAAAATGGCCAATGCCCATGCAATCCTTAAACAGCACAGCCACATTAAATATATATATGGGGTTTTTTTTTCTCGTTATATACAAACACATTTTTTAAAAAGAAATTGTTGATGTTACTGGTCCTTTAGGCTAAGGCCAGACAGGGAGTTTTCAGGGAGATGTCGCCTGGCGACTTATCGCTGCGACGAATCTCCCCAAATAGCTTGTTAGCGCTGCGCACCCGCTAGGCGTAAAGCCAGGCAATTTTCAGCGACTTTGAAAATCGCGCCGCTGCGTGTGAATAAGCGCAGGCGACTTTCCGCCTAGCGGGTGTGCAGCGCTAAACAAGCTATTCGGGGAGATTAGTTGCCTCAAAGACATGGCGTTTTGTCGCCAGGCGACGAATCTGCTCTTCTGGATGAGCCCTAGGGTTCAGGCAGATTCAGGGAGATTAGTTGCTCCAATGAAAAATCTCCTCTTCTTCGGGGGGGGGGCAATCTCCCTGAACTGCCTTTCGTTGCCTTTCCGCTGGCTTGAATGAAAAATTGCCAGCGGGATGGCACTTGTGGCGCTTCGTTTTCCAAAGCCACCCAAAGTTTCCTCATGAGGCAACTTAGGGCGAATTCGGAAAATTAAGAGCCGGAAGGCAGTTCGGGGAGATTGTCTCCCAGAAGAAGAGGAGATTTGTCTCTGGGGCGACTTATCTCCCCGAATTGCTGAATGTTTTGATCTCACTGATATTATGGAGGAGTTAGGTTCCTGCCACTAATGAGCTGGCCAATGACCTATTCCTACATGTGACAATTGGGGGGTTATTTATCAAAATCTGAATATATCTCATTATTTTCTGAAATATAATCCAACCAAATCCGTACAGGTTATTTCCCCTCATTTATCAATAAAAATTCCAGTGCCAGAAAAAAAAATCCAAAGAATTGTCTGAAAATTAAAATAAATCAAAATGAAATTTTGGATTTTTGCCGGAAACAAACTAAATATTTGGATTTTTGCACGAAGCCCAACGCAGATCAGGATATATTTGGGACCTCTCCCATTGACTTGTATACAACCTCGGCAGGTCTGAGATGCCGGATTTTATGATTCTGGCTTTTTCCATCCTCGGGGTATAATATATACCAAAAATTCTAGTTTTTTTTCACTAAAAATTCAGATGTTATAGTAAAAAAAAAAAACTTGATTTTTTTTTTTTTTTTAGTTTTTGGCATTGGAAACTCCCTAAGAGCCTCCAGAAACAGCAATTTCATTTTCCATTTCTAACAGAGAATTTTATTCCACTCAAAGCTGGTGCCCCCTTATGCCACATCAAAACCTTGGGCAGGGTGGCATAGGTGTTCCCCCCCAAATTGCAGTGTAGTTAGGTAGGTCCCTTTATACCTGCTGAATGGGGGAAATGATAGGACATCTGCATCTATTTTCTGCAGCAGAATTTTTGTTGTACTTTGGAGTACAAAAAAGTTGTATCTTATATACAGGTATAGGACCCGTGGGGTTTTCCAAATAACAGATCTTTCCATAATTTGGATCTTCATAAAAAATTGTGTAAACATTAAAAAAACCCAATAGGCTGTTTTATTCTTCCAATAAGGATTAATGATATCTTTAATTATATCAAGTACAAGCTACTGTTTTATTACAGAGAAAAAGGAAATCATTTTTGAAAATGGATAAAATGGAGTCTATGGGACAAATTCACTAAAGCGCGAAACGGCTAACGCTAGCAACAAGTTGGCGCTATAGAAATACATGTTAATAATAATAATAGTGCTAATTCGCCAGCGTGACGACATTTCGCAACTTTGCGAATTCACTAACAAGGACTCTGGTGAATTTTCACTAGCGAAGTAGATAGACTTTACGATCCTTCGTCAGTGCGCAACTTCGTCTGGCGTAAGGGTGCGAAGTTGCGCACTGACGAAGGATCGTAAATTCGCAATTCACTAAGATGAACATTTTCCTCTACGTTAGCACTTATGCTAGACGTTACTTCGCCTGGTCAGACCAGGTGAAGTTCAATACAATAGATAGGAGGTTGGAAAAAAAAAAATTTTTCTAAGTCCCAAAAAAACGCTGGCGTATTTTAGCAAGGAGGGTGATAGATTTTTGGGGGGTTACCCTTCTTCCCCCCTACATTTCCTAACATATGGCAACACAACTACAGTATATAGGGGGCACATGTAGGGCAATAGGACAACTTTATTTTATTTATTAAAGGTTTCCTGGGCTTGTGTAGTGGAATGTAGTGGCTGTAACATATACTTCTATTATAAATTAAAGTTCCCGCCGTATGTAAATTAGGCTTCGCTAGCGTAACAGCGCTCTGCCTAGCGAAGTAACACTAGCACAACTACCGTTCGCTGACCTGAACGTAAATTCGCACTTTAGTGAATTTGCGTAGTGCTGGCGAAAATTTGCCTGGCGAAGTGCGGCGAACACTAGCGAAGTCAACGCTAGCGAATTTGCGTATCTTAGTGAATTTGCCTCTATGAGAGATGATGTTTTTGTAATTCGCAGCTCACTGAATAATGGGTTTCTGCATAACGGATCCCATACCTGAATTTCCATACTTTTAACGACTGGATTAGAGTTAGAGGATATTTATGTGTTATGCTAATCTATTATTCAGGCACATCATTTACTAGCGAGGAGTAAACCGAGACTGAAAAAACTGATGAAAACAACATAGAACTGGCTGTCCTTAAGCATTGTGTCTAAAATTACTTTAGCTCCCAGTTATGAGTGCATTACAATAGAACTTTCTATCATGGATATCCCAGCCTATAAAGGAAAGATATAATTCCTAATACATCCTTTAATGTTAAATAAATTAGTAAAATGTAAATTCATATGATTAATTGCATCACAGAAAATCTTTAATCGAAAAAAAAACACAACTTGCTGAAACAGACACAGCTTCAAGCTGCAAGTGTAAATGATTCCATAAGACACCATGCTATCTAACCCATGCGATTAATCTCATTTGTCACCTGGGTAATTCAGCATTGACAGAATGGAATACTATACTCCCAGAGCTCAATACAATGTGATTTGTAATCTGCTAAAGCAGCTGAAAAGCTGGAGTAAGCAGCAAAGCAGCAATTAGTCTACGTGTGGCAGACAAATATGTACCCTGAAAAGACTATGCACAATATTCAAGGACAAGAAATGGGACAGGGTATGAGGAGCAGGTCATTTATGCATGTTACGTCACAAAACATGTGAAATTCTATCCATTTACCATAACAGCCTCACTGAGACTATGAGGAGGAAGGAAGCTTTAGGGGTGTGTGGTGGCTTTGTGGGAAACAATAAGAATGTGGGCCACTCAAATGTGCTGGAAGAGGTGTTAAAAGGGATATCCTGTGGATAATGCTCTTAGACTCAAACCACTTAAACATGTAAGAATAGAAAAATGGAAAAAAGAAGGTACATGTGCATGGAAGGAATACTGAGATAGGCAGTGGCGTAACTACTGGGGGAGCAGAGGATGCGATCACACCATAGGCTTCTCCACTCCGGGGCCCGCTAGAGACCGCGCCACAGCAAACTTGATAAGGAAATAGCGCGTCTGGAGGGGGCCCGGTGCGTCTCCTGCATGTGGGCATGGAAGAGATCAGTTACAGTGGCATAACTAGATCTTACTGGGCACCACAGCAAATTATTTTTCAGGCCCCAAAAATGTCCAGTGGTTGACCTGTTTTACCAATATTTATTGTAATTGTATATAAATTAGGGCCTCATGGGGCCCCCATAGCTCCTGGGCCCCCCTGCAGCTGCAGGCTCTGCTTCCTCTGTAGTTATGCCCCTGATCAGTTAGGTTACTGGAGGACAAGTAACACTGGGGTAAAAGTAGATGACATCACAGAAAAATATTTGTAAGACTGAAAAATTGCAGATACTACACTTAGCAGCAATTTTTCTGCTCAGATAATGCTCCTTGCTGTTTCACAGCTACAGTAAATGCTGGCCTCCTTGGAAAAGTCTCCTGTTTTTCAAATGAGAATACTTGGGACCTGGGGTTTTCCGGATAATGGATCTTTCTGTAATATGAATCTTCATACCTTAACTCTACAAAAAAAAACATTTAAATTTGTACCCAATAGGCTGGTTTTGTTTCCAATAAGCATGAATTATATCTTAGTTGGGATCAAGTACAAGCTACTGTTTTATTATTACAGAGAAAAAGGAAATCATTGCTAAAAATTTTAAATATTTGATTAAAATGAAGTCTATGGTCCCGTAATTCAGACCTTTCCTGATAATAGATCCCATACCTTTGTGCCAGAAAGCAGTTGGAATTACTGAATGTCCTGGCTTTGACAAATGTTAAAGGGGAACTACAGCAAAAATGAATATCTCTTTCATCTTATGGAAACATTTTTGAATATAATAAATATATTTCTATATGAAAATGTTCACCTTAGACTCATATTTAGGCCACTTACGGAAAATTGTGAAATTGATAACTATATGGCATGATTTTTGTTTTGTTTTTTTCAGTTGTGACCTTTATATTTTCTGTTACTTTATGTCAATGATTTTGTTTAACATTGCAATGACCATGTGGCCCAGACTGTACGGCAAACTGGAAAACCCAATGAAAATGTTTGTTAAAAAATATAATAAAATTCTGGCCCATTTCTGAAATAATCATGTTACTGTTTACTTACCCCCTTCCTAATCTGCCTTTTATCGAGCATGTGCTCCTTTTACCCAGTCTTAACTTAAGCACTAGCCATTAAGTTTTTTCTCTTTGTACAGGTATGGGACCTATTATCCAGCATGCTCAAGACTTGGGGTTTTCCGGATAACAGATCTTTCCGTAATTTGAATCTTCATAAGTCTACTAAAAAAATCAAGTAAACATTATATAAACCCAATAAGCTGGTTTTGTTTCCAATGAGGATTCATTATAACTTAGTTTAGATCAAGAACAAGGGAATGTTTTATTATTACAGAAAAAAAGGAAATCATTTCTAAGAATTTGGATTATTTCATTATAACGGAGTCTATGGGAGATGGTAATTCCATAAATCGGAGCATTCTGGATAATGGGTTTTCCGGATAACGGATCTGATACCTGTATGCATTGGAGCTAACTGTCCTGCAAAATAACTGACTCTGACACAGATCTACATTTATATGGACAGATTGCTAAGAGAGTGAAAACTCGCATTACAGAATTGTTAACTGATAATATGTATACATTTTTTTTAATTTGTCGGTTTACCCTCTAAAAAAAATGATAGCATCCAATGTGTCACTTAAGAAAGCTAAAGCTGATTATGGTCCGGTCAGTCTGTCTGTCAAGGAGAATGACAGAACTATCCAGAAACCTCTTGGGCATTGTGACCAGGGCCGTCATTAGAAATCACGGGGCCCCGGACAACAACATTTTTGGGGTCCCCTGGCCCCGCCCACCATGGGACCCAAGCCCCACCCCTGATCCTGCCCACTACATACCACAGTTAAAAGACCACACAGATATCAGCGCTAAAAAAGTAACCCCCCCGCACACACATATTGATGGTCAGGGCTCCCTTATAAGTTAAAAAAAAAACATTGGCACCAGAGGCCCCTTACAAGTTAAAAAAAATTGGGGCCCCAAAAATATATTTTTTTTTAAAAAAACCTTGGCCGCAGGGCCCCCTTACAAGTTAAAAAACAAAACGGGGCCCCAAAAAATATTAAAAAAAAAAATTTGGTGCAGGGGCCTATAGAGTATTGAAACAAAACATTGGTGGCCAGGGGATTAGAAAAAAACCAAAAACCAACATTGGTGTCAGTAGAATTGAACTCGTGGCTTCAGGACTTCAGTTAAAGCAGTTTTCGTGACTTCGGGTCTTTTCATGGCTTCAGGACTTCAGTGTCTGCTCTTTTCGTGACATCGGGTATTTCTGCCGCTTCTGCGCTTCAGGACTGTTCGGCACTTCCGCATTCAGGCAGCACGGCAGCAGGGCTTCGGCGCTCGCAAGGGGGCCCGGCTCTTCAAAAAGTGCAGCACTGGACCCGGGACACTTGTCCCCCCCCTGATGGCGGCCCTGATTGTGACCATTGATTCAGGGAGACTGAGATGCAACTGGAATTGTATGGCAACATCTTTGTGACAGCTGATAATGGTATTGCAAGATAATCACTTTGGAATCTATTTTTGTGAGACTAGTCCAACTCAATTTTAAATCTTTTAGGGATTTCTACTTTTTCAGCACTTCTCTGTCACATTTAACTGCACACAAATGAATGGATCCTGCTCATTTAAACTGTATGAACATCACATAGGATTGAATGATGCAGCTGTCAGTCACTATAATGCATGGGTTTATGCTGACAACATTGTTGAAATATACTCAGAAACAAGACTAGATCAGTGTCCCTTCTAATTTCAAAAGACTATAGGGCAAATTCACTAAAGCGTCTAACACTAGCGCTAATTCGCCAGCGTGACGTCAATTCGCAATTTCGTGAAGTCAGACTCTGGAAAAAATTCACTAGCGAAGTAGACAGAATAGCGCAACTTCACACCCTTACGCCAGGCGAAGTTGCGCACTGACGAAGGGACGTAACTACGCTAATTCACTAAGATGAACATTTTACTGAACGTTACCTCTTGTGCTAGACTTTACTTTGCCAGGGTCAGACCTGGCGAAGTTCAATACGATCGAAAAAATTTCAACTTTTTTTCAATCTCTAAGTCCCAAAAATGCTGGCGTCTTTTACCTTTTGTAGGGTGATAGTCTGAAAAACATTGCCTAACCTATGGCAACTCAGCTATACAGTGGGCACATGTTTAGGGCAAAAAGGACAACTTTATTTTATTTATTAAAGGTGCCCTGAGCGCAAAATCGCAATTTAGTGATTTTGTGTAGCGCTGGCGAAAATTCGCCGGCGAAGCTGTCGTTATCGCATTTTTGCGCTTTAGTGAATTTGCCCCTATGTTTGTGCATGTGTGTGTCTGAAAAACTATGTAGGCAGCATGGCAAGTGGGAGCGGGCAAAAACTAATAACTAATGCCATCATGGCTCCTGCAAGCCCACAGCATTCCTGTGATGTGTATGGATGGACCTCAAAAAGCAGCACCAGCAGCCCTAGCTGTGCACGCATACTCTGAAAACATTAGTGTGTTTCCTGCCTGTGTCTATGACAGCAACAAAAGGACCTGTCTTCACCCTATTATTTTAACTGACTCATTCTGCGCATTTCTTTTTTACATTTATCTCATCAACAAGGCGGAGGTGATCAAGGGATGCTATTTCACTCCAGTAATAAATCACAAAATCCTAAGATACCATTTCCTGCTGGTGTTTGACAATCAAACGGCTGAATTCTACAGCTTTTGCTTTGAAGAAGGTGTTTGCCTCATGGCTACCAAACGACAGAGTTTAACTATTAAAGGAAAAAATGTTGCCATTGCCGGTTAAGCCACACGACACTGTGAAATGAAATATATTTGGTGATTAAGGTTTAGTGGCAGAAATGGACATTTAAATGTGCAATGTGGTGCATTTGTATATGCTTTCCTGCACTCTAATAAAGTGTTAAATAATTTAGTTATATCCAGTGAGTCTGAACCCTCACATGAAGGGCTGGTTACTTCGGGCGATTTCAGAAATCACCGCGCTGCGTGTGGATTAGTGCTGGCGCTTTTTCATTTTAACAGGCGGCAGACAGGGAGAAGGCAGTTCGGGGAGATTGTCGTCTGCGATTAATCGCCAGGCGACAGAATCTCCCTGTCTGTCCCAGCCCGAATGCATACAGAATATTGTCTCATACCCTCTTCCCCTATTAGATTGTCAGTTCTTTTGGCCAAGGCCCATTTTACCCCCTGCATTTGTCGCAACTTGTAAGTAACGTGTATGTTTGCACCTCCACCTGTTACTCAGGGATGCTGAATATGCTGGCACTTAGCTACTAATAATAATAATACATTAAAGACCATTTTTAAAGCATTCAGCATCCAGACCCACAGGGCAGATCAAAACGATTTAACGCAGAGCCTAAGACGGTACAAAGCAGAATTCCAGGCAGCATGTTAAACTTACCATCTGTGCTTCATTTCCAGTGACAGTCCTTGGTTGGGACTCTGTTCTCTGGGAATGTCTGACCCTTAAAGGGGTAGTTCACCTTCGAAGTAACGTTTAGTATGTTATAGATCAGAGGAGCCCAAAAGGTAGATTGAGATCTAACAGTAGACCTTTAGCTGGTGATCAGTAGATCTGAAGACACTGTCAACAAACAGCTTGTCTGAATCACCCTCCTGTTTCATGCTTTTCATTCAGATATTTATGTTACAGTTACATAAAAACTAATTCTGTTATATATATAGCAGTATACATTCTCTCATAAATCAATATAATATGTAAGTAATATTTTCCATGGAACAGAATGCTAACAATGCTTTTATGGATGTAGATCATAACAGGACAACATCACTAAACGTAGACCTCACATTAGTAAAGTATGGCCCCTCCTGTTATAGATTATCCAATTTCTAGCAATTGGTCTTCATTATTTATGTTATAGTTTATTAATTATTTGTCTTTTTCTTCTGACTCTTTCCAGCTTTCAAATGGGGGGTCACTGACCCCATTGAAAAACAAATGCTCTGTGAAGGCCCCCATACACGGGCCATTAAAAGCTGATGACAGACCAGTCACCAGCTTATTGGCCCATGTGTGGGGCCCTCCGACGGGCTTCCCCAATCGATATCTGGCCGACAGGGTAAAAAATTTTTTTTTAGCGGCCAGTGGGCCTGTAAATCCAGCCCAGCGTACGGACAGCATTGTGATCCGATCGTTGGGCCCTGGGGACCATGAACAGGTCAGCATAATATCTCCCACTAGTGATGGGTGAATTTATTCGCCAGGCGCGAATTCCCGCATTTCGCGAAACGCCAGAGAGAATTCAACTGCCGAAAATTCACTGGCTTAAAAAAAAATGAGCCACGCGCCGAAAGGTATGCAAAGCATCGGAAATCGACGCAACGCGTGTCAAACACGTGCCGGGACTGGTTTCGCAAATTTTTTGCCAATTCCGCTGAAAATTCGCAAATTGGATAGATTCGCCCATCACTATCTCCCACCTCTGTGTGGGCATATCAGGCAAGTACCTGCTTTGTAGCCTACCCCACGTCCAGGCCCCTCACTCCCCGTCGTCTTCTTGCGGGATGATGCTGTGCGCATCTGCATAAGCGTCACTTCACGTATGCGCACACTCAGTCTGCGCCACGGCCGGCCAGGTTGCCTAGGGCACCTGCCTGGTGAGGCCCGGCTCTGTCATCGAGAGATCCGCCAAACAAGTGGATCTCCATGTGTGTGGCTGCGCTCCCCTGCGTTCAGCCGCAGGGGAGCGCAGGTCTAGACGCACCTCATTTTGTTCAATGAGGTTGTACCCACGAGACGCGTGTAAGCGCCGAACGCAGATTCAGACGCAACATGCTGCATTTTTCCTGCGTTCGGCGCTCACATGCGTTCGTGTGAGTACAGACCCATTGAAAATAATTGAGTGCGTCTATACCTGCGCTCCCCTGCGTTTGAACGCAGCAAAACGCAACGCAGGGGAGCGCAGGTAAAAACGCCCATGTGTAGGAGCCCTAAGGCTACAAATAGGGTTGCCACTTTTTCTGGAAAAACATACCGGCCTTCCTATAGTTTTATCTTTTTTTCCCTATTAATAACATTGGAATCATTTTTACTGGCCAGGTGGCAACCCTAGCTACAAATGGCCAGCTTAAAGCTACAAATGTACTGTTATTGCTACTTTTTATTACTCATCCTTCTATTCAGGCCTCTCTCCTATTCATATTCCAGTCTCTTAGACAAATCAATGAATGGTTACTAGGGTAATTTGGAACCTAGCAACCTGATTCCTGAAACTGCAAACTGGAGAGCTGCTGAATAAAAAGCTAAACAAGTCAAAAACCACAAATAATAAAAAATGAAAACCAATGGCAATTTGTCTCAGTTTATCAATCTCTACATCATACTAAACGTTAACTCAAAGCTGAACAACCCCTTTCACGTGACCCAGTGATTTCAAAGCGACCATCTGCAGGATATGAACACGTTTCTAACTATAAAACAGCTTAGGGTCCATGCTCTCATTCTACAAGCTGGAGTTTGGAAAGAGGTGGTTAAAGCACAGTAGTACGGCCCTGATCGTGCCTCCTAGACATATCATCTATGGTAGGTGCCACAGTAAAGTCACAATGTGGCCTTTTAGCTGACGGAACCACCATTCCATCTCGCCCAGCAGCTGTCAACAGTTTAACAAGATCTACACGGTCAGAGGAAAAGGCAGACCCTTGCTCAATCCCCCGGGGAGAAGCCTATAGGCTGAGGAGAGCTGTAGTTCAGCCACAGCTGCAGTGCCACAGCCTCAATATCAACTGTTTATTAATACTTTCCCAAAGTACTTTCACTCTCTGTTATGATTTCCTGAACTTCGCCTTTGTATTGTTGTGCGCTTCCTCTTTCCCTCTGTAGTAGTTCCTGGCCACACGGCGTCGCTCATCCCTTAGCCTCGCGGTCTCCCTCAGTTGATTGACAAGCCGTGCTGCGTTGCTACAGCGACGGAAAAGGAAACCAATGGAGCTGAGAGGCGGGGCATTAGAACAACAAAGCCTGCCCAACTCAATTCATCTTTTTAACCTAGCCACGCCTACAAATCTGTATAGCCCACGTGCCTTGCGTAGAAAAGGGCGGGGCCTCATACAGTATCCAATTACTTTTGATAGAGGTTGCTGCTGACGGGGCATTGGGGCGTGACCGGCCGGAGATTGACACATTCCCCTTCCCCCCAGTCCTGTGCTGTGGCTGCAGTGCGGGATCCGCCAGTCTGAGCTCGGGAGATACCCGAAAAACACCCTCGGAAGGGGGGTTACGGAAAAGCTTGGATTAAACCGGTGTAAGGGGGTAAAGCGACCTGAATCTGGATACAATCTGTAGAGAGCCGAATGCGTGGATAAACCCCCTGCATTTTTACTGGCGGTAGTTCGGTCCGTTGTAAGCCCAGAAATGCTCCCGGCTGTGTTCGTGATCCTGGCGCTGTCGGCAGTGCAAGGGCTGGAAGGTAAGTGCGCGTTCACAGGTGTGAATACCGACAGGGGGTGAGCGCGCATCCCGGTGCCTTTGTTTTAGAGCGGTCCATGCAGCGCTTGGGCACAAGCCCAAAGGGAAAGCTCGCTGGGACACTCACTAACCAGAAAGGAGATTGTTCCACCCTCACTCTGTATTAGTGGCACATTCACTGGCCGAGCAGCCCATTCTTATACTTTTCTTCTTCTTATCCCTCTCGGGCGCTGGGTTCTGTGCCGGTGCTGTGCAAATGTTCATAGGTGTGTGTGTGTGTGCAGAGCAGCCCTCATTATGGGACTCTACTTGGTGCCCGCCATACGGGGGATTATATTTGGGGTGTTGGCAGAGCTCAGCGCAGTGTATAAGTGTGTGTAAGTGTGTGTGTAAGTGTGCATGCATTTCAATTCCCCATCTCAGCCGCTGCAGCCCAAATAGTCCCTGACCAGTTGCACATACATCATTAGATCTGTCCTACCTGTGTCCCATTCAGCTCCCAGTATTCGCTCTATTCCAGGGCCTTTACTTCTAGTCAAACAGCAGCCGGAGGGCCACAGGTGGGAGAAGGCTCCATCAGGTGGTGGTACAGCATGAGAGCTGGATATTCAGTCAGGGAGAATTCAGCAAGATGGAGTAAAGTGAAATTGCAGTGAGCAACATTAACACACAGCAATTCTATACAAAAAAAAAACCTTGTATTTCCCAAGACCTTCTATGTGAATTCTGTGTTTGACTACAGCGTTTTAAATTGTCATGTTTATTTTGGCAAGCTGTGTATTAAAAAAAAAAAAAAAATCTGAAATGGCATTAACATATTTGTAAATGTTGTTGTTTATACATAGATTGTTCTTCACTTCAACACCAGTTTCATACTAATGGCACTTTTGAGTTATTCCCTGCAGCTGTCATAACACAAATATCCCTTTTGTCCTATTCATCGATCTCCAGCCTGTGGCTTTGTTGCTGTATTTTCCAGGATCATCTGAAGACTATGGTGAAATGCTGGGATTTGTAGTTTACAAGCAGTGCCAAGCCCCAAGTTAGAGTAAATACTCTATACAGCATTGTGGCTCATTGGGATTCGAAAATTTAGGCTTGTGACGCACGGGCACATTTGGGGAGATTTAGTCGTCTGGCGACTAATCGCCTGTTCTTCTGGTCGACAATCTCCCCGAACTGCCTTTGTGTGTCTTCCCGTCGGGTATAATGAAATGTCGCCTGCGCCAAGCACACTTGGCACTTTGTTTTCCAAAGTTGGCGGGCGACTTCGGAAAACAAAGTGCTGCATGTGCTTAGCGCCGGCGACTTTTCATTATCCCGCAAAGGCAGTTCTGGGAGATTGTCGCCCTGAAAAATAGGCGATTAGTCGTCAGGTGACTAAATCTCCCCAAATCTACCCGTGTGTCACTACCTTTCGGGATGCCAGGATCACCAGAGCATAGTCATGTGGTGTTGTATCAAAGTTGTCAAATGCCCCATGACTTTTAATTATGATGTCACATTATTATTTAGTTTAATTTTATTTTGCTTGTGGGACGTAGCTTTTTTGCTTACTCTGAAAAATGTTTACTATCACGGTTTCTGAGTGAAACGGAGTGTCACAGTGCAGTTTGGAAGTCCCTTTCCTACAGGAGTGCCCATACTTTACTAATACGAGTTCTACTGTTAGTGTTGATGTCCCATTGTGATCTACATTTGTAATTTCGTCTCACTGTGTGTTTTTTTTGTATGCAGTAGAGATGACAATATTTTGGATTTGACCACATCCATAAAAGCATTGTTCGAAAGCTGTTCCATGGAAAATATTACTTAATTATTATATTGAGTTATGAGATCCTTTTTATTGCTATTCCTTATGTAACCTTAACATAATAAGTGTCAGAATGAAAAGCATGAAACAGGAGGGTCATTTAGTCAAGCTGTTTGTTGAGATCTACTGATCGCCAGCTAAAGGTCTACTGGTAGATTGTGATCTACCTTTTGGGCACCCCTGCTTTAGTAGCACTAGATACTACTTGGATTAGCCACTGTGATACAGTTTTTGTCTTTACAAATACTGGTCCCTTTGCTCTGCTGGTTATGTCCTCCAGTATGAGTCTGTATTTGTGGTTTGTAATCTGTATGCTTGAGCTATACACTTTTACTGTACAGAGCTGTGGAATATATTGGCATGGAATACAGACCATACATAATGATGACATTCATACTAAAGTTTGGGGCGGGTTATTTTATGTGTGGGTTTCAGTGTACACTAACCCCCGAATCCACATGCCTGAGGTGCATACTAAAGAGAAAGGAAGCTTTTTCCTTACAAAGCGTTGCAGCCGATGTTGCAAATTAGCTGCTTAACAAAACGTGTTTGTACCCCCAGACACAACTGTTAGCAGCACTTTTTTCATGCAAATCAACGTTTCACAGGAGAATGAAATGATTCTAGCCTTGTGTCTTTTCATGTGCATATGTGTGTTTGTTTGCTGGCTGAGGACGGAATGGGATTGCTAAAAGGTGCCACAATGTGGTGCATATAGAGACATGCAGTCATTCTCTTTTCCAGTATAAGGGTTCCCTTTGTGCACTGAAAAGAGAACAATGACTTTTTTCCTACTTTATGCTATGGAAGGAGTTCACATTCCAGTTGTCTGGACCTTTCCTGCAAATAAACAAAACAGCCAGGGGGGTCTGTAATCTTAAGATTGATTTTTGCCTCAAGTAGGGAAGTGAGCTTGCTATAAAGTTTAAAGTAAACTTTGTTAAAGGCCAAACATGCGTAAATAAGAATTTGCTTTCAGAAACAATGAATATACTTGTTTAACTGGAGTTAAGATGGCCATACACGTACTAGAATTTGGACGTTTGAAAATCTTTTCTGATTCTCCATTATCCAGTGCAAAGGTTCCAACTGTTGGCCCAAATGAACGGAACATGTTTATCTGATGTATGTCCCTCATACATTATGTGTCTGGTCTGATGCCATACTTTTTTATGTTAGGGCTGCCACCTGGCCTGTATAAACAATACCTATTAATAGGGAAGAAATATAACTAAGAAGAAAAGCCAGTCATTTTTTCGCCAGAGATACAGTGGAATATGAAGCACAAAATATTCGTTCTGATTGGAGTATTTTTGCAGCTTTGTGGATTTTATAAGCAGCCGAACAATTTCACGGTTTTCTGTGGGCCGTAAGTGAGCATGGTTATGTATTGTGACAGGGGAGAGAGCTCCTTTTCTCTGGGTGCAGAACAGCCATTCCAGTGGGTGATTGGTGAGGCTGGAGGAGAGAGAGGATTGTTGACACTAATGCAGAAAGATCACCTCTGCATGCCAGCCAAGCGGGCTGCTGAAATAAACCTTCTGGGGGAGGGGATGGCTTTAATGAAATTTGACTGATTGTCACCTATGCATTGAGTGTGTTACTGATTGCCGCATTACCTATGCTAACGTTAAAAGAAATCAATCTTACTGAGAGCAAATATTGTAGTGCTGCCTTTCCTTCTTGGCTTTTTCTGATGCTATCTCTCCTAGGGCCCATGTGAAGTCTTGCCAACCATATGATTGATACCTGTTTTATCTAAATCTGACACCTCATTGCATTTTAAAGTTTAATTGGCAAGGCTTTAATTTCCTCTGTTAACTCCCGTTGTCTGATATCCTATCATTGGCATGAAGGCAGTACAGGTATGGGACCTGTTATCGAGAATGCTCAGGACCTGGGGTTTTCCAGAAAATCTTTTGGATCTTCATACCATATATCTATTCGATTAGAAAATCAAGTAAACGTTAAACTGAATAGGCTGGTTTTGCTTTCAATAAAGATTCATTAGATTTTAGTTGGGATCAAGTACAAGGTACTGTTTTATTTTTACAGAGAAAAGGGAAATCACTTTTTGAAATGTGGATTATTTGGATAAAATTGAGTCTATGGGAGATGGCCTTTCCATAATTCGGAACTTTATGAATAATGGGTTTCCGGATATACCTGTAGTTGCAGTGAGCATAATGCCACTGCCTCTTTAGCCTAATTTGTATTAGATCGCTGATAATAGAGACAGGGTGGACAAAAGAAAACATTCGATTGACAAGCACTTCCTTGTTTGGGTTTCTTTCAATACCGCAGAGTCCCCCCCACCCCACCCCACCCCACCTGAATGGGTGTTGGAAGTTGTAGTTTAATAGCAGATGTGGGGTGGGGGGGATAGAAATCATCTTCATAGTTTTGAACTCTAGTTCTGACCAGACTGCAGCTCACAAGGTCCCAAATACAGTAATAAAGTTTACATTTAGTTTTGTGCGTATAGTTGTTATTGTGGTTTTATCCTGCAGACAGGCGTGTCCATCTCTAGGTCCCACGGCAAGAAACATGTTAGGTTTGCCCTCATTAAGGACTGTTGAGTCAGAATTCCTGAGTCACTAATGAGCTCACCGGAACGCACGTATATACATCCATATAACCTGGCTAGCTATGGCCATTGAGACCAAGCGACAACCACCTCTGACCTGCAATAAGTGCTACATTGCAACAGGTGTAAATAGCTGTGCCTCTTCATCTGTGGCTGGTTTGTAATCATAAGGCTTCAGGCAAATATATATCATTTGTGCTTCTGCACTTCAAAGACTGGGAGTGATATTTTTCCATAGTGAAGACTATGGCAGGCAAGTCAAACCCAAATTACATGGTCAGTAAAAAAACTCAACAAGGGGCCATACACACAACAGATAAATGATACCATAGTGTATGAAGGGACTAACAGACGTATTTGCTCTTTGCTTGCATTGATCGCATTGCATTATTGATTACATGTGTATTGGAAATAAAACTCCTATTGTATTTTAGGCTGCTATTATTCCCTTGCATCCCTTTTTTTTCATTTGCCAAATGCGCAGAAAACATACCACAAAAAGGGAACTAATAACACGATTGCAGGATAAATTTAAAAAAAATTACAGCAAATATTTGACACCTAATAATGTCGAAAGTAGAAAAAGTTGGAGCTACATTTCAATGGAAGTATGAAAAGAGTCTGGGAGCCTCAGTGGAGGAAACCAACAGAACACCAGTTTGTCATGCCTGCTCTTTGGGTCTTGCTTTTTGGGTTAAAAGTTTTAAAACTAGGGCCAGCTGGTTGACTTGAGTCTGATTACTTTAAATGGATTGCTGACTTGTGTTTTAGGACATGCTGACCACATAGGTTATGCCTTCAGTGTGCTCAGACGTTTATGGAGCACATTATTATTTTTTTTATTTTCCCTTTTCATGTTTCAGTTAGAAAGATCCTTGCTTGAATACATGGCTGTGGCTTATACAAAATAAGTGTATTTCACATTGCAACTTTGTAATGATTTCATACAGTATAAAGGATAAAAGGGCAGGCAGATCATTGCTGCTGTATCAGCTTGTGTTTGCACATTCTTGTGGTGGCGTGTTATGCGTGTTGTTTATTAGGGGGTTGCATACTCTCGTGATTTTGGGATTGGAGTTGGCTGATTGTTGTTGTTCTGGTTTGATAATGATTTTGTGCGGTGGTGTTGGGAGGAATGGAGATGGTTTTATGCTTGTTATCTTGGTCTCCTGCTTTGCTTTCTCTGAGCATATTTTCGTGTGCTTGATTTGGAGCTTGCCCTCACATTCCCTGTTACTTTTCCAGCTTATTTGGGCTTTTATGAAGTGTATAGCGGGATGGCTCGCCTGAT
The DNA here is from genome assembly GCA_024363595.1 of Xenopus borealis. Lineage (NCBI taxonomy): Eukaryota > Metazoa > Chordata > Amphibia > Anura > Pipidae > Xenopus > Xenopus borealis. The sequence goes on from CM044439.1 coordinate 106,213,375, forward strand.
TCGTCCTGCCCCTGATATGAGGATTATACACAGAGTAGACTTTGGTGCAGTGCTGTATGGGCCTATAGTGAAATATGATCTGAGCAGTCTGTGTACAGAGAAATAGCATTCAGTGAACTGCATAGAAGTACGTTGTACAGCATACGTGGAACACTCGTGCTACCTGGCAAGTCAATAGATGAGGTCTTTCTCAAACACAATGATCATGACATATTATCCAGTTTTACTACAGACATTTGGACCATTTAGAATGAGACAGGTGTCTGTAGAGTGCATCAGCTTGTGAAATACAGATAATACGAGTGGTCTGCTTCGGATGCAGACAAGCCCAGTTTCATTTCAGCTTACTGTCTGGAACACTTCTGTTTAACTTTTTTCACAGAGAGTGTTGGTTGTGTTCCCTGGCTGTATGATAATAAAATGATATCATAGTGATAATTCAGTATAGCACTTTGGCAGGCTGAGGTCCAAATAAATCCATTTGGAGGAACGTCTGACTTCTGTGCCTCCAGCTGGACTAATGGTTATAAAGGCTGCAGAAGGTCATTGTAAAGCCAAATACAATCAATTGATGCTGCCAATTGCAATAGTTCTCTTCCTTCTTTCATACTTATAAACGGCTTATTCTGTCTGATGACATAGGGCCCACTAGTCTGTTCATGAGGGATGACTTTCTACCACAATGGATATTTTGTTTAAAATATAGCCTACCCCTTATGACTATTTGCTCAGCACAGTATAGAGAAAGTTCTAGGCAGCCTAATACAATTTCCACCATGAACGAAATGCCCTTTAGGTGCTACATTGGCTTAGAGCAATGGCATTCATTGTTTCCAAGTGACAAGTGTTTTGTTCTCACAGTGATTGTCAGATAATCGTCATTTAGAAACCATGTTCCCTTATCCAGCTGTAAATAATAATGATGCTGGGAACTACCCTGTGTGCCTTTAGCCCTTTCCCTTGGTGGAGCAAAAGTGTGAGATCCCTTGTGCTATGATATCTCAATGAACACCAACATGGCGGAGTTGTATTTGGGTGTTTGTTTTCTCCCTGCCCAGTTAGTTCCATGTTGCTATTTGGCATCAGTGTTGCATCTGAACCGTACCACTTATTCACAGAATGGGGATAGTAGAACACCAGATGGTTCATTTATAAAATACTGTGCAAATCTCAACAATGATGAATTCTTTAAATCCCTTTTAGCCTATAACTGAGGCAAGTGTTTTGGGATAAATGTCAGCCTGCTTTCTTGTAAAAAATAATACTTAATCACATCACTCTTTACCAGTTAGACGCTGTGAATATTTTAGGCAAAGAAGTTTAAAGACCATTGTCACAGTGTTCTATTTGCCCTGTTAATGATATACTCGCCTTTGAGGTTTTCTTAGGCGTCATTTCTTGTGAAGACGCTGTTTTTCGGTAAATAGCATAGGACACATGTGACTGGCAGTTCTTCACCCTCAGGGTAAAATACTTGTGTATAAATAGCCTTCAAATGGATTTTTGTCCTGCATGACGGTTAAAAAGGAAATAAAGCAAAGACTGTTAACCATTCAGAAATCTAAGGTGACCTGATTTGAGCCTGTACTTGCTTAGATCGGTGCAGTGGTGACTTCAGCTGCTAATAAACTTACACAGAATTTATTAAGGCTGGGGACAGACAGGGAG
>CM044439.1:106226479-106261121 GCA_024363595.1 Xenopus borealis
AAAAAAAAAAAAAAAAAAAAACTCTGTGGGACTAATCCCTGTATCAACAGAACATACGATTAATGGCACTATGACAACCATTGTTGGGAAAGACTCACATGAGACCCATTAGTATGATTAAATTAAAGGATCCAAAGAATAGGGAAATCCAGCAGCTTATTAGGTGGGGTAGGGAGAAGCTGGAAGGATGATCTAGGAATACCATCATATGATAACCACATTGTTTCTTCCTTACTTGAGTGTATCCAGACAATAATCAGCCAGATATCTGGCAAGTTCAGAGCCAAGGATTATTAAAAGATCTGTAGGTGTATTGCCAGCTTTACATCCAAAAATAATGCATTATGGAGTATGTCTGTTTGAATAGTTTGGGTAGTTCCATTGCACAACTGCTTTGTTGTTAAGCCACTATTTTCTCTATGCTTTGTGAGAAGTCATGGCAGCCATAACTGTATATAATACCTCTCCCTGCTGGGGTGTGATTTCCCACATTTTAACATTATAAGAATGTTGTTGAGCAACTTCAGTGGGATAAATGGTCTTAAAATAAAAATAATTTCAAGAGAAGTAGAACCTGTTTATTAGCAGAAGTTTTTTTACATTTATTTTACCTTAATAGACCATGACGTATAAAGCCATAGGTTCTCATGCTCTGAATTTAGCTTTTTAATCTTGGCTGAAACGACCTTCTTTTCTGAAGTGTTCTTCATAGACTTCAGACGCATGTATTATTGTCCATTCAAGATGCCACATTTTCAGTTTGTGCTGATCATATGCTACACTTGATGGTATATTTTAGTTAATTGTTTTCTGTTTTATGAAGCTTCATGTGAATTTTTTTTCTGTTCATATACGGGCAAGTTATGCCTTAGCTGCATTTTGCTTTTAAGGGTTGTATTGTAAAGTGCTTTGCCTCAGAAGCATGAGCTTGGCCACCAGTCATTTGCTGATGGCCTGACCTCCAGTCTCTGTGGGTGATCTCTTAGGCACCATTCTATACATTTGTTTCTAGAGTGCAAAGGTTGCAGGCCTGCCTCTGAATTGGACATTTATCTGAGAGTAGGCAGATGTTGCTGAGCTCACTTGGAATAGGATTTAGCAGTGGTACTTGCATAATCCTATATGCACCCCCACCCCCTTACATACCAGTAGAGGTAATGCAGAAGCAACTTCTTCTCAGAGAATTAAAGGAGGGTGATGTACTGTTGCCATTCAGCAGTTCCTTGTGTTTGTTAATGCTTTAAGCAGTGAGTCCTAACACTTTTTTCAGTATGCTGACCCCATTTCAACCTCCAGACATTTTATGGTCTCCCATATGTTACTAGAGTTTGTGCAGCCACATGCCGCCATGATACTATACACTAAAATAAACAAGCAAAAATAAATCAACTTAAGTACATTGCAAGAGCCTCTTGGAAAAATATATGATCCCAGCCTAATGCATGAGGCAGTGATGATGACCTTGATAATTAGGACTGTAACATTTTCAGATTTACTGATCAAACATTGTTCACTCACAAGTTGAGTATTTCAAATAATATTCCCTCATGTTTAGTAATATTTTACATTTTAGTTATAATCAACCATTTTAACCAAACAGCTAGCGTGTAACCTGTTGAACAGAATGGCCACATGCAGTTTGTTGACACAAATGGATGACCACACAAAGATTGTGAGGTTACAGCAAAATGGGTGACAACACAGATGCTTTTGGTGACTTTGACTAACCAGATTTTGAAGTTTGAGGGATCAAATATGTGTTATAATGATTGGCAACCTGATTGTCTTTGGCAACAATTTGCTTCCTAGCAATTCAGAGTTTCCTGTCCAACCATTGTATATTGAGTGACACCTGAAAGACTTATTTTGAATATAAAGTGTGCCTGTTTATACCCATGGAAGATCTTTGGTCAATCTCTTCTTAATAGCTGTGCATCTACGTTTTCAGTCCAACTTCTGAATAGCAGGGTCAGTGCAGTTTGGTCACGCGCTTATTAGTAAGGCCAGATGGCATGTTTGTTTGCATTGTTCTGTATATGGGAAACATAAAAAGGCCTTAAAAGAGTGGTCTATTAGCAGAATCTTGAAGCCAGGGTGTTTTGGAAAATGCTTCTGAAAAGGGTTTATGTCATGTAATATACTGGACAAACATAAGGAAAATGTATTAGGCTTTTTGTGCTACTGCCCAGTATAACGGGTTATATATATATATATTTTTTTTTTTTTTTCAGAGACTCTGATGGACACAAAATGGACAACCTCAGAACTAGCATGGGTTGCTTACCCAGATTCAGGGGTGAGTTTGGGCATTTTATTTGAAAATGTGCTTGAGCAATTTTATCTTAATTCTGTTCACTCTAGTGTATCTTATTTCTTTGTCTTTTTGCATCATTTGCTTTGCTGGTGCCTAAAACTTTGCTCATGCCCTACTGGCCACATAGACTTGAACCTCCTTCTAAATTGTTGTAATGTATTCTTACTTTGGCGCTCTACATCAATTCTCTTTTATATGTCTCTTATTTACTTTAGTGGGAGGAAGTAAGTGGATACGACGAAGCATCAAACCCAATCCGGACATATCAGGTTTGTAATGTGCGGGACAGTAATCAGAATAATTGGCTACGTACGCAGTTTATTCCTCGGCAAGATGTTCAGCGTGTATATGTGGAGTTGAAGTTTACTGTCAGAGACTGTAACAGCCTGCCTAACATCCCAGGATCTTGCAAAGAGACCTTTAATTTCTTCTACTATGAGTCAGACTCTGACTCTGCTTCTGCTGACAGCCCATTCTGGATGGAGAACCCATACATTAAGGTGGATACCATAGCTCCAGATGAGAGCTTCTCACGACGGGATTCTGGGCGTGTTAACACAAAGATACGTAGCTTTGGACCCATATCTCGCGCAGGCTTCTACTTGGCTTTTCAGGACCTGGGTGCCTGTGTTTCCTTAATTTCAGTACGTGTCTTCTTTAAAAAGTGTCCTCAAACCATTGCTGGATTTGCAAGTTTTCCAGAGACAATTACAGGGGCTGAACCGACATCACTGGTTATTGCACCCGGGACATGTGTGCCCAATGCCCTAGAAGTTTCTGTGCCTCTCAAGTTGTACTGCAATGGAGATGGAGACTGGATGGTTCCTGTGGGAGCCTGTACATGCGCAGCTGGATTTGAACCTGCTGGGAAGGACACCCAATGCCAAGGTATCCAACATAGGGCAGACTGAGGTGATATGATTAACGGGGCTGGGAGCCTATAGATGGGGTCCATGCACCCTTTCTAGTCATGTGAAAGGTGCTACTACTTTGTTCAGTTCTGCATCTTTAAATAGTATTTCTTATCTTTAATTATTTGTATTTTTTCACAGCTTGCAAACGGGGAACATACAAGTCAAAGCAGGGAGAGGGGAACTGCGTGCCTTGCCCTGCTAATAGTAGAGCCATTTCTTCAGCAGCCACTGTCTGTTCCTGTCAGAATGGATACTACCGCGCTGACGGAGAGAGTGCTGAGACTGCGTGTACCTGTAAGGAGGAGGGATGGGGAGGCAATGGGGGAAAATGATGGGACCACAGGGAATGGGGAGAGTGTAATGGGGCCAAAGGCCGGAAAGGGGAGTTTTTCTTAGAGAAGGGGAAAATTTGGGTTGGGGCCCAGGAGAGGGAAAACAAAGAATCTGACGGCAGATAAGAACCATTTGGTCCATTTAGCTTACCCATTTTCCCAACCACTTAAAAACCTCAGAGTAATCCTATCCCTGGCCTTGTTTCATACCACTTATGTATGCAAATCCCTGTGCAGGCTTCCAGTTTCGTCCTGAATTAGATTTGAAATCTCAATATATACGAGATGTGCGTGTATACATACATACATGCTCTCATTGTCTACATGCTTCCCTTTAACATATGCCAACCCTACACAATACAAGTTTATGGCTTGCTTAAAGTTCTTCTCACATATTCTCACACAATCTTCATTCTTTATAAGAACAGAAATCTAGCCTATAGGCAGAAGTTAATTGCATATTCCACATGAATGGGTTAAAATTTAAACATGTTTATAAATAAGGTTCCCCAATACACACATAGAGTTAGTTTTAGCAGGAGCCAGTTAGCCTACCAGTGTTTTTGGAGGGCAGGAGGAAAACCAAAACGTCTGGGGATAACTTATAACTCAAATACATTTTCAAGCTTAGGACTCCAGTTTTGCAAGTCAGAATTGATGAATATTACATCACTGTGGCAAGGCGAGACTTAATACTGGTAGTCATAAGGCATGTTTTTTCACATTTAAGAAATTGCATTTCAGTAATCCTTTATGGCAGAAATTCCGGGTATGATTATCATAGAGACCATGAGTCAAGAAAGAGTCAGTGGCTCTCTGTCTACCGGGCTCTGAGATCATATTGTTTGCTATCCTACAGCATAGTGCAAGTCCTATAGCTAACTGAAGTGGATCTTTAGAATAGCCCCAAAGATGCTGCTGCTGACACACCAGAGAATTCTCATTGACTGAACAACAAATGCAGCTGGGATAGTGAGTGCCAGAGCCAACGCTTGCTTGTGTTTATTATCAATAGAGGTCAGCGTCCTGCTGCATTAATTCACCTAGGTGAAACGCTGCCCAATGCTGTTATAATGGACATTAACATGTAAATATGGAAGGCTAGATCACGTTTGATTTATTCCGAAAGGGAGCATATTTAGTGCAACAATTCATTCTAATTCATTCTTTTGGAAAATCCGCAGCCCTGGCATGCTTTCTGTGTGTATTAGATGAACAAGATGTTACAGGTTGCCTGGGTATGATGGAAAGTCCTTGACGAGCCATTGCTTTTAGCTCATCTTTTGAAAATGCATAGACTTGTGGCAATAAAAAAGCAAATCGACACAAAACACCCTAAAACAATCAAAATCCCAGTTGTTTTTATTGGGAGAGTTTCTTTTGGATTGTTTTAGGGTAAACTGATATAATTAACCTTTAGCTGAGCTGCATATCTGAATGTGATCTTTACACTGTTACAAATGTGTAATATTACACGCATGTGCTGGCTATTAATTTGTTGATAGTATCTGTAATCCTGCTTTCTTAAGAGCCTGTGACTTTCCAAGGGTCACAAGATGCGGACATGGCTGTTCAACCTGCCTTAGATGATCTGTTTTTAATCTGTGTTTTTAAATTTGGGTAGGGCCAAGCCCACAGCAGATCTGACAACTTTGAGAAACAACCTTGAGTACTTAACTTATTGCAGGGTCTCAGGTGGAGTGAGGAGTGAGTCACCTAGGGGTGTGGGACAGATTGTCTAAACTGTGTGAATAGCAGTGTATGTCACGGATGTACATCCAAACCCCATGTTTCTGTAGTAAAGAGGATAACACACCCAGGTTACATATTGTTACCAAAAAATAGATATAGCTTGCATTTACTTGCATTTCGGTGTATTAAAACTGGTGAAAATAGATTTTCTTCTCAATAGTGGGGAGTTTTGACACCTTATTTGGTTGGGCAGATTAAACTGATATAACCAACTATTGGCTCACTACAGGAATCTGCCCTGTTGGCTGTTGACCCCATATACACGTGTGTAAGCTGGTGGACTATTTCCCCTGTTTTGGATGATCAACCCTGCTTGTTCAAAATAGGGATGCACCAAACAAGTTGGCGCTATAGAAATACATGTTAATAACTATTTGGGATTCGGCCGAATCCTTCATGAACAATTTGGCTAAGATACAGATTATCCATGGTGACTATTTGGGGCACTACTAGGCCTACTTATGGTTGTTTACAATAGTGTTAATGCACTTGGAACTAATTCAATACTGGGCACAATATTTGTGGAACTTGTTTTCTATTTTGTGAATTGATTTGATCTTTGTGCAAGGCATTAGCATTTCTGTTGCTTAGGCTGTTTTGGTATTGTTCTTATAAGGGTTTGGTCTAAAACGTTATTGCTTTTACAATTCTTGATTTGCTTTTATTTAAATTTTCCCTTTTTTGCTATTATTTTCATTATCCCTTTCTCTTCTATCTGCCAAGTGATCAGTATTCGTTAAAGGCCCTGATGGACAAAGTTTTCAATGGTTGGCACATGCTCAAATTCACGTTCTAATATTAGCGCCTTGTGTTTAATATTTAGATAATAAAAGAGAATTGGAGTATTCGTAGAATATAAGCATGTGAATTTAGCCCGCGGAATCCATTAGAAACTGTTAGTAACGCCGTCTGTCATCAGACGCATGAATGTTACTGGTTCGCACTCTTTGATCACTGTCTTTATACAGTTCAGGCCTTTGGCTCGGCTCATTGATGTCTGCCTTCCATGACAGAATTGCAAATGAGTGAGCTGGCAACAGACATGTCTGTGCAGATTTGTACAGGCTTCCATGTGATCAGTGCCATCCATATTCATACTGCCAGCACTGTGCATATAATATAGTATATACTTATAAATAAGGATCCAATAAATGTGGGTGTGGGTATGATACAGTTTATTAATAAGGAATACAATTAAAGTTAAAAGGGTGGTGGTTGTGTTAGCTCCATGAAATGGGAAATGATTGGCACTACTCTTTTCCCACATTGTAGATCACTGTAGTTTGACTATTATTTTATTATTAGATTTCAGAGTTATTATTTGAGTTTTTACATTCATGACATTGAGAATTGCCCTCAAGCTCACAGAGGATACTAGGTGTTGTAACTAGATGGGGTTGGACATTCTATAACCTATACTGTTGAGCGCAAAAAGTGACATTATATAAAGTGGTGCTCGGCTTACACGTTAAGAAGTCACGAACAAACAGTGATTCTAAAGTAGTACAAAACTATAAATCTGTTAATGGAAGTGTAGTAATTATACGGGCATAATAGCATGTAATACAGTACAACACAATGGTATTTTTCAGCCATTTTAACACAAGCCAGTCCTAAATAAAGCAATATAGAACTGAGAGACGGCAGAGTGCAGTAATCTGAGCTTTTAATTCCAACCGCACAATATATACGATTGCATGAGATTGTACTTTTAGACATAAAGCCTAAACTGAAGGCTCAGAGGCCAATGTAGTTACGTATGTGTAGGGCAGTCCTGCATCTGTGAATTCTGCTGAACCGCTGCCCCCTGTGGCCAAACTCATGAAACACAGTTTTCTTTAGCAAACAGTAACATTTGAATGTATTTATCTGACAGAAACAGTAATGTAAATACATGACTTTAACAGTTTTTACACACACCCCCCCCCCCAATATATCGTCATGCTTCCCTACATAATAGTATCAGAGATTTGTGTCCAAATTGTGGCTGTTGGGTAATCAGAGGCTTGCAATGCCAGGACCATAAATAAGCATTTACGGACTTTTGCATCCAAAATACCCCCGTTAGAAACATCCAACCATTGGTAGAGTCTCTTATAAAAAAAAATATTGTTGATCCTGTGTTTTTAGCTCCCATTAAGAACTTTGCCAGGGTAGCAACTCTACCTTTGGCACCCTCACAGAATCTTTTGGCATTTACCCACCAGGGCATTATTGGAGCTTTAGAACATCAGCTGAAGGACAGCAATGTGGACAGAGCAGGTCCAAGTAAACTCCCCAAAACCCCCCATTCAGATGGTGGCGGTAACCTTTCTAATGCAATAGTCAGGCTGTGGATCAGTGACCGAATAAGCAGCAGAAGGTTTAATGGTAGGAGAGCAGAGAATAAGGAGAATCGAGCTTTTACTTTCAGCTTCTTCTATACATCTATGTACTAAATACATTGAACTGATTCTAGCACCACATGAGCTGCCCAGACACATTTGTTGCTCAGGCTAAGAAAATGGTAAAAGTTCTCTGGGGCAACAAACTGTAATTGATGAAATCATATACTGTATCTGCTTGGAGTTGGACCCAGATACAAGCCATAGCATTGTAATAAGTAGAGTTTTCCATGCAAGCTGATAGGTAATAGGCTGGATTATTTGATGGCAATCTCTACTCCGACTTATTGCTTACAGGCCCGATTTTGTATGGGGGAGGCAGAGATAATTAATTTTGATTTAGTTTTCCGGTTAGCTGACACCAGTTTATATAATTTATATATCCTCTTTCCCCAGAGCTCTAATGTAATAGGCCTTAGAACAGATGGGCGAGTATCTCCCCTAAGGAATGGAGGGTCAAATGGCACTGCTGATCTGTGATATGGGCTCTGTTTTCCCATACCTATTTATTGCTAGAAGTTTCCCTCTGAAATATGGCACAGTATCCATTGACTCACAGTCCTAGCTTACAGTTTAAAGAAAAAGGATTTACCAGGAAACTGACCACTTCCAGGAATAAAAAGGAAAGCTCTTGGCATCGGCTTAAAAAGCAGCATTTAAGCAGTTTTGCCCCTATGGACTTTTTTTCTGAGAGCATAAATAGACAAAATGTCAGTGAAACAGAGATGGCTACGAGTGTGTGTGACTGAGGGGAAATAATGGGACAGGATATTGAAAAAATGTAAGAATGTAGAATCTCTCCATCACGTTCTCTTTTTTTTTTTTTGTTTCTTTCTAGCTGTACCCTCAGCACCACGTCAAGTTATCTCCAATGTTAATGAGACCTCTGTGGTCCTTGAATGGGCAGAGCCTGGTCATTTAGGTGGCCGGGATGACATTCTATACAATGTGATCTGTAAGAAGTGCTCGGAGCGACTTTGTTCTCGCTGTGATGATAATGTTCAATTCTGGCCACGGCAGCTCGGTGTTACCCAAAGGCATGTGTCAGTCAGTCATCTCCAGGCCCACACCAAGTATAGCTTTGAAATCCAGGCGGTCAACGGAGTGTCTGGCAAAAGCCCACACATCCCCAACTACTTTACTGTAAATATTACAACTAACCAGGCAGGTAAGTTAAGTGCAGCACTGAAATGTGTGCAGGGGTCTGTAATCATTATTTGGTAGCAAGCCACATCCTTTATCATCTGAACCAAGTCTTTCATCACTTTAATGCCAAGGACATTTTATGAAAATATTTTGTTTGCAGATAATGACATTTGCCAATTGTATTCAGATTTGCATTTACAGGTTAGGATACAGATTCAGTTCTTCGTTCAAGACTACATTTTCACCCAAATGCAAACAGGAGATTAATTTGATAAAATTGAAGTGACATTTTTAAGGGCAGTGGCCGATGGGGAGATTAGTCGCCCGTGATTATTTATGCACAACTGCAGGCTCTGCATTGGAAATAACTGAAATCACTGGCGTTAAAACTAACATTTTGCAACGTTTCCTCCCAAGGATAGTTCATTTGCTTTTACCAACTGATTTCAATTATTTCCAGTGGAGAGGCATTTTCTGGAGATTTGGGGCTTACAGTCACGCATAAATAATTGCGGACGACAAATCTCCCCATCAGCCACTCCCCTAGTACACATTTATAATCAGCAACTTTGTCTGCAATGCTGTACAGCAGAATGTAAAATAGTGTTTGTATTTAATCTCTGTGCTCTTTCCTTCCCTAGCCCCTTCATCTGTGCCAATGGTACAGTCTCACGGAAGTTCAGCAAACTCTCTTACTTTGTCCTGGGCACCACCACAGAGCCCCAATGGCATCATTTTAGACTATGAAATAAAATACTATGCCAAAGTGAGTTCCTTCAGTCCATTTTTTTTTGTTTGTGCTACATCTTTTTTTCATATTGCATTCTTTATCACTCAGGCAAAATATTTCTGTTCTTTCATTAGTTTTTTCCCCCGTATCTGGGCTACCTTCTCTTCATCTAGGTGCTTTCCACCAACAAGATCAGCAACAGCTGTGATCTCTCCCTGCTTTAATGCCTTTCCTTTTCTTACTATCAGCACTTTTGGTGTAATAATGCTATTCCTCATTTATCTGCTCTTGACCCTGACCCCCTTCTCCAACTATTCCCCATTCACCTTACACCTATTCTTGTTATCTTCAAGCATTGCATTCTTCAGTGTTCATTGCATGCCTTCATGCTTGTCTTTGCAATGGCTAACCCTACTCCAGTCTGCCTCCTCCATTTGATTTCATTCTCTCCCACTCATTATCCTTCTCTTTCAGCACCTCCCTATGGTGCCCTTGTGCCCTCCACCGCTTCAGCCTGTGATGTTATCACCACCTCCCGCTTTTTATTTCACATCTCCCATTCCCTCTCATGTTGTCTTTTTCTTTTCTCTGCCAGTCTCTCATTTTCACTTGACAGCTCCACTTGCTGCTGAGTGTTTCTAGCCCTCTCATTATTATCTTTATAGTTCTCTTTACTGTAACATATACTATCATCATTTTTTCTCTTCCTCTGATCCCTACTCAGGCATTTACATGCTTTATAGCAATCTGCTTTCTTTCCCATGTTTCAGTTTTTCTCTCTTTTTTTTTTTTTTAGAATTTGTTAACACTCTAAGACTTTTAACTTTTCTCCTGTTCCCTTTAGGGCCATAGTGGTGCAGGTAACACAGTGACCAGCCAGCACACAACTGTGCGAATGGAAGGAATGACCCCAGATACAGTGTATGTTGTTCAGGTTCGAGCCAGAACTGTGGCTGGATATGGTGCCTATAGTGAACCAAAAGAATTCCAGACCATTGCTGAAGATGGTGAGTGAATATCTCCTATTAAACCCAGACCTTATTAATCTCTCTTGTTCTCCTAATCTCTCTATTGACCTCTGTGACTGCTGGTTGTTTGGGACTGTAGCAAACATAACAAATAGTTTATTGTGCATCATATAATTTACATTACACCTAAAGATGTATTGTCACCATAATTTATGTATATAGGGCCAGCAAGTTATGCAATGATTTACAGTAAACATATGTTAAATGTTCATGATATAATGGGTAATACTAGACTATGCCCACTCATATGATACAAAATCATAAATTGCTTTGTTTTTTTATATAGATACAAATATATTTCCAGTAGGGCTGTTTAGTGCTTTCCCAACAGCAGCCATCTAGTTGTACCAGTTTGTCACTTAGCAGGTCCTTGTGTCCAATGGCTCTTAATTCTCTGTGCTCTCTGTGTCCATTGATCCTCACGACAATCCTGTATTTCTCATTTTACAAAACTCCCTGTGACAACAGCTTGCTGTATCCTCTTCACTTCTCCCTATGTGTTCCATAGCCTCTTTTTCTACCACATGTACATATTCTCCTTACCTGTGTCCTCTGCTCCATCCTTGTACCCATTATACTCACCCACCCCTCCTTTCCCTTTTCTCCTTCCCTAATTTACCTAACAGGAGACCGGAGCAGTCTGCAGGAACAAGTTCCGATGGTTGTCGGCTCTGTAACAGCTGGACTCATTTTTATCATTGCAGTGGTCATTATAGTAATAGTTTGCTTCAGGTGAGTGACGCGTGGACTAAAAATATGATGTTTGTGCTGTAGGCAGGTGGATTGATGTATTGTCTTGCCTGCAGGGGATGATTTCAGCAGACTGTTTGCTTGGTAAAATACATCGCAGTGGGGATTGTTGGGTATTACCTTATTTTATGGGGAGTACTTAGGTTATTTATGGCTTTATCTATAGACTTCTTTTTTTTCTTTTTTTTTTTTTTTTTTTTTTTTTTAGCCGCAAGCAAAGGAATGATTCTGAATCTGAATACACTGAGAAACTGCAACAGTACAGTAAGTGCCCATTTACCATCAAATTTTATTGTTGTCTTAATAAGAACATTCAAGTCCTGTTTCAGCAACAGTTTAAGTTTTACTAGGACAGTGTTCCTTATGTGTTGAAATGTTTTATTCTATTGAGAGACCCTGACTGGAGAAACTCTAGGAATATCAAGTGTGAGGCTGTAACTAAATTTCAGCCCCCAGAATCTGACTGTAGTTCAGCAATAGTGCTTTCTACAATCGACATCCATATATTATTAGTTGATTTTAGCTGTATGTGGGGACACTGAACGACTTAATTAATTAATTTATTCATTAATGTATTAATTCATTAACAAAATATTTTTACTAACGAGTAGTGGCAAGCTGCAAAGTACTACACTATACATTCGTGTATATATCATACCAACTTAGATCCACGTGACATTACCCACAATGTAAAACAGATATAGCCCATTAACATATCCTTTTTCTCCGCTCCGATTTGACACTATGGAACATATCTGATTTTTTTATGAACAACACAGCTCACCAAGAAATGCCCATCTCTGCATATAATTGATACTTTGTAATATTCTTGTGATGTTTGCAACAATACAGCCTACCAATAGACCTTTCATCTCTCATACTTATTACTTTGTAGCATTTACCAACATATCCCAGAAGTAACATGGGGATTGATTTACATTGTACTAATTAAGGCTACTAAGTTTGTTTTTAACTGTTTCCTGACTTTACCAAAGAGGGTTTTAACTGAGTTGTATGTAATTTGTATGCGAATAAGTAAACTCCATATTATTGGATGTTTTTAGGATGATGTGTTTATGATGTCAGTTAATTAACAAAATTTTCCCGCCTCCATGGGTATATAAGGCATTTCTCTATGTTTGTAAGTCACTTTGAGAAAGGCCTCGGAGAGGCCGAAACGTTAGTCCTTGCTACCAATAAAACTACAAATTTATTTTAAGTCCTGAGAGTGCGGACCTTATTTACTCGAAGATATATATATATATATTTATATATATATTCTAAATCAGCATTTAGTCAAATCCAGTGATGCTTTTCACAGCACTGCTCTATATGTGCACCGCTCTATATGTGCACCCTAGCTCTTCTTTAATACATGGTCTTATAAACAAGGCAATCAAAAGTGGTTGCATAACAAGATAATATGTATCACTCACTGTTATTTTCTTATTGCATACCCCCTTAAACTGTCTTACATATAGTTTTCAGCCAAACCATATGGTCATCTTGGCAGATTTATTAATCAGGCCAATCATCCTCTTGTTTGATCATCCACAAGAAAACTGGGCCAGGCTTTGAACAGTTTTGCTAGTTGCTTAATATTGTACTGCAGTCTAGCTTGTTAATTGGTTGAATAGCCAATGCCTCGGCCAATTAATTCTCAAATGTGACTAGTGCTCATGTTTCAAACAGCCTTTGTGTCATTTATGCTGAGTTGGTTATTAAACATGATTCACCTTTCTTTCTCACAGTGGTGCCTGGCATGAAGCTTTACATTGATCCATTTACATATGAGGATCCTAATGAAGCTGTGCGAGACTTTGCCAAAGAAATTGAAATTTCCTGTGTGAAAATTGAAGAAGTGATTGGTGCAGGTTAGTCGTTTGACATGGCTCACTAAACTAAAGTTAATGTTTGAAATCATCCACTGAAACACACTAATGTATTGCAAGGGAGTTGGGAGTGCAGCTGTTGCAGCTATAGTGAAGAACAGCAATTGTCTTAGGTCATCTGATAAAAGGATATGGTGATGAAAAAATGTAACTTTATGATTTTTATTGCTTTACAGGTGAATTTGGGGAGGTGTGCCGGGGAAAACTAAAGCAAGCAGGGCGCAGGGAACAGTTTGTAGCTATAAAGACACTGAAGGCCGGTTACACAGAACAACAAAGAAGAGACTTTCTGGGTGAGGCCAGCATCATGGGACAGTTTGATCATCCAAACATCATCCGGCTGGAGGGAGTTGTGACTAGGAGCCGGCCTGTCATGATCTTGACTGAATTCATGGAGAATGGAGCCCTTGACTCATTTCTAAGGGTATGTTGGAGAGATGAATTGCTAGACAGAGATAAATGTTAGGGGAATGTTAGAGGATTGTAAGGATGAGCAGGTTGCATCGAGGGCAAGCTGATTGACGGCATTGGATGAGGAGCACTTGAAGAAAAATTGGGCAGTGAGAAATGAATGGCTAAACATAGAAGTTTGGTGGCATATTGATTGCAAGGAGGAGAGGGTCAGACTAGTTAATATGAGGTTTGTTGTGTACTGGGGCAGCTGTACAAATTGATGAATTGTAGGTAAGGGGCTGAGTTTTGGAAGATATTGGTTTAGAATAGAACTGTAGAAATGGGAATGTATTTACACAGTGCTTTTCCTGCAGATGAATGACGGACAGTTCACCGTAATTCAGCTGGTTGGGATACTACGTGGCATTGCATCTGGAATGAAATATTTATCGGAGATGAACTATGTACATCGGGATCTTGCTGCAAGAAACATCCTGGTGAACAGTAACCTTGTCTGCAAAGTGTCTGACTTTGGCCTTTCTAGATTTCTGGAGAACAGCCGCTCTGATCCAACTTACACAAGTTCATTGGTAAGTTGTATTTTGTGGTTTTTCCTCATCCTTTGCATACACCCTTTGCCATTGTCCAGCACTTTATACAATACTTATTTCTATTTAACCTATTTCTTAGGGAGGAGATATTATCTGTACAAATGTGTTGCCCAAATACACAATACAACTTCTTCTTTCCTTATTAGGGAGGGAAGATTCCAATTCGTTGGACTGCTCCAGAGGCTATCTCATACAGAAAGTTCACTTCTGCAAGTGATGTCTGGAGTTACGGCATTGTAATGTGGGAGGTTATGTCTTATGGAGAGCGGCCATATTGGGACATGTCAAATCAGGATGTAAGTTGGACCATGTGATGATGAATTTAACTAAAACTAAACATAACTTGTATACTAATTAAACCCTTCACTGGCAGGTAATTAATGCAATTGAACAAGACTATCGGCTGCCACCTCCTATGGATTGTCCTGCTGCTCTGCACCAACTCATGCTGGACTGCTGGCTCCGTGACCGCAACTTAAGGCCTAAATTCTCTCAGATTGTTAGCTCACTGGACAAGCTAATACGTAATGCAGCGAGCTTAAAGGTGACCAGTCCTGCCCAGGCAGGGTAAGTAAAGTGGTATTCTTTTCATCTATCAATGTATTTCTCATACTTACACTATTTATTTCCTTTATTTATATTCACAAACTGTTGATCTGGCCACTCAGATGGGGACATGGGTTATTCAAATTGTCAGACTTTAGGTGAACGCTCCTCTGCAATCACCTATACATATTATGCTGTAATCCTAGAACTATAGCAGGGTTACTGCCAGAGTGTGTTTATACACCTATACAACTCCAACTTCAAATTTAAGTGTGTTTAGTTTTTATCACAGTTAACCTTATAAGGCAATGCATTGAATACTTTAGTAAAATTCGCCTTTGCTGCTGTAAATTCAGTATGATGTCTAAATCTCTCTCTCTCTCTTTTATATCCTCTTCCGAGTAATAACTCTAAACTATCTTCTCTTTGCTGTTTCAGGGTTTCTCAACAGCTTCTAGATCGCACTGTTCCAGATTACACTACTTTTCCCACTGTGAGTGATTGGTTGGAAGCCATTAAGATGGGACAATATCAAGAGAATTTTCTGAGCGCTGGATTCACTTCCTTCCACTTGGTAGCACAAATGACAGCTGAGTAAGTAACCATAACTCTAAGTTAGGAAACATATATAAAAAAAAACACACCCTGCCACAGCTTTGGGGGGAGGGGGGCAGAAGATAGAGGAAGCCCAGCTGGGCACAGACTGATGAGCTGTTTCAACAAATATCTATGAATAATATCTTTTTCCCAAAGTTTAGCAAGGGGGCTTAAATGATTATCCTCGACTGGACCAATGACTGACTGCAAAGGATAGTAGCTGAAGGGAACATTTGTGCAGATTTTTGAATGGTTTTCTTTTTGTTTTCCCCTCAGGGATCTGCTCCGTATCGGGGTGACGCTGGCTGGTCACCAGAAAAAACTTCTCAATAGTGTTCAGGACATGAGACTACAAATGAGCCAGACACTTCCTGTCCAGGTGTGAAACTACAGCAACCAAGGAACTCATCTCTTCATATTGAAGATATAATATGGACTAGGATAGGGCTCAACAGAGAGCTGAGGAGGTGGACAAGAGAGAACCGTGACAAATGACAAGGATTAACAAGAGAAACCTCAAAGTTTGTACACCAGGACTCTCCGCTCTCTGCTTGTTGGTTACTTGCACTTGGTGATGATGTGCTGCTGTGAGAACATAGACACTCCTACATATCCTCTGTGTCCTATGTGGGGTGAGGAGAGTATAAGAATTGACAGGTAGGGGTTATTTTAAAAAGACTGAGTGTTGCGTGTGAGAGAATGAGGTTGTGTGCAGGGTAGGGGCAAGGAGTGTAAGAAGGAAACGTTGCAACATAGGGTAAGTTCTGGCTTTGCATGATGTAGCTGAAACCCTGGATGGTACAAGAGAGGCAATAAACTAAAGAGTCTTCCGCCTACTGCAGAAATTCTGGAGGGTTACTGGATTTCAGAACTAGCTATTCCTTACATTTCTATATGTACCTGCAGTGAAAGCCCAGAATCTGCCCCACCTCACAGATACAGGCGCCACACCCGTGTGTACACTGCAGTGCCTTATGCAATTTGCTCAACTGCAGCCAAACAAGGCTGCTCTGGACTTTTTTCTTCCTGGATTCCTAGCATATATAAATATATATATATACATATAAGTTCCAGGCTGTTCTGTTATTAACAGCCAAGTGAGTGAGGCGGAACAACCGAATCTCGCTGTGTGATCGATAAATTTCTACACTGTGCTCTGTTTCATTCCACAAAAGGAGAGGTACTATTGCACAGCTCATGAGTTTATCTTTCATGTTTGTTTTTCTTTTCCTCCCTTCTGTTGTTTCCCACTGCGCTTTCTTCATATTCTTGTCATCTTTCCAGGTCTGTCCTGTATTATAATCTCCGTCTGCCTTTTCACCCATTGTTTCTTCCCACCCTCTTATTTTCACTCTCAAGCTTTCACTCTTCCTTTTTCTCAGTCCTCCCGTCTCTACTATCTGTCCTCCTATTTTGACACCATGTTGATTTGTTTTTATTTCGCAAATACTCTGACACTTTTGACAATTTTGAAAATGTGTTTTAGAGTGGATTTTGTCATAACATTGCATTTTATAATTGTTTTTATAAAGAAGTACTTTTTTCAATTAAATTATTCAAGAAAAGTATATGTCATTTGAGTTGTCCTTTGTTGTTGTTCTCTTTTGTGCAAATGGATAGTTCAACCGTGACTGTGTAGTGCCTGGAGCACATTGACCTGCTGTATTCCTGAAATCTTATATGTTTTGTCTGTGTGTTTTCTCTCTGTTTCACGGTGGAGATAAATTCTAAGAGACAGTCCATGAGTGGGTGCTGGTTGACCATATCATAACCGCAAGTCTGGTACGCTCACATTTTCTTTTTTATTGCTTACAAGGAAGCGGATGATAAAGACGTGTCTCCTGTAAGTTTGAGTTAAACCTTAAGGCAAACATATGAATCATGGGGATGTTCTACAGACAGAGTTTTGGGTTGGTGTGCTCACTCTGATTCACAATAGCAGTATATGCCAAGTACATTGCAGGCTCTGGTAGTGAGAAACTGCTTCTAATCAGACTTGGCCTCCAGTCACTACAAGAACAGATAATTTGTTTGTTGGGAGATTATAGACTTTTAAAGGTTACTTGGTTTACATTTTAAAAAGGTTTGTTTGTCAGCGACAGGCATAGTACTCAAGGATAAATCAAATAAAAAGAAAATCTTTATATTGTACAGACACATATATTGATCAGAATACCTTTTCAGTGATGCACTTGTAACCCGGGACCTGATACAGCAAGTAAATAAATGAGCCAAGCATAAATGGAATATCATAATATATAATCCCTTCATTGTGAAAATACCAAATATTGTGCAATGCTGGTCACCTCCCTTTCAATTAACCCACTGGACCCTAAGATTCTGAGGCGGAATTGAGGCCCTAGGTTGGGCAATGACTCTAAGCCTGCCGCTGATCTGTTTTGTCTGTAATGCATGTAAAGAACACTAACCATCCAATTTAGTTTGAACTGGAGGACCTGTTGGTTGAATATGGGGATAGGATTGGAATAAATGAAGAGATTATAGTCACAGAATCCACAATCCAAAAGAATAAAAGTAGGCCTAATCTTTATTCCTACTGCTGACCTCTATTAGGGTAAGTAGCAACTGTTATTAGTCACATGCCTTCATTATTCACCTTCCAATCGGTCCATATGCTTAGGCAGTGTAGTGTGTATCCACTAGTGTGTAGAATTAAAGCTGTTTAAGACAGGCATTTACTAATATCATGCTGTATCACAGGCATGAGAACAGCTGGAGGGCCTTAGGTTTAGGGCCTTAGGCCCTATGCATTTAGTATAATCATTTATGTTAAATAAATTTAGCAACTGTGTTTAGAAATTAATGATAACTCAAGTAGAAATGCATTTCCAAAGCTTTGTTAAAGGGACATGAGCTCATTCAGTTGTGCGTATGTAGAAAAAATGCATTATCCCTACCTAAGCTTCCATAATACAGCTACATTTTTTTACACATTATTTCAAAGGTGATCAGAATCCTGTTTCCAACCCCACTTAGGTTCCCAGTACAATGCAACCTCTAGCCCTCACCTTTTTGCATTGTGAAGTGATGGATTCTGACATTATTTCCATCTGGTTTCCCTGCTTACCTTGAATCTGTGCACCGCCCGCTACACAAAGCAGAGGGGCTTCAAGTCCCAGAGTCCATCCGTTCACATTGGAAAAGTTTGAGGTTCATTACACTGTGAGCCTAAGGGGGGCGGGGGACAAAGTTCTTACACGTAACATGGTTTTCCTGTTGAATTGGGTATGCTTGTGTAAAAAAACAAACAAAAAGTTCAGATAGTGTTTATGCACTTTCTGCACAACTTTGTCAAAAAGGTGGGTATACTTTCCTTTTAATGCATGAGGTATTGAGTCAGATTCCAATGCAAACATTTTACCTGTAATTTGGACAAATCCTTAATGAGAATTTTGAAGAAATCTCTAAAAAGTGGATTTGGTGCATCCCTAATAAAACTAAAGAAGATACATTAAAAATACATACAAGATGGAATATGTAGTACCATGGAAATCCTGATCGCACCCAGATTCTAAGAACTCGTGCAAGAAAGATACTATATACAGAGGTGTTGTTGCTATGGGTTTCTAGGCTGAGGCAACTAAATTACTCAAATACCTAGTATCTGGTAACCCACTTTTCCTACTTGGGCCCGATATAAGTGTATATTTGAGGCTTCTGTGCCACACTGGTACTGTTTAGCAAGTGTCCTCCTACACCTTTACCAGTTGTACTGCCATTGTGCTTGCCAGATACTTACAACTGTGTATCAACCATAAACATATTACATACATTCTTTTAATTGAGATACTGTATTTTTTATGTTTCTTTCCAAAAGAAAATAGCAGCTTGGGTGTTCTTCTATGGCTTTGTTTTGGTGGATAGGTTCTTCATCTGGGTCGAAGGGCCTTTGGAGAGTGGTCATCTGGTTGGCGGCTGCATTCGGTCCCATTGCGACTAGACTTTGCCAAAGTTAAGAACATGGGAGCGGCTAAGAATACCATTCGTCAAATGTCCTGAGCTTCGAGTTCTCAGAATTGGTTGGCTGTGACTGTTTACATTTGCTAGGTAATAGGCATTTAGCCACAGTCCGTATCAGATTAACCAATTTCTGAACATGGTTCTTTAGCTTTTGGAATGGAGCTCCCAGTAGGAATGTCTGCAGGGGTATACCAAGCAGTGGTGTTAGGATGGATAGTGCTGCTTTCTGAGAGAGACAACAGAATATGTGGGGGAGGGTGCCATTTTCTCCACACTATCTCCAACATGTAGGAGGAGTGTTTGGGTATATAGGAGTTATATGCCATTATATGACATCCTTTTATGTTACACACCTATGTGAGGTTGTCCAACATTTTTTTAAAATGTAGTTCTCACTCTCCTTTCCCATTTCATCATGTATGCATGTTTGACAAAGAGAGCGTCTGGGTGACAAGGAGGCTATAGATAGTTGAAATAAGGTCTCTCCTGGATGCTTTTGTGGCCATGATGGAATTAAACAGTTCGTGCTCTGATGAGTAGAGGAACATCTTCAATAATTCCTTAGCAAGTCCAGTTGTTTTAGCACTAGTTACAGTCTACTAGATAAGAAAGAAAAATATTTTTAGTTACACAGTTTTCTTCCCACCTTTTTCCCTAATTTACATATGCAAATTAGGGTTCAGATTCAGTTTGGTAGTTGGCCTTTCACAAAAGATTCAAGATTCAGCAGAATCTTAAAATAGTGGATTCAGTGCATCCCTTCTTTGTACACTGTAATGTGACCAGAAGTCGCCATGTGCGCCAAGATATTTAATAGAATCCACCTTACATTTTTAGTTTAATTTCAGTTGTGGTCACCTGCATTTGAGAGAGATCATAGGTGGTGCTTCCGATTTGTCCTGATTAATTTTGTGGTTGGATAGTCTTCCGTAGCTGTCAATAATGTATGGCGATTTGGAAGAAATGCAACAAACAAGAAAAAGTTGTGCTCACCACTAATTTTTAAAACCATTAGGCGGGGGTGCAATGAGGCTGTGACCACAAAATACATATAGACAAATGCAAGAGGTCCTCTGCACTCAACCCATTATCAATATATTTAAGACATTGAGACATTCTGTGCATACAGCTACTAAAAAATGCCTTACCCTTTAAACAACAGGGATTGTTTGTCCATATATTGCAATATATTTAAGCTGGCCATTTGGAAGAAATGGTCATGGGTCGTCAAAGGCTAGGGCCACATGGGGTCAAAAACAGTCTGCTGAAATATACAGGCCCTACCATGGGCCGTAGCCTCCTTCTTCTTTTGCATCATAACCATTGAGTCAGACTATTTTGACAAAAATGCAAAGTCTTGTGTTTCTTGTATATTTCAGCATACTAATTTCGGCCCCATGTGGCCCTAGCCTAAAAGTAAGGCGAACAAAAACAGATCTTTTGAACCACTGCTAGATAAGTTGTCTGTAGAAGAAGCATTCCAGCTAATGATTGGTTAAGATATAAGTACAAGCAACCTGTAAATGAACTACCAGCCAATGAGTCTGATTCCCAATCTAGATCATTTAATAGGAGAGCGGGATTGGGTCTAAAGTCCACAAGCTTTCTATGTACACCCTTTTAGCCAGTTAGCCCATGAAGTCATTAGGATTTCTGCTCAAAGGCCTGTTCACGGTTTTGAACATTTTGTACCAATTCCACAATGTAATTTAGAGCACACATGCTGCATTGGCTGTACCAACAGAAATTGACAGTGGACAATAAGATGTAATTGGATGATGCATTAACTTTTATGGTGTTTAACTTAGCACCCCCTTCTAACTGAATTTATATCCAAATAAGGGGTGAATGCTAAATGAAGTGCACAGAGGAACACTTTTTGAGACTTTTAGTATCCCAGCCAAAAGTTTGAGTGCTACTTTAGCTGACTTGTGCAAGTGTTGTGGTATGCAGACTGAACAAATGGCATTGGTGCCCACCTCCTTGTAAATCTGAAGTAAGGGGTCGTGTGGGTTGGGACACCCAGACCAAAGTGTTTGTACAGCTTCTTTACACTCTTACCACTTAAGTGTTGGGTGAGGTTGCAAGTGCAGGCATGAACTTTCTATGCAAACAAAATACCTGGTCAAACAGTCTCAAATCTCAGTGCAAAGACTGCAAAAGCTTGGTACAATAAACCATAGACAGCCACTACCAAGGTGAGGGTGAAATAAAATCACAGTTTACTTAAACATGGTTTCGTGTAGACCATACTTTTTCATCCTACCTGGAAGTGGAATGGGCTCCGACATGTAAGTTATTAAGTTGTGCAAACTCCGAGATTCCTTCTGCTGGAGAAGTTTGCTTTGCTACCCCAGTTTACATGTGAAGTCATGTCCTCATGTCCTACAAGGGATGCTGATGTATGTGCAAACACAAGTCTCACTTTACTGGCTCATAAAATATGAAGAAAGTGCTCTGATCTAACTTTTATTATGGTTTGCTGTATTCAAGATACTCCTGCGTAGGACAACTATGTGTGTAGGATGCAGACTTTGGGGGAGTTGGCTTTTGTTAGAACTTATTTGGAAAACAGATGACAATATAAGACTTATTTTGTGAAAAAGAACACGGGACAATTTCGGGGCAGTGCCAAAATGGAAGCATTTAAAGGAGAAAGGGTATGGAAGCTGGGGAGAATAAGACATGTAGACCTAGGACCTTCACCTTGTACTTGTTTCTTGGATAGCTAATGGAGACTATCCTTGATCTAATCTAGTTCTGTCCAACTTGGTGGTATATTATTTGATTTGATGTATGTGAAAGAGCAGTGAGAATGTTCCAATCTTATATAAATAATTCTGTCATGAACTACTGGGACATGCTTAATCTAAACAGAGCCGTGATTCCCGGAGCCCTCCTCCATCTCTGCTAACCTGATGTGCTTAACCCCAATTTTACTGCGCTAAGTAAAAAGATATATAATATTCATGGAACGGAGAGGGGGGAGGATTATGACTCACAGCTAAAGCAAGGAGACAGGCAAGATAACTGAAGTGGACAGGTCTGACTGCTGAATTCTGTATGATCTGGAATGGGGACTGACAGGTTACGGACATTCCAGCCAGATGGAATTTGTAGTAGCCAAGGTAAAAATCAGTTAAGTGCATTACAATTTTAGCAATGTTTTCAGTCTTTAAACGATTGTATTGTCATGAGGTAACTAAAAAAAGGGAGGAATATTAAGTATAGCAAATTTAGCTCATTGATGGAGGAGAGCTTGCAGTGTGGATGGAGGAGGGTAGACTCATTAATGCGTAACTAAACGAGGAAAAACATTACATACCATCAGGTAAATTACCGTAGGTGGCAAGAGTGTTTTTCTTTCCATGATGTAAAGACAAAACAATTCGAAAGTGTACAGACTGGAAAGAAAAATCTTACTATGAAGTCCTGAAGTGGACAAATTTGCATGCCGAATCATTTGTTATTCTCCGGCGCAAACTGCATTTAATTGTCATCCTAGCGAGCAACTATTTTTAGCTTCTCTTGTGACAATTGAAACTGTAGAATTTACTAAGTATGAATTTTTAGATTGTTGTTTTTTTTAATGACAAAATTGAAGTTCTGTACCAAAGTGGCATTAAAATTCGTCGCTCTCCATTTATTTGTGAAACTAGAACTACTAGGCTGTCAGCGGCATGCTGGTAGTTGTAGTACCACAACATATGGAGCAGGAATTAACTGACCCCAGGGGAGTAGTTCAAAATTCAACCAAATGCCTTTTTGCAGAATTTGCCCAAATCTTCTACCCTTAAATCTAAACATTTATGGGTTGATTTATTAAGAACTGCAGAAGGGAATCAGGCAAATAAATGTTTAAAAACCACTGCCGTGTTCTTTATCACGAGCCCAGTTTTTGCAGTGATTGCATTTTTTTCCAGTGGTCATTGATTTATCATGATCACCTTTTGTTAAAAAAAAACCCCAAAAAACTTGCTTAATAAATCAAGTCATCTCACTGGTCAACTGAAGGTGATAGCTTCTTTTTTCTAATGGGATTTTTTCCTGAAACTTATTCAGATTCAAATAAGCAACTTAAGTCATCAGCACTGACTCTGGATTCATTATTTATCTAAATCCGAAATTCTGGACTTAGCGCATCACTAACATGGGTTGTTAACGCGGTTATTCCCAACCTGCTGCTTTTCAGCTCATTTGCCATCTGACAAAGCTGATAGGAGAGTCAGGGATTATAGATTAGAAATGGAAGCCTAAAGGCTGAATCATATGTTACAAACCTCAACAAACCATCCTGCTAAAAAGAAATGACTATTCTTCCCTTGCCTTATTAGGGAATCTGCTTAGAAAGGGTGCAAGGAGAGACACCCCCACATTATAGAGTGCCTCTTCCTTGGATAGGCCTGGAATGCAAATGAGATAAGGGTGAATGGGAAACCTTAGGGATGGCGATAGAGAAGTGCTATTTTGGTCTGTAGTGAGATAGTGAGAGGACTGGAGAGGAACTACCTTTGCTGCTTTGGATGGAAGAGCTGCACTGCATACACTGGATGCCCTGCACATAGAACAACACTGTCTCTCTTTATTGCCAGAAAATTTCTCTGTTTTGATTATTGGGAGGGACTGCAGAGGAGGGGGTGTGGGCATCCTGTTTTGTGCATGCTTTAGGGGTACTTCTTTTTGCTGGCATGGGGCCTTCCAGACCGGAAAATTCTCTGCTGCTGTAAAAACAGGTTTATGATCATATGACTTTTCATGCAAACTGAGGATAAGATAACAAGTAAAACAAAAACAGGATCTGTGTGGTTAATCCATTGCTAATACCACGCTTCAATTAACTATTTTGATCTTAGCAGGACATAAGACAGGAGATAAGGGTTCTTAGGCTCACCTGGCCAATGTAAAACTGAACACTCTTTTTTTTCATTCTTGGCTGTTTTTTTCAAATTCCGCATAATGTACACCCATCTCAAGTGTTTTTGAACTCTCTCTGTATTTGCATCTATCATCCCACTTATAAGGCCTTACAGAGAAAAACCATATCTGTAAAGCGGCAGTAGGATCTCCATAGCAGGGCCTTCTTTTTCTGTGCAGTTATTGTTAGAGGCATCTCTTTTATATATTGTTTTGGTTATCTCTGTGAAGCTCTTCACTTTTGTCAATCAACAAAAATACGTCAAACACGGAATTTTCTTTGTCACCCTTGTCTATCGCCCTGCCATTCACTTGTCATGACACTTCTCTATATCTGAAATATATATATATATCCTGTAATTGTTCTGAAGTTATTGTAAGAAAGTTGTGTAAAAGGAACACAAGGGCCAATGTACAGGTCACAGCTCTGCGCATCAGCCAATGGCAGAATTAAAGCTCACGTTAAAATAAATGAACCCAGTATCCTTCTATACTGAGCCATAAATTAATGTAATGTGGTTTTAAAAGATTATTTTGCTCCGTTATTTAGTTGTCTGGTTTTTTCTATGCTAATTTTTTTAATTATTCGTTAAACAGGACCACCATTATTATTTTTATTTATTATTAACATGTATTTCTATAGCGCCAGCATATTTCGTAGCGCTGTAAGGTAAATATGATTGTACAACTAAATTACATACATGAATTACATACATAGAATATATATATATATATAACATCACAGTAAATATGGAGTTAAATACATCACAATAAATACCGGTACAGAAGGAGAGGAAGGTCCTGTGCAGAAAGAGCTTACAATCTAAAGGGAAGGGAATGATACACAAGGTGTGGGAGTGGGCAAGATCAGAGTTAAGTGGGTGAAAGATGTGGTACTGTATGTGGTATTGCATTGGGTAGTTAAGAGTGAGGGTAGGTTTCTCTAAATAAGTGCGTTTTAATGGACACCTATGGCCCAAAAGATTTACCGAAGGTGTGGGCTGATAGAGCCCTTATTCTGGTTTGGGGTTTTAGTACTTTTAAAAAAACAAAATGCCTCCTGCAGGCGCTGGCTTACTCGCACCGCACCGCAGTATGAAAAGCGGCCCCGGAAGTGTCCCGGAAATGTGACGTAACACACGTGCATACTGCGCATGCGCTTCAGAAGAAGCCAGCGCCTGCAGGGGGCATTTTTTTAAAAGTACTATAACCCCAAACCGGAATGCGGGCTCTATCAGCCCGCACCTTCAGTTTGGGGCAAATTTTTTGGGCCATAGTTTTCTTGAAAGCAGAAAGGCAGGGAGAACATTGGACAGACCATGGGAGAGAATTCCAGAGGAGGGGTGCAGCCCTTGCAAAGTCTTGAATGTGAGCATGTGGTCGGACTGGGGGGGCCTGAGGCATGCGCATGCATTATGTACACTCGAAAAGGGGGTTGCTTCACTAGGAAGCTGTTGCGGGTGTGGACCTGGGCTGGTGGGGCCCACAAGAGCCGGGGGCCCACCGGGTTTTTTCCCGGTGGTTTTTTTCATATGTGAATTAGATAATGGTTCAGTATTTGGCTGAATCTTTTACAAAGGATTTGGGGTTTAGGCCTAATCCCAAATAGTGGATTTGGTGCGTTCCAATTTTAGAGGGCCTCTTCAACCCAACTTTATGGCCCACAGAGATGAAGTGATAGGCCATACATATTTTTTTTTTTTGCATTGCTGAAAAGTGCAGCAATGACAGACATAATAAAATCACAACTTGCCTGTGAACAGGGGGTGTGCTGTTCTTAGCACCGCCCTATAATACAATATCTACATCATATAATATGGTTCAGCACTTCACCAGTACCGCCCGTGTAATGAATTAGCACAACATTTACCTCCCAGAATCAACTTTATAAAATACTTTTTATCCAATACATATTTTATTCCCAACCAGATGCCTGTAATGAATGGGCTATGCTTCTCATCCTCTGAACTCTGTATAATGGGCCATCAGTGCTTCTCTTTACAGCTTAAAACAGTGATGCCCAACCAGTGGCTCACAAGAAACATGTTGATCGCCAACCCCTTGGATGTTGCTCCCAGTAGCCTCAAATCAGATGCTAATTTTTGAATTTCTGGTTTGGAGGCAAGTTTTGGCTGCAAAAAAACAAAACAAAATTAGAGAAGCTGTACTTCCAAACAGAGCCTCTTGTGGGCTGCCATTCCATTTAGGGGCTACCAAATGGCCAATCACATCTCTTATTTTGCAACACGCATGAATGTTTTTCATGCTTGTGTTGCTTCCCAACTCTTTTTTCAATTGAATATTGAGCATGGGAAAAAAGGTTGCAGACTCTTGGCATAGACCTGGTTTAGAAGAAGCTGTAAGTATGGGATAGCCAGTGATACACTTAGAGATTCACAGCCAATACTTCTACTTTACTGGGTAAACCAAAGCTAGAAATCTCCCTAAAGGTGGCCATACTAAGTCGGCAGCTTATCGGTGCGTGTGTGGGGCCCTCCGACAGGCTTACCCGAGCCATATCTGGACAATACTCAGCGAGATGTTGATCAGACGGGATTAAAAATCCCATTGGATCGCCAAACTTGTGGATCTCACCATGTATGGCCACCTTTATGCTTGGGTCATGTCCCAGGGTTCTCTCCTACTCAAAAACTGCCACCTGTCCCGCTCTACAAACAAACAGTTGTTTATCAGGCAGGGTCATTCTTGTCAGTGTAGCTGATTTGTGGCTTAGTTACAAGACCTAACAAAAGGTTCTTCTGATGGGAAGAAGTAGTAGAACTGCCTACAAATTTTTCTGGGGATAAGACTCTCAGTCTTACTGAAGTCCCCTATAGAGCTGCAGCTGCTTTTGTATACACAGCATTTAGTGGCCAAATTAATCT
Source organism: Xenopus borealis (assembly GCA_024363595.1). Lineage (NCBI taxonomy): Eukaryota > Metazoa > Chordata > Amphibia > Anura > Pipidae > Xenopus > Xenopus borealis. Next base: position 106,253,649 of record CM044439.1, read on the forward strand.
GACTGTAATAAAACACTGAAAACGGGTAACTAAAGCTTAAAAGCACACTTTAACAAAAGGGTTACTAGAATAGTTAACGGAACAATAACACCAAAAAATGAAAGTGTTTTAAAGTAATAAAAATATAATGTAGATTTGCCCTGCACTGGTAAAACTGATCTGTTTTCTTTAGAAACACTACTATAGTTCATATAAACAAGCTGCAGTGTGGCAAACACAGCAGTTTAACCAGTGCAGGGCAACACTACATTATATGTTTATTATTTTAAAAAAACTTTAATTTTTACTGTTACTGTTCCTTATTAGAAGAACTGCCACCCCAAGAGGCCAGACAAGGGAAGTCGTGGACTCAAATGTGCATAATACAGTGACTTGATGCAGCAGGAGGCATTGAGAGCTGTAATGAATGCGGCAGCATGGCTGGTCACTGAATCAACTGCAAGTTAACTGTAACTTATATCTGGAGTAATTCATTAGGTGAATAACTATGTCTCATTAGGTCAGTGATCCCCAACCAGTAACTCATGAGTAACATGTTGCTCATCATCCCCTTGAATGTTGCTCTCAGTGATCTCAAAGCAGGTGCTTGTTTTTGAACTCCTGGCTTGGAGGCAGGTTTTGGTTGTATAAAAACCAGGTGTACTACCTAACAAAGCATTCTGTAGACTGCCAGTCCACATAGGGGCTACCAAATGGCCAATCACAGCTCTTATTTGACATCCCCATGGACTTCTTTCGTGCTTGTGTTGGTCCCCAACTCTTTTTACATTTGATGGTGGCTCACTGGTAAAAAAGGTTGGAGACCCCTGCACTGTTTAAATGTACTGCTTTAGGGCTAGTCCACATGGGAAGATTCAGCGAGATTAATCACCAGGCGACTAATCGTCGCTTCTTTGAGGCTACTAATCTCCCTGAATTGCTTAACCATGTCTCGCACCCACTAGAATGTAAAGTCGCCTGCGCCTATTCACACACGGCGCTGCGTTTTCTTAAGTCGCTGAAAATTGCCTCGTGAGGCAATTTCAAGCGACTTATAAAAACGCAGCATCGCATGTGAAGAGGCGCAGGCGACTTTACAGTTTAGCGGGCGCGAGACACGGGCAAGCAATTCAGGGAGATTAGTAGCCTCAAAGAAGCGACGATTAGTCGCCTGGTGATTAATCTCGCTGAATCTTCCCATGTGGACTAGCCCTAAAGCAGTACCTTTACACAGTGCGCTCCCCTGTTTTTTGAAATGACTCTCTCATTAATATTGTGAAAAAGCTACGTTTTGATCTGTGCCATAGATAAGGACAGTTCCAGGAGTTATTAACAGCAATATTCTCTGCAAAATCTAGATACATTAACTAGTAACCCAAAGCATGAAAACACAACTACGCTATTTGTATTAGATAAATTGAACACACCATTATTTTGTTAGTGTGTGGTTTATACTTAACCTGTAACAATCCCACTAATAACAACAGAGGCTGTAACATGCCATAGCGCTGTGTAATTTCTCTATAAAGAGATGTTTTTCAGATTGACTTGAGAGAAGCTGTTGTACTGTATGATTGGCCAGTTCTCTGTTTACATTTTGCACATGCCCATGTATAATGATGTATACCTAATTGTAATTAGAGTCAGCGGCTGTTAATGAAACTTCTACCTATTAAATATTCCCACTGGTACATGTGAAGAGGCATCTGATGACTGGAAGTGAGTGTAGCCAAACCGTCTTTACATTTCTGGTGCAATTGATATGAGCAGCATTTGGGCCAGTGCATCATTATAGGCCAACCATAGCATATCCATACTAGAGGCTAGAATATTAGCCCAGGATAGAATGTGTTATGCCTTTAGCATGAAGAAGTGTATTTGTTAAAGAAATGTTTCAGTGGTCTTGTGGAATCAGATCATATGGTTTAGCCACTGCAAGCACCAGTAGGACAGAGTTCACTATTCATTATCCATATTCATGTTACTTTCAGGTCCCTATACATTCGTTAGGATGTGTTATAAATAATGCAGGGAGTCACTTCACACTGCCATTTTTTTTTTTTTCTGTTAATAAATTCTTTTCACTTAAAGCTGTTAGTGTTAATGGCTTTCTTCTGCTGACTGAGTTGTGTTTGTAGGTTTGTAACATTACCTATAATCATTGCAAAGTAATTGTATCATATTGGATTTTCAGGCTCAGGGAGCCTTGGGAATGGCTGGTCCCATTATTCTAAAACCACGGGGTTAGAGTTGCACAGGAAAATTGACTCCCTGAAGGAAAGTGGCTTTGCAATAAAGGAGAAGCTCAGTTAGTGCAGTTGGATATAGTCTACATCAGGATGCAGGAGATTGTAGATAAGCTTGGGCTAGGATTTGGGTGGTTTATCTGGATTAGAATTACTGCTATATCTTCTTTATCTTTTCTATGATAATTCACCAGCAGTTCCAGAATGAATTTCTTGCAGTATTCTCATTAACTAGCATGAAATCCACCTTGTCTGTTTGCAGCTTGCTGTCTATGGGCATCCTCTCTGAACATCCTATTTCATTGCCCTGTTCAGTGTTGTTGCGGCTGCATTGCAATGCTTCTGATTTATTTGAACAGGTGCCATAATGTCATAGAGTCTCCAGTGAGGAACCTCAATACAATGTGTTTTGTGCTCAACAAGCAATGTGTTTGGTTAATGTCATTCAGAAACTGTTTATGTTACACACTTTCCCTTCTTCCGTATCTGGGTTGGGCGCATCTCTTGCGCAAAAGCAACAAGCATTGTATGTACCAGTATCTGTAGATTCATTCTGAAATAAAGGTGCCTTTTCAGAATGTACTGTTTTCTCATCAGCTCAATGTCAGCCAATAGTGAGTTCATGGAGTATCGACTAGTCCTCAATGATCCAATGTCTCGTAACATACCTTCTGTCCCCTGGGCATCGTGACTCATGGACAGATTGCCAGTCTCTTCTGCCGACACCCCTAAATACAAGTAGTACTGTTATGAAAACATTGCATTGTCCGCCATAAAAGAGACCAGTATGTCACATAGCTTTTGAAAAGAGAGGTTGGGTGAGACTTTGTATGATTAGTCATCTCATGTTTTTATTTCTCATAATAGTTTAGTCAGAAGGGGCACTGTTTTGCTGAATAAAAGAAAGTAAATGGAGATGAGTCTATTTATAAACAGGCTATTTTTGACAGATGCAACTTGCTTACCTTTGCAAAGCAAACACTTTTTTTTTTATTCCATAACTGGTTGTTGTGAAACAGAGAACAGAGAAAGGAAATGTAAAATCGCCTACAGTATCTATAATTGATGGAACCTCCAATTACTCTAAGCTCTAGCTTCCTACCCCTCTCCCAGTATATTTCTGTAGTTGTAAGATGTTGAATTCGCGGCGAATTCCCGCGATTCGCAAAACTACCAAATAAATTCGCCCAAAAAAATTCGCCGCGCAAAAACGAGTCGCCGAAAGCGACGCGCGCCGAAAATGACGCGACGCGTCAAAAACGGCGCGACTCGTTTCGCGAATCGGCAAAAAATTTGCTAATTTCTCTGGAAATTCGAGAATTTTTCGGCGAAGCGAAACGCGGCCGTTTCGCCCATCACTAGGTTTCACCGAACGTTACATTTTCAGTATATTTCTGTGCATACCAGGTTGTCATCTTTATGTGCCAGGCATCTCTGAAATGTTGCATTGTTTCATACACAATACAAAGCTCCAAAGAAGTTCTCTACCGAGTGTGCGTCTGCGCCGGATAATAAAGCTGGAGAAGAGAAGGCTTGAGATAGGAGGGTTAGTGCTTAATCATTGAGGGGGTGCTTAACAAATTGGCACCCAAATCACCTGGTGATTGAAATTTCTTCTCTTTTAACGTCTCATTTACTTTGGGGCCTATTTAGGAACTTTCGGATTTCACAAATCATTTTTTTCTAAACATTTTCGTTTTTTAAGCATTTCTTTTAAACTAAACATTCAAGTTTTGTTGAGTGTAAAAACAATGAAAAACTGTAATAAAAACCTTCTTCATTATGTCAATGGGAGACTTTTAGAGGGTTTTTTCCATTTGTACTTTTTCATTCGGATCTTTTTAGAACTTTCATGGCAACTTTCGTGATTTTAGAGAATAGAGTTTAATAATTGTTTCAAAAAGATCTAATACCACTAAAATTTGACCTAATAGTAAATGGGCCTCCTTGTGTGTTAGTCTCAAAAATATGCTCACATTTGCTTTTTAAAAATGCCTTGCAGAAAGCACGCATAGGGCAGAGACACACTAGCAGATTCGGGGAGATTAGTCACCCAATCTCCTCTTCTTTGGAGCAACTAATCTCCCTGAACTGCCTTCCTGCCGGAGATTTTCTGGCCTCACAAGGAAAATGTGTCGACTTCTGAAGACGAAGTGTTCCAAGTGACATCCCACCGGCGATTTACATTCTAGCCAGTGGGATGACAGTTTGGGGAGATTAGTCGCCCCGAAGAAGAGGAGATTTGCCGCCAGGTGACTGATCTCCCCGAATCTGCTCATGCGTCTCTGCCCTAAAGCTCCAACTAGTAGTAAAAAGTAGCTCCTAACTAAACTATGCATTTAATGAGCAACATGGCAAGGTACAGCACTATTGCACAAGTGAAGGTTCCTATGCCCACACACCCTTTCCTTGGTACCAGCTGTTTAGAGCACAAATAGAGGGTGTGTAAAAGAACTCCCAAACCTCAAAAGGATGTAATTTACTGCAGGTTTACAAAAGCATAAAGCTTTTGCATCCTGTATTGCCACAGCCCTTGCCCTTAAAAGGGGGGTTCACCTTTGAGTTAACTTTTAGCATGATATAGAGATTGATTTTCTGAGACAATCTGCAGTTGGTTTTCATTTTTTATTATTTGTGGTTTTTGAGTTATTAAGCTTTTTATGCAGCATCTCTCTGCAATTTCAACAGTCTGTTTGCTATGGTCCACATTTCCCTAGCAACCATGCACTGATTTGAATAAGAGACTGGAATGTGAATAGGAGAGGCCTGAATAGAAAGATGAGTAATAAAAGGTTAGGAATAACAATACACATGTAGCCTTACAGAGCTTTTGCTTTTTAGATGGGGTCATTGGCCTCCCCATATGAAAGCTGGAAAGAGTCAGGAGAAAAGGGCAAATAATTAAAAAACTATAAAAAAGAAAAAAATGAAGGCTTAGAATTAGCCATTCTGTAACACACTAAAAAAAAACTACTAAACATACTAAAAAGTTGGCTTAAAGGTGAACCACCCCATTAACAGACACGCAATTTTGCTCTGAGAATGAAATTCTGAAAAAAACTTTATTTGCATTGATTGTCAGTACACACATGGTAAGTTGCTCCATTTGTTACCTTCTGTTATCAGGAAATGAAGTTCACAGTCTCATATCTGCATGTTTACATCCCTAGTAACTAGGGTTTCCACCTGACCAGTAAAAAATGATCCCAATGTTATTAATAGGGAAAAAAAGATAAATATATAGGAAGGCCCGTATTTTTTTCTGGAAAAGGTGGCAAACCTTCTAGTAACTGAATTCCTCAAGCTTCATGTCTATCAAATAAAAATGTGCCTATTGTTGCAGCATATAAGGGGAAAGCACTGATCTGGGTTTCATGGCGCTAACAGGGGAGTGTTCTAGAGCAGGGGTGTCCAAAAGGTAGATAGGGATCTCCCAGTAGACCTTAAGCTGGTGGTCAGTAGATCTCAAGACACTGTCAACAAACAGCTCGTCTAAATCACCCTCATATTTCATACTTTTCATTCAGATATTTATTACTTTAGGGTAACATATGTATATGTGTATATAGCAATAAACATTTCTCATAAATCAGCATTTAAGTAATATTTTCATTGGAACAGAATGGGAACAATGGTTTTATGGATGTAGATCATATTGGGAGAACATCACTAACAGTAGACCCCGCATTAGTAAAGTATGGGCAGTCCTGTTCTAGAGTGAATCTCCCAACATAATGATTGTCTGCAGTGTAGAGAATGTGAAACTCCAGTTAGCAGACAATACAACTGACTCACTGTATGGCAGCACTGCACATAGGAATGCGGTCGAATTCTGCTTTCATTCTAGAAAAAGCAAAGCAGCTTTGTCACCGCTGAGGGATTTGGTTCTGGGTGGTTCAGCTCAATAATCACATCCCTCCAACCAGATTTTCTGCTTTTTATTTTCTCAGGTTCCTTATCCTGCCTTTTTATCTCTGTTTTTAAAGCTTCTAAAAAGGTCAGAAAATTTGTCCTTTGTTGTAGCAAATGAGTTGTACTGCATATTAGTCATTCTGCGTCTACCCGTAATGACTAGTCAAACAAAAAGGATCAAAGCTAAAAAGGAAGGCTCTCATATTTACATATAAATCATTCCAGTGACTGTCAGGAAAGTGAAGCCTGTTTACAGACGTTGCCCAATGATATTTCTGTGACGTGACCATAAAATATTCCAGAGTTTGTGCATGCCTGAGAAATAAAATGAAAAATACAGGTTTGACGAGATTAAGGCTTCTGAAATAGAATACTGTGTTTGCTGCCCTCTTCCTTATACATGCTGCCAGTTTCCTGAAAAGTTAACTACATGCCAGTAGTTCTGAGAGGACACATATCTAAGGTTCCTTGTATGGATTTGTGAGATATGCATTGCTTATATACTATAAAGAAGTGGTTGATAAACTGGAAGTAGAGAAGTAGCAACGAGGACCAGGTAGGATAAGGGTAGTGACAAACGGGCAGATTTGGGGGGATTTAGTCGCCTGGCGACCAATCGTCTCTTCTTCTGGGCGACAATCTCCCCGAACTGCCTTGAATGCAAAGTTGCCAGTGGTATGGCACTCACAGCACTTTGTTTTCAGAAGTCAGATGAAGGCAACTTGGGGCGACTTTGCAAGCGATGCGAATGCCATGCCGCTAGCGATTTACATTCAAGCCAGCGGTATGGCACTAGTAGTAACAGTTCGGGGAGATTGTCGCCCAGATGAAGAGGCAATTATTCGCCAGGCAACTAAATCTCCCCAAATCTGTCCGTGTGTCACTACCCTAAAGGTCGAGGTAAAATCCTATTGACTTTCCAAGATTTCTCCTGTAGCTAGGGTTGCCACCTTTTCTTGAAAAAAATACCGGCCTTCCTATATATTTATTTGTTTTTCCTATTAATAACATTGGGATGAACCATCAAAAATACCGGCCAAGCCGGTAAAATACCGGCCAGGTGGCAACCATACCTGTAACCCATCTTGAAGGCAGCACATGGTGAATTGAAAATCTTATTTGCTGTTCTAAATTTTCTTAGAATTATGTTGGAATGCCTGATACAGAAATGCTTTAAGCAACCTTGTTATGAGCTAAATAAGATGGTTAATTTAGGGGCAGATTTATTGAGGTTCGAGGTGTGTTTTCCATGAAAATTCAAGTTTTCATGTTTATTGTTTTTGGTAAAAAATCTTTTTTGTCTGTCGAATTATTCAAGTTTTTTTTTTTTTTTTTT
>CM044439.1:106261417-106274829 GCA_024363595.1 Xenopus borealis
TTTTGGAAATCAAAAGAGAGACAAAAAGATTTGCTGTCCCCAATTTTGTGGCCACACCTCCAAATGACCATGTTTGTCAGGTTATGAAAGTTTGAACACATTTCTGTGCGTTTTTATGTGTTCTTACACACACTGGCTATTGAAGGTGAATTGCCCTTTAAGCTGCAAGTCAGTTTCCCCAAGAGACCTGATTATCTTAAATTGTTACAAAAGTATCTAAGTGTTTCTTCTGGGCTCTCTGCCAAAAGTCAGTTAAGTCGGAAACTTTGTATTTCTTTCTGGCTGTTCAGTGTAGGAGATCAAAGAGAAATTTGGGTCATTTCAGTAACAACCCAGAGACTGCGGGTTGAGCTGTCAGAATCGGGAATGTCCTGCTAAAACGGGATAGTTGAGAGGTGTGATGATGTACAAGTTGTTTTGCCAATTTGAGTTTTTGGGTTGTTAATGTGGACTCAATTGATTCAAGTTTTTTCCATTTGAGTTTCTTCTGAAATAAGAAACCATTCAATTCTATTGTTCATTCGAGGTATGAAAAACTCTAAAATTCAACCTCTGATAAATAGCCAACTTAATGTTGGACTTAAGACTGATCAGAATCATTTGGTAAATTAGGTAAAAGTACCTTACTGAGTGAGGCCCCTATATACTGGATACAGCTGGTCTAGTTTTCTATCAACTTTTGATCTAAAGAGCTGTTGGATCCCTTGATCCTGGGGAGCTGTCCTTTATCAATAATTTGGTATCTATGCTATTCTCTAAATTCTATTATCAAAAAGCTTAAGACATACAGTAACTTTTAGGGCAGAGACACACGAGCAGATTTGGGGAGAATAGTCGCCCGGCAACAAATCTCCTCTTCTTCAGGACCACTAATCTCCTCGAACTGCCTTCCCGCAGGTTAGAATGTTAATTGCTGGAGGTGTGGCACTTGGAGCTGTTCTTTTTCCAAAGTCGCCCTAAGTTTCCTTGTCATCCTGCTGGCAATTTACATTTGGGGAGATTAGTCGCCCCCAAAGAAGAGGAGATTTGTCACTGGGTGACTAATCTCCCCAAATCTACTTGTGTGTCTCTTCCCTTTCTTAGGACCAGTAATATAAAAAAAAAAATTCATTGGTATACTACAAAAAAAACACTTTAAAATCACAAAGTCTTTATTAAGAAATAATTTACTGAAACTCCGCTTGAGAAAAGGCGATCTGGCGATCCATCGTGTGGCACTCGATTTCTCCTTCCTGATAGGAGATAACCAGGGAGAAGATATTGAGCGATGCATGATGGATTGTCACCCTGTCACCTTTCCTGAAGAGGAGCCCACGCTGAGATTTCTTAATAAAGACTTTGCAATTTTAAAGTTTAAAATGTATTGGTGTTTTTTTTTTTTGTGGTATACTACTAACACATATTTTTTTTTTTTATGTCGGTCATTTAAGGTACTTCCTTCCAATATATTTACTTGCAGTATAGCTATGTTTATGTTCTTGGTGTATAGGATTAGCCAATATGTTTTAATACACTATGGAACTTCAAGACCCAAATATGATATTAAGAAAAGATGTGGATTTAGAATGTCACTCCATTCAAAGATAAAAATGTTGGCCAATGATCAATGAGAAATTATTTCCTGGCTTATACCATAAAACCTCTATTAAAATCTGGAACTAAATAAGGACATAAATTGTTCTCAATTCATTTCATTTGTCCCATATTTTGGTTTCTGAAATGTGCTTAATGATTTATTTTCCTCAATATATAAAATATAATAGATGAGTTTCAGGACCCTCTCTGTACTGGTACAGAATGTTTAGTGCAAAGTTAGTATTACTAGGCTCTGGGGTCTGATAGAACGCAACCAAAAATAGTTAGTAAGATTTAAAGTAAGATTTAAGATTTAAAGTAACACAAACATTTTTTAAGTTAAAATAAATTATAGCTCCCTCTAGAATCTCCTGCTTCAAGCATAATGTGAAAAAATACCTTAATGAATATCTGCTTCCGTTTGTGCAGTGTCAAGGCAATATGGCGACATGCCTTCAGCTTTATCCAGCACCCAGGTCAGCCATAAATCCTCTACAGCAGCACAGAAACTGACTTCCGGCTTAAAGGAACAGTAACATCAAAAAATGCTGTGATTGGCCATTTGGTAGCCCCTATGTGGATTGGCAACCTGCATTGAGGCTCTGTTTAGTAGTACACCTTGTTCTTATACAACTAAAACCTTACTCCAAGCCTGAAATTCAAAAATAAGCTCCTGCTTTGAGGCCACTGAGAGCAACAGCCAAGGGGTTGGAGAGCAACATGTTGCTCACGAGCTACTGGTTGGGGATCACTGTTCTAGAACCTAATATTGAGGACCTGTGTTTATAACAATTATTTCAAAATGTTAAAGGCGTTATACAGGCTTATGGTTACAATAAAATAAATGGGTGAATTATTGACCCCTAGATTTTGTGCACAAGTGCAACCCACAACTGCATTTTATTCAAACTACCTCCTACTTACTGACAAGTCTGTCCCACTTTTCATTAAATGACAAACTGAACTCCAAATACAAAGCTCACACCCCAGTCTGGTAGCTGTGTCACACCCTCAGTGTGTTCCGACTTTTTCTTACTTTCCCTTGCTTGGTTGCAAGCTTTCCCAACATGACCTACTACACCCTCAGCAGAATAATTTTCTCTATGGCTTCCTTTCTCCATGACTCAGATATTTTCAGAGGTGGGAATGCATTTTATTTTTAACACCTAGCTTATACAGACAAACAGAAAAACAAGCTGGATACAAGGTCTTTGTGCTATACAGAGCTGTAGATGCTTTTTGCACATATTTTGCTGTTTTTAGCAATGGCCTTTGTAAAAGGGGCAACTCACCTTAAAAGTATCTTTTAGTACAATGTAAAAACCAATCTGGAGGTAGTATTATTCTGGATAGGAGAAAAAATATACAGAAAAGGAAATAAAAGGAAAAAAATAATAAAGAAAGCCCAATGTATTTCATACATTTTACTGATACTCTGAATCACCAGATCCATCCCCTGTTGGTAGTCTAGCCAGTTTGTACATGTACATGTTCTAAAATGTATATATTCTTGCATTCAGTATAGAGGCTTAAACTGTGTTGACATCTCTTGATGGTTAGCAATAAACCACCTTCCTTGCTCTACAAATTACTTATTGATTGAACAAATATGTAGATATCTACGCAAAAATTCACAAAAACATCCAGTTACTGACATTTATAAGATCTTTTTTATCTGTAGCCAATCTAAGCAATACCCAGAGATTTGAGCCAGTAATGACCACAAACCAAAGTACCCAATGGCTGTAAATACACATCTTTGAATACCGAAAGATTCTCATTCAATAAATGTATAGCTAAGACAAACAGCTTGTCAATTGGAGGACTACCCCCTTTATCAACATCTTTAAGAAAGATGGACCTCAAAGTCTAAGGTGAAAGAAAAACCTTCAAACTTTTTTTGACATTTAATTAAAAGTCATAATTCTAGACCTAGGGCTTGCATATGATAAGGCTTCAAGATTTCATAAGTATTACCATTTTACCACATTGTCATAATCTGTAAAATTAAGAATTTTAACTGGATTGTAACCACTATGGAGCTGTCATAAACTTTTCTCTTACTTCTACCTCCTCGTATGTTTTCTAACCATTTCAATGTTGTTTCTCTTCCTTCATGAACACTATACAAAACAAATTCTACTTTCAAACAGATCAAATGCAAAGTGTCTATGAAACCCTGAAAATGTGTAAATTGTTTGGACTATTAGTCATGTGGTGTATTCTTTACCAACAAATGATTATGATGTGTCAATGTACCAGATCCATGAAATGCTAATGATGTGTTGTACTCCTTAATAATGAGATTGTAGATTTTGCAACAGCAACTTATTTATTAAAATACAGTGCCTGATAGAAGCATGGCTCACTGACTGTACAGCTCAGACTCCTCTGACTGTGGAGCTGACCCCACCCCTGTGCTTCTTTTTAATAACAAACTTTTATTAACATTAACAATGAAATAACAAATATACCAATTAGGGAGCGCTCCAACCCTACTACATTCCAAGCCCTTTAACCCGCAGCTTGGGGAGCCTTCACAGTGGACACGGTTTCCTTGCAATGGCGCACTCAACAGAGCAGCAGACAGCGGTGTACTTTAAAACATCTTTATACACAGGACAATCCAGTGACAAAGGAGGATTGTCCGGTGAATAAAGATGTTATAAAGTACACCGTCTGCTGTTCTGTTGAGTGCGCGCTGCAAGGGAATAGTGTTCACTGTAACATCAACAATTATCAACATATCCTTCCCTTTTTAACATTTAAACATCGATGCTGCTAATAACAACAAACCATTAATAGTTGTAACTTAGTACAGGTAATTTTCTGTAATTATGTTACTGTAAACAAAGGACACTTAAACATTGTTCAACTAGTCTTGATGGTTTTTTGATAATATGGCCGTAACATGTTTGTGTATTAACTGTGGCATGATCTGAGTATCTTGTTCCTTGGATGGGTACAATATCTCTCTGAAAAGATTGAAGTGTCCATCTGGTTGTCCTCACTGTTATCTAGTGACAACTGCCTATTTCCAATGGTATCTTTTCCTTGATTGCCCTCTGGCCAGTAAGCATCCACTTGCCACATGTGAATCAAATCCAGGTCCGGTGGCTCCTCTGACTGATTACAGTGCTTGCCATCAGAATGAGTCACACTTGGTATTTTTGGGATTTTATATAATTGCCTTTTACTTTGCCTTAAAATGTTTCTATCACTAGTTTTAACCTCATAAGAATGAGGTGAAACTAGGCATAGCACTTGTGCGTTTTCATGCCAGGTAGATCCATTCCAAATTCTTTCATCATCTCCAATAGGTAAATGCTAAAGTGGTTTTGTACTTTTGTCATAATTTATCTTTTGTCTCTCACACATGTTTTGTTTTTGTCATCTGTACCGTTTATGTAGGGTCTTATCATTGTGGTAAAACAGGCAAGTTTGTCTGTATTTGTCTCACAAGGAAAAACTCTGCTGGAAATTTGCCTCCTTCCAGGACTGTTGCTCTGTAGTTTAATAGTGCCACTTCTGGGTCCTGACCTGAATGAACTGCTTTTTTGAAAAACTGTTTTATATTCTTTATGCCACACTCTGCAAGTCCATTACTCTGCAGGAATCTTGGGCTTGAGTTGATATTCTTGAATCCAAACTCTTCTGTGAATCTTACAAAGTGTTTTCCTATAAACTGAGAACCATTATCTGCTCGTTCTTCTCTTGGTATTCCATATCTGCAGAAGTGTGTTTTAAGTACTTTATACCTGAAATGATGTGCTATTTTTTCATTTAGAACTTCTGGATAATTGGAGTATGTGTCTAATATTGCCAAATGCTCCTTTCCATTCAAGATTAGTATTTCAACTCCAGTTGTATCCCAGGAACCACATGGCATTTCTCTCTGTATTAGGGGCTCCCTTGGAAGTGCTGGAGCAAAGGTTTGGCAAGTTGTGCAGCTTGTAAAAACTTGAGCAATTATAGAGGGCCAAAATAAGGATTCTTTTGCATTTGAATTCCAAGATGCCCATCAAGTATTATGGTTAGCATATCCTTTCACAGAGATGAAGGCACAACAATTTGAGATCCTTTGAGCAATACTCCATCCTATGTAGAAAGTTCATCACAATATTGACAATATGACTTTGGAAGATATTTTTTAGAATTGCTTGAATGTAATGCAGTTATCACTTCTTGTAGATGATCATCAAAGGCAGTGATTGTTTTAAATTTCTTCCATGTTTCTTCTGGTACTGCTTTCCTAGCCATAATACTATTAATATGTATTTCAACACGTGATTCCTTTTCACGGGGTCCTCATTCCATTTCCTTGATAATGCATCTGAAACTAGAAGGAACCTGCCTGGTGTATATTCTTCTTTGTAGTCATATTTCTGCAATTTCAATAGCAAACACTGAATCCATGGAGGAGCTTTCCATAGTTCTTTCTGTGTGATGGTAAGAAGTGGCTTGTGATCTGTTTCAACTATAAAGTTGTGGAATGCTTTACATTCAAAAGCAATACCAAGAGTCTCTTTTTCTATTTGTACATATTTGCACTCTGTGTGTGTGACTGGGTGTGATGCATATGCAACTGGCTTCCATACCTGGCCATATTATTGTAGTAGAACTGCACCTATTCCATATTTTGATGCATCTGTTGATATTTTTGAAGGCCGATGTATGTCAAAATATTGCAGAGTGCACAACAAAGAATGCCTTTTAGTGAATTGAACTGCTTCTCTGTCCAGTTCCACTCAGCATGCTTTAGAAATAAGCTCCTCATGCCAAGGTAGCTTAGCATCTAAATCTCTGTAGTTCTTTTTTATTACTGGGACTGGCAATTCTTTTAATTGCTAGGACTTTTGCAGGATCTGGTTTCACTCCACTGTGAGAAATTATTTCACCAAGAAAACATTTCTGGTTTCTTAAACTGTCATTTAGCAAGATTCAGTTTAAGTCCATTTTCTTTTGCTATCTGTAAGACTCGCTTTAATATTTTGTCATGCTCTGCTTCTGTGGTGCCCCAAATTAAAATATAATCTATGTAGACTTGAACTCCTTAAACCTCTTCCAAGAGTTGCTGCATTGTTCTGTGAAAAAATCTCTGGTGCTGAACTTAATCCAAAAGGCCGACAGTTACCTTCCAAAATGTGTATCAAAGGTACACAATCTGCCAAAACCCATTTGAGGCATCTAGGATTGTAAACAATTTGGCATTTGCGATTTCACCCAGGATTTAATTCCAGGTGGGTATATGAAAATGGTCTCTCCTTATGGTCTCTCCTTATGTTTTCACTGGCACATGACTTTTGGCTTCTACAGATGGTTTTGCATCAACTTTTAATGAAATATCATATGTAACTGGCAGTTTCCCAAGAACTAGAAGCTAGGCAGTTAAAATAAAAAAAAAAGTTAATGAGGTTGAACTTGATGGACGTGAGTCTTTTTTTTTCAGCCTAACTTACTATGTTACTATGTTACCTGTAAACACATCCTTAGTTTCTCTTAGCAGTATATCAATGTGATTCTTCAACAACAAATAATTTGTTTACCAGTCCAAAATTTTCATGTTTGTGCACCTAATAGGGGACAGTAATTACCAAATTCATGTCTGCTTAACTTGCCCTTGTAAGTAAGCGAGTATGCATTTTTCTACTGATGGGATTTCAGACGCATTGTATACCTTAAGCCAAGGGTGTCTTTTTGCAACAAGGGCTGGATTTCGTGAGGTGAAAATGTGTGGGGGACGACCATTCAGGGCTGAACTCCACAGACGATTTGCATGTGATCTGATACGCTGAACAAAAACACATGTGACTGTGGAGTTCAGCCCATAGCTTGATATTCTTTGAACCATTATTATTTAATTATTTAATTGGCATGCTGCTGTTAATCAGCTGTGTGGGGCTATGGAGGGTACAATATATTTGCCCTTATGACCTTGTGTGTTTCCCTCATTTGTAATTAATGAGGAAAAAACTATACTTAAAGCAAATTAATATACCTGAAGCTCAGGAATCTAGGTTGAGACAAATACAGTTTTAATCTGGCATTTTATCTAAAACTAAAGAAAAAATCAGGCAAAATGTTATGTAAAATGTCCCCTTTAAATAAACGAATTATTATATCATTATTACTAACTGGGCAAATGACAGAGTCTACCCTTCTCCTATGTGACATGACATTTCCTTGGGAACTGCATTCATATCCATCTTGGGCCGCAGTTTGGACATCCCTGCCTTAAGCACTGATATTTAACTTTTTAATTGTGCTTTCATTTGTAGGTTTCTCAATATTTTTTCTGTGATAATGTTTGTTTCTGCCCCTTTATCCACTTTATACTTAATCAGGGAACCATTTTTATCAATGTAGATTTACTTATGTGGGCCCTTGGTGTGATGCGGCCACTCTGCTGACTTGAGAAACCTTCTCTTCACTTATTCCTGTTAGCCCTTTGAGCTGCTGTTTTGTGAGTTCAGCTGCTTAACAAATTCTTATAGCTTTTTCTAATGTAAGATCCTGTTCCCTTAACAAACTTTCTTGTGCTTTTTGATGAGTATATCCAATTACAAATCTTTCTCTGATTAATGAATCTCTCAGCTGACCAAAGTTACATGTTCTGCTTTTCAGCTTGAGGTCTGTTATACATTCCTCTATGATTTCAATAGGAGACTGTGCTCTAGAGTTAAAGATAAATCTCTCATATGTCTCACTCAACTTAGGGGTGCAGTAATCTTCAAATTTTCCCATAACAACTTATCACTTATCACTGTCATTTTCATCAAGTTGAAATGAATTAAATATATGCAAAGCTTCTTCCCCTGCTATTTTTAGCAAAAGGGCCACTTTCTGTGCACTGGGCAGTGTTATAATGTTAGTAGCTTTCATGTATAGCTACAATCTCTGCTTAAAGATTTTCCATGCTTCCCCAACATTTCGCACAAAATTAACTGGAGCAGGTGTATGTAGACTGTCTGTCCTTATCTGTGCAGGGACTGCTACAGTCACAGGCTGAGATGGGCCTGCTGCATCCTCTGTACCTCTTGCAGGTTCTGAAATTCCAATGATGAACAGCACCTTCCTTTTAAATAAAAAGCCTTTATTTGTAACTTGGCTTATACCAGCGATACAGTTACGTTTCGAGCCACAGTCCGGCTCTTTATCAACCTCTTGCAGGTTCTGACAGGGTTCAGGCTCTGTCTGCTGAGTGAATCCACTTCTGGTGCCATGTGTTTTACTCCTTAATAATGAGATTGTGGATTTTGCAACAGTAACGTATTTATTAAAATACAGTGCATGAAAGAAGCATGGCTCTCTGACTGTACAGCTCAGTCCCCTCTGATTGTGGAGCTGACCCCACCCCTGTGCTTCTTTTTCTATAACAAACTTTATTAACATCAAAAATTATCAACATAGGTGTATATTTAATTATGTACCCGACTCTCAAACCACATTTGGACAAGGTCTCTGAATGTCTATTTTCACATCCTCTGTGAGTGAAACATCACTGTATAAACCACACCCTTGTGTGCCAACCTGGGCCACACCTAATTTTGCACTTCAATATATTTTTTTTAAATGTCTTAGTTTATGAGGAGACTATTTGCATCTATAAACATCCTTAGAAGGGCAACAGGCCCAATCGCTTGCCACAATACGTTATTATTACTCATCAGAGTAGTTAAATATACTCATTTCCCCATCTGTTCAAGCTAATTGATAAATATAAACGTGTTACTTTCCTGATCTGGTTTTCCTATACCAAGCTTTGTTGTAATACAACAGACCTTTCCCCCATCAAATCCTTGGATTTGAAAGACTAGCCTTCCAAGCTTGTGTCTCTTAATTGTGGTGAAGTATCTTCTGACCTTTGATTTTTAGGACACACATCACCCAGTGATCTTTTGGTAAAAACCTCCAGTGTAAATGGTGAAGTGCTAAAACAGATGAGTGAATCTATCTATTCATATTTCATTTATACATTACATTCAAAATCTAGAAAAGGTTCCGGTTGGATGAAGGCTTCTAACAGATTGAACCTTATTACTCATTTCTTAAAAACTTGAACCGCCCTGAACTCTGCCGTCTGCATTGACCATCAGATGAAAAATACGGTGCTCAGTGACAAGTACAGCAACAGGAACTACAGCTCAGATTTGACCCATCTGACTTGTAGGATGCAATCTGTCAATCTGACACCGTCCTACAAAATCTTCCATGTAGTTTACAGGCCTTGGTCTGAAGGGGCAGATTTAAGAATCTGCTATGCATAGCCACCTTAACACCGGAATGGCCCAGGAACAAGTCAAAACTTTAATCTCAATCCATCTGAGAATCTGTAAGACTATATGAAATTTGAGGTGCACAACTGTCATCTGACTTAACTGAATATTGTAGAGAAAATCTGCCTACTATGGGCCAAAATGACTGGTATGTATCTACCCCAAGATACATCAAGCTGTTGTTATGGCAAAAGGTGACTCTCAGAATACTAAACTGTTACTGAACACTTTTAGCAAACAGTATCCTTTGGAAAAAAACATATTTGTGTAGGATTTTTAGTATTTTAATAAACTGTTACAGTATACATATATTTATAGAATATAACCAATGTTCCCCCTAAGCTGTGCACTTGTGTACAAATATTGCTGCTCATATGGAATTTGGTGGGTAAACCAACACCGCATTTTGTATTTATTTATTTTAAAAAATGCGTACAATGTGTGCACTAAATACTAGTTTGATGTAAGTAGAACAGGTTTCCATATCTTTCAAATTTTTTTTAACATTTATAGACAGGAACACTAAAAAACAGAAAACCTGACCCAAGAAAAACAACTCTTATCCTTCTCAAAGTTAGAAATTCTCCACCCTGCAATGTCAGCTCAGATCTCTGACAGATAGCTCCTGTCACTTGCCTGGGCTACCGGGAGAGGGGAACATGGAATGAAATCATATTCCCTTCTGACCAAGGTGACAGTTTCCATGTGAAAGAATACAGATCCTAGCAGAGCTCTGCCTCTGTTTTCACTACATACTCAATATGAAGCACTTCATTGTGAAGTGTGACGGCCTTGCAGACGTGGCACATTGGAACTGCCACTTACTTACCCTGGGAGATTTTCTTAGTATAATGCAGTTTGTCACACTGATTATCGCTTATGGTAATACAGAAATGACATTTCAAGTGCCACTTTCATGTTGTCCCTCTCCCCCGGTTCTGTCTCTCAATTGTGTCCAAATTCAATAAGGTGTTAGGAAAAAGCAAATATGGGTGGTGAGCATATTCCATCATTATTACTTGAAATAAATAGCTTTTTATCCTGTGTCAGTGCCAAAAGAATAAGATGCTGAGAGTTTTGCAATACATTGAGCACCAGTACTTGCTAAATGGTGAAGACTGGCACTGTGCCTGTGAAATTTTTATATTTTAGGCAAGTGGCTTTTACACTTTTTAGGTTCATATTAATAACATTTGGAAAGGGGACCTACAACCTTATAAATACATTAAAGAAATATAAAAATATAACCATGCCTGTAAGCCTGCTATATAGTTTCAGCTGTATCCATGGCAGCCAATAAATATTAGCCCCAATCTCACCATAAATAAACTTCAGTTTGCCCCCCCCCCACCAATGACCTGTCATATGGGAACATATATATTAGGAGGGCCATGGCTGAAACACAATAAATTAAATTTTTTGATACAATTGCACACAGCTGCTTAAAGAAATATATTTTATTTTCATGGTTGCTTCTCCTGAAAGCGTTGCTATCAGATGTCTTTACTTCCTCTGCAAAAGTGTACTAGATCAGCTATTTTAAGTGGTATTCTTAATGCATGCTTCAGTATTACTAACATTTCCCATGCATGCATATTTCCATTAACAATAAAGGTTAGCTATGGACTAATTGTGACACTTGATGAATGACTCTGTTGAAAACAATCATGAAAGAAAAGATCTATCCCCCCCCCCTTTTCCTAATAAATGTTCACTAAAACAAATTTGTATACATACTGTATATATACGAACAAAGAGACTCATTTATCAACTTAGCTCTGTCATAATGTTTAGTCTGCCATTGTAAAATTAAATATGTTGTCCATAGACTCCAGTGAAACAGTGCCGACCAGTGGACAAGCCAAATTTTGAACTGTCTCTAAGACACAGAAATATTCTTATTTTGCTGCATATCTGCCAAGCTATGTCCAGATCCACCCAAGCACACCCAAAACCAGCCTAATTCTGCCCAGTCTGATTTAAGTCCACCATTTTCAAGTAACAACACATTTAGCATTAATAGCTAGCACTATACTCTTGTCGTTGGTATCTCATAAGCCATTTCAAAGATTTCAGCCTTAGTCAATGTCCTAATTCTCAAGTCAGCACAGACAAATTACATTACCCATGTGATTGAAATTTCTAGACATTCAGTATTGGCATCTGGTTTTTAATTTTTTTTTGCAGAAAACTCAATCTCAGAATTGCATGACCCAGTAGTATATATGATCAGAGCATGGACCGCTATCTAAATATCTCAGGCGAGGACCACCTTGTGCTGTGGATTTGTCTTCTTCCACCATGTATGCATAGACTCCTGGTTTAATAAAGGGGTCAACAACAGGGGTGTCCAACCTTTTGGCTTCCCTGGGCCCCTGGATATTAAATAGACATTATATTATTATTACTACTAACTGGGCAATGGGCACAGTCCCCCCACTGCCTACTCCTTTGCAACATGATGTTTCCTTGGGAACCAAGGGTTTCATGCTGGGCCGTATGCATATCCATCCTGGGCCGCAGGTTGGACATCCCTGAACTAGAACAAGTCCACCACCTGGGTGGCTAAATGAAGCAAAACAGTTATCATGTATGGCCGGCTTAAAAACGAGTTAACCAGCTGCAAAAACCAGGCCTTTGGGCTTTGCTACTAATCGTTGGGCTACTTCTGTTTATAAAACTAAAAATGCATTTGTTAGGACCAGCCAAATGAATAAAGTACAGATGCCTGACATACATACAAGACCCCATGAGCTCTATATTTTCCTTGGGCCCATGCAGTCACATTTAGTTATAAATGTGATTCAAATGCAAATTCAAAAATTTTAATGTGGCTGCAATAAACAAATTGGGACCTAACGGAAGTTGCAGTATGAAGGTTCCGACATGCTCCTTGTCCAAAGGGATTTTCAAAATTGCCCAATTGACATCTGTCCAAATTTCAGCTTGGACAGGTCTGTCAGTAGCCCCCCCATACACAGGCCGATAAGTTACCAACTGATGGGGCCAAATCATCCCATGTATGGCCACCTTTACATCATATAGAGATGGACAACCTGTGGTTCTGCAGATGTAGTTAAACTACAGTTCCCAGTGACATCTAAAAAGCCACATTTCCAAGCTCTTTAATAGTGTATAAAGATTAGTGCAACTAACATGGATTTGCATGAGTGCTCCTATGATCAGACTTTAGTAGCCAAAACCTTTATGAATGGTTGGGCTAAGTGACACGAGCAGAAAGCCAGGCACATATTCTACAGATAAGTATAAATGGGTATTGCAGTGCTTGTTTTTGCATGTGACATCAGCTGAATTAACTTAATTAATGTTAATTGGTTACTACTTGTCAGCACTGTATGAATAAAGTATAAAAGCAATTTACTGAAATGGTTTGTTCCCATAGTTAATTATAATTAGAAGAGGAGCCGTTGCCTTTCCTGTTGGCTCCTTTATACATGACAACTGCAGAAAGAATAAGGTTGAATTTGAGCATTTACAACATTTGACTATGTATAGATAGAATTTGTGTATTTGAGAATTTGGTATTTGCACCAAGGCGGG
>CM044439.1:106276019-106290399 GCA_024363595.1 Xenopus borealis
TTGGGATCAAGTACAAGGTACTGTTTTATTATTACAGAGAAAAGGGAATTTGGATTATTTCATTATAATGAAGTCTATGGGAGATATCAATTCCGTAATTTCTGGATAGTGGGTTTCCGGATAACGGATCCAATACCTGTATAGCACATAGACTGCAAAACAGGAAATAGCTCCATGAACCTTCTATGGAAGGGGAGGAAGAGGCTGACTGCTAATTTATAACATGTTCCTTTGCAAGGGTGGTGCCTGCCTTTGGGTGTCCCTCATCAGGCTTTGTCATTATCCCAGCCTTTATAAATGGAACTGTCACTCTAAGGAGTCTGCTTCTCTGGTAGGAGTTTGGGAATACTCATACAGTTATGGGATAAAGCTGCTGCTAAATATTTATAAAACTAAACCACAAAATTTATTGCCATAGAAGATTCTGTGATGATAATCAAAGGATGTCCTGAGAGAGAGAGAGAGAGAGAGAGAGAGATTGCAATCTGATGGGACTTTCTGGCAGTCTATAAAAACTGTTGTTTGATGAGCAGACACATGGGAATGGGCAAAACCAAAGCTTTGTCCAACTTTATTAATCCAAATAAGACCACATTTACCTTCCATGTATGGGCAGTTTTTTTGAATAGCTGGAGTTTGTCATAAAATAAATATGTGCTTACCCACCCCCAAAGTCTGCACTAGCCTGATTTTCAACAGAACCTAGAGACCTTTGTAATAATCCATGAGAGAGAGAGCAGTGCAGCTTTTAGCTGGAATACCTTTCATTCTTGTATGCTGATTTTAGGACCACTGGGATGAAACGTTTGTTGATTTAAGCATCTAAGGGTCATCTCATTTGCAAAGTTCCCAGGTATGGCAGGAAGTACCATGTTACCTAGCCTGTTCCTGTTAGTGCACAGTCATTCTGTAATGTTAAAGGAACTTCATGGACAATTCTGCCCAATTATCTTAGTGACATGCTAATCCCTATTGACAACTGCAACTAAAACTTTCACTCTCCTTTCTACAAGTAACTGTTAAGTTGTCTTTCACCGCAATGCTGTCTCTTAAACTGGCCATAGACGTAAGGATTTTTAAAAGATCCGATCATCATCGTGAGACCACGATTATCTCGAAATGATCATACGAATTGTCCATCAACTAAAAAGACAATTTCAGGCGACATTGCCAGCAAAACTAAGGGTAGCTGAATGCTGGCCCTGCAAACATAGACAGATTGCACTGGGAGCAATAAAAGATTTTTCAACCTGGCCGATCAATTGTCTGACAGATGTCGGACGAAAAATCGTTCGAATCCCACTAACCGCACGATAATTTGATGGATTGGTCAGACTGCACTGAAATCGGTCGTCCACCAAAGAAGAATTGTTGCGTTTATGGGGACCTAGGGTTCCAGGAACAAGCTGCCCCTCCAAGCTGTGTTATAATATAGTATATATAGGAGCTGCAATAATGTCACCTCAGCTGCACATGCAATGGCCACTTAGTTCTTAAAGGAACAGTTCAGGGTAAAAATAAAAACCGGGTAAATAGATAGGCTGTGCAAAATAAAAAATGTTTCTAATATAGTTAGTTAGCCAAAAATGTAATATATAAAAGCTGGAGTGAGTTGATGTCTCACATAACAGAATACAACACAACATCCTGCTTTTCAGCTCTCTAAATCTGAGTTAGTCAGCGACTTGAGGGGGGCCACATGGGACATAACTGTTCAGTGAGTTTGCCATTGATCCTCAGCATTCAGTTCAGATTCAAAAGCAACAGTTATGTCCCATGTGGCCCTCCCTCAAGTCATTGATTGGTTACTGCCTGGTAACCAGGGTAACCAGTCAGTGTAAACAAAAGAGAGCTGAAAAGCTAGGTTAGACTTACAGTCACTCCACCCTTTATACATTACATTTTTGCCTAACTATATTGAAAACATGTTTTATTTTGCATCTATTTACCCAGTTTTTACTTTTATACTGAACAATTCCTTTAAAAGATTTCACTGTAAGATTTCACAGACTTTATACATACATGAATTTGACTGTATTTACCAATTTTCTCTTGGTGGTTGATGCAAGATTTCCTGTCCTGTTAGAAGTTAGAAGTTAGAAGACAAGGGCTTATGCCAAAGGAAAATGCCCTTGGATGCTAATTCCAGCAGCTATAGAATTTGGTTTTTACAGATTATGGATTTGTCTGTTATTTGGCTACTAAAAACATTTAAGCCCAACCCAATAGGATTGTTTAGCTACCAATATGGATTCATTACCATCAAGTACTATGTACTGTTTTATTATTATAGAGAAAAAGGACATCATAAAACATAATAATAATAATGACTTGGGAGACGCCTTCATATATTTCAAAGCTAAAAGGTTTCAGAATAATAATTTCATCCCTGTACTACCCTACACAGCATTTTTTGCGTGTCCCCCTCAAACGGCAATGGTATTGCCTCATCCTTTCTCTGTATAAAATACACTGACAGAAATTATTTTAGCATCACATAAGTATAATGCATTTTAAAGCAATATATATAATAATTGTGTTTACATCAAACATAGAAATACTGATTTATATAGGAGACAGAAAGCCCTGAAGAGCTTAAAATATTTTAAAAAAATAAAAAGACTTTGTAACAACAAAGTCTATAGCCGTTTGGTTGAAAAGGTAATACCTTTTTAAACAAAATAGCGTCTTACAGAAGACCTGGGCCTAAATTATGGGAACAGATTTCATTTTAATAGAATGCTCTTGTTCTCCAGATCAGGATCCCATCCCGACAATTATACATGAAATGATAAATAAAGTAATACACAAGCACATACTTCTGAAAGAGTGAAATTAGAGTTCACCACAGTGAAATCTGATCACTTACATATTTTATATTTATAAATGGTTGACATTGGAGCTAGTGTTCTCGCCTTTTGATAAATATATATATAACTTTAACAATTCTATACAAGTGAGCAGAGAAAATTCCCTCTAGTGAACTATGCAGAACTCTCTCTCATAAATATGTCCCACTGTTGAAATTGTATTTTTGAGGCTTGAACCAAGGCATATGTACTTGGCATTTTATTTTTAAAAAGGAAATGTGATCATAACCAGTACTCGTACAGAACCCAGGGTGAAACATATATAGGGACAGCACCTTTACTAGAAATGTGAGATTTAGTTCTGATAAAGGTACATATAAAATACATCTCTGTTACAGCAAAGCTTGTTTATATCTCCCCCCTTTCCCGTTGAGATTACATATGTAATTGTACGGTGTTCTGAATGGGGATTCAGCTGAACTTGATCCTACTTGGGGAATAGTAGGTTGAGATTTGGCCTGGATCCCAAACTAGCAGGATAAGCTGTTTTCTCTCTAGCTATGGGGAGCAGCTTCTTGGTGTGACTTTTCTCTTTTCCTCTCACTCTCTGTTCTTGCCCTTGTTCTTTCCCTGTTTGTGTGTGTCTATTCCTTGCACTTTCATTGTGTATGTCAGTCTGTGTTTTTGTCTTTCCTCCTGTGCGTCTCGGACTCCCCTCTCACCCCTCCTCTGGCTCCCAAACGCAGGCACTCTCAGTTCAGCCCCAAGGCTGAGACTTGATGGAAAGCAGAAGTGATTCTTTACTAACCAGTAAAAGGGCAGAGAACATGAAACTCCAGCACAGTACTCTCTCCAGCCAAAGCTTTGCCCTGCTGTATTAAGCAGACCCTCTGATACAGTGTGAAAGAATCAAAGAAGAGAAATGCTGTGAGTGGGGGAGGGGCTGGTGAATTAATTAGAGAGGGGTGAAGAGAATAAATGGTAATGATAGAAAGAGTAGTCTCATTAGTAGAATAAGAAGGAGAGGAGGCCCACTGCTGTGGGAGGTTTGTATTGGTAAAGTCTATGGGCAGGATTTATTAACAAGAGGAGAGTAAAATATTAATGCGCTTGTCTCTGAAGCACTGATTCTCTGCCTTCCAGCTGTTTTAGGAACCACAGCTCCCATCATCCCAATGCTTTACAGCTGGAAATGATTGCTTTATAGAGAAAGTGAAATCCATGTTGCACCCAGGTGAAAGACTTGGGCCCAAAGTCATTGCTTGGAAGGATCTCCTCTGGGCAGTAGCCAGGCTTCAGCTACACATGTTAATTGTGGGCAGGCTTCCATAACTCCAGCCAACTTTGTGTGTCATCTAGGAGATAATGATCTAGTCCTGGCATTTTTACAACTATATTTCATGATACACCAAAAACTATTGTGGACTAAGGTCTTTAAAATGCCAGGGTTGGATCATTCTCTGCCAGAAGATACTGGGTTTGTTGACATCTCTAGGCATCCTAAGCAACACTTTTGCTGGAAACAAATGATTCCATTGACAAAAAGCTGGACATTGGCTAAAGGATGCAACAGCATGCATCCTGAGAGTTTGAAGAGAATGCTAATATATGATACCTAATATATAGAAAATATCAGTAGTGTATATAGTATATCAGTATTAATGTCCAAGGGGTTTTCCTGATGTTCCCAAGTCCCAGCTGTCCAAGTCATCCTCTCTGGATTAGTCCACACAGAAAACAAAGCTTGCTCATCATAAAACTCAGATCAACAGGTATTTTGTAACAGTAATTCATATGTATTGGAAAGCTTTCATGCATTGGAAGCAAATAAGGTATTTGAATCCAAATCTATTTTTTAACCAGCCAAGAGTGAAGAGTCTCTTTTCCAACTGGGCACACAGTATGGTCTCTTGGAGTTATTATCCTTGTCTTTTACTATATAATTACAATGGGCAAGGAGCTGATTCCTATCCAACTGAACATTTTAGCTGCAAGTTTATTCTGCTCCACATGCTTATTAAAGCAGGTATATAAAAGAATATGTATGTAGTTAAATGGCAGCTACAGATGGATTTTCTTTAGAAAGACTACTATAGTTTATATAAAAAAAGCTGTTGTGTAGCCATGGGGGCAGCTCTTCAAGCTGGAAAAAAGAGAAAAGGCACAGATTACATAACAGATAAAACACCATTATATTGGACAGGGCTTATTTGTTATGTGTTATGTAACCTTCTTGTTTCCATTTTGAATGTCTGCCCCATTGCTACACAGCACTTTGTTTATATATACTATAATAGTCTTTCTGAAGCAAATACACAGAGTTTACCAGAGCATGCTTATAGTATATTATATGTTAAATACTTTATAAAATAAGTAAAACAGAGTAAAAGCATAGTTCATGTCCTTATTAGTGATGGGCAAATTTATTCGCCAGGGGCGAATTCGCGGCGAATTCCCGCGATTCACCGCTGGCAAATAAATTCGCGAAACGCCAGCGAAAATTCGCCTGGCAAAAAAAACGAGTCGCACGTCATTTTTGATGCGACGCGTCGAAAACGACGCGACGCAACGAAAGCAACGCGACACGCGTCAAAAGCGTGTCGGGACTCGTTTCGCAAATGTTTTCGACAATTTGTGAATTTCGCTGGAAATTCGCAAATTTTTCCGCGAAGCGAAACGGGGTAGATTCGCCCATCACTAGTCCTTATCATAAGTGATAACATATTCGGCAGTGCTGTGCAACTGAAGCGTGGATGCATCAAACATACAGACTACATGCAAATACCGTCCATTTCAGGATGCCCCATTCATTACATGAGATATGAGAAACAAATAAAGCATTGCCCATGGTATTACATTTGATACATCAGTCCTATTTTGATCTTATCTATCACATTGCCCATGTTTTGAAACATTCCTAAACACACTGAGTGGAATGTTGCAAAAGAACTGCAGGATGGCCAGATCCATGTTTGAGAAATGTCTGTTTTGCAGCTCAGCGCTTCCAGCAGTAGCCTTGCTCAGCCACTATCTATGGCAGGGAGATGAGCCAGATGTTTTTGCATTAAGCTAGTGAACAGAAGTCAATAACAATGCACAATGCTGCTTATGATTCTTAGCATAATTAGTGCATAAAACTTAACATATATCTGTATGTAAATATATATATTTTAATACAAGTATTTTGTGGTTTCCTTTGAGGTTGTTGTCATCAGTGGTGGATAAAAGCTAGCAATGCTATTTAGCACTTGTGCCTAATGTACTGCTGTTGAGGCAAGTACACATGTTTTAAAGAACTCGAAAACATATGAGAAGGGATCTAGGGCAGCCCTTTGTGTAGTGCTGTCAGTACAGGATTATGATCAACATGAATGTAACACTCCAATAATTCTGAAGGCGGGGGAGGTAGGAGACAGCTGGAATGAAAATACCATTTTACAGGGGTTGGTTGACAGTACCAACATTGCCGAAAGTGACTTTAAGAATATGTCTGTACTAAATGAGTTATCTGATGTGTAGAATACTCTCCCCGTAAAAAACAGGGAGTGGTAACACCCAGAGCAATAAAAAATGCCAATGAAAACATTTATCCAGTTCTTAGTTAATTAAAATACATTTAAAGAAAATGTATTTTTTATGTAACTTGTAAAGTGCAGGTACAAATGAAAATAGTAGACATGATGTCATTGCACTTATCTAATGTGAAAATTAAAATGCTTTAGGTTTGCCTGCACAATACCTAGGTTCTAGTTATCACGCTGACCAAAACTCAATGGTCGGGGTGCAGATAAAAAAATAAAATAAAATAAAAATATTGCCAATTTTAACTTGGGGAAAATGAATACATTTAGAATATAGGGATACGATTATGCTGCAGGGCAGGCAGATGCAATGGAAATGGTGTATAAAGTACTAGTACAGATATATCATACCAGTCACATATTGTAACTACACCTAATCACTGACTTCCAACTAGAATAAAATGAAGTACACCAAGCAGGATAGCTTATTCCTTTCATTGTAGAGTTGCGGACAGCCCTGGACAGCTCATTGTGTTTAAAGACACTGTTGGGGATTTATGTCAGTCTGTAAACAGCTAATAAATTGAAAGAGAACAAGTATTATTTTTAGATTGTAACCTCTTTTGAGCAGGGTCCTCTTTACCTCTTGTATCAGTTGTTTTGTATGTCATATGTATGTTCAGTGTATGCACTCATTTATTGTACAGCACTGCATTTTATAAATTTGTGTTAATAATAATAGTCACTGAAACACTGTAAATAGATATCAAATGAGTGAACAGTAAAACATTACTAATAATATCTTGATAGTGTATATTCTCTTAAACTGACATGTTCAAATGCTGTAAACATATACTGTTCCTATTACTGAAGAAAGGGCAATTTCAAATAGTGAGCACGTATGGCATGTATAATCATTGTACTAAACTATTATCATTTATACTGCTAATAGTGGGGCCCAAACAGCAGAAGTACCATCATTTATATATTGGCATGAAGGAACTGACCTATTACCCCAGCATTGGGTAAGGGTCTCGCTCCATGCGTATTTACCGTATAAAGAAATATTCCCACTAAGGCAGTGATCCCCAACCAGTAGCTTACGAGCAACATGTTGCTCTCCAACCCCTTGGATGTTGCTCCCAGTGGCTTCAAAGCACGTGCCTATTTTTTAATTAATGGCTTAGATTCAAGTTTTGGTTGTATAAAAAACAGATGTCCTGCCAAACATTCTCTCCTGTAGGCTGCCAGTCCATATAGGAGCTACCAAAAAGCCAATCAGAGCTCTTATTTGACATCCACATGAACTTTTTCATGCTTGTGTTGCTCTCCAACTCTTTTTTAAATTTAAATGTGGCTCACGAGCAAAAAAGGTTGGGGACCCCTGCACTAAGGCCTAGGACACACAAGATATTTTGATCACCTCTATGCTCTTGCAGAGAACAGTGGCGGTTGAAAAGCCTGAAATTGCCCGTCACCGTTTTCCATTACAGACGTGTCCTTTGTGAGCAGCATCCGCCTGTCATCGCTTGTATCTGCCATAAATAGTACATTTCCCATACTTTGCTATGAAGAGCAGTGACATGGTGAGGTGATGTAAATGTCAATATTCTCCATGTACCATTTCCCTAAAAGGTAACTTCATCCTAATAACCAATACTAAGGCTTGCACAGT
This sequence comes from Xenopus borealis, assembly GCA_024363595.1. Lineage (NCBI taxonomy): Eukaryota > Metazoa > Chordata > Amphibia > Anura > Pipidae > Xenopus > Xenopus borealis. Next base: position 106,284,026 of record CM044439.1, read on the forward strand.
AAAAACGGCTCAGGTACCACTGCTTAAACCATAATATATATGTAAATCACTTTCAGTCTAAACTGGATTTTTGCTTATCTGATTTAACATGTCAGATGCAGTTTTTCAGTTCACCAAAATAAGTCTTGAGAGAATAAGGCCTTGGAGGAGCAACAGAGAATACAATGAATTTATCTCCCTGGTTAGCCTGTATATTTAGAGAGGCTCTGGCTGCATTATATTATGAGACAGAGGATTGCAGTTATTGAAGGTGACCCCCCTCTTCCCTCTTTCTCTTTCCCTCAAGTCCAAACATGTCTTTCAGCAAAGGGGCAGAGAGAAAGCTGTCTTTGAGAGAATAAAAGGGATGAAAGAGACAAAAGCAAAGGGTAAAAACAAGTTATACAGCATGGGAAATAACATAAAGTTATCCTTATTTATATATATATATATATATATATATATATATATATATATATATATATATACATATTCCTCTTCTCCAGTTCCTCATCCTCCCTCTCCTCCCTCATTCCTCTCCCTCACGCTATCACTTGGAGCAGCACCAGCATGTGACCTGATGACCTCTGGGGAAGGAAAAGGAGAGAGACATGGGGCGAAGAGAGGTAAAGAGAAGGGGGAGGCAGCAAGAGCCAACTGGGAGGGCCTGGGGGTTCCCACAGATCTGTAAGGCTGGGACGAATTTCTTCCTTTACCATCTTCCTCTTGTAATGCTGGACAGAGTGGGATTTATGTACAACCAAAGCAAAAGGAATAAATCAGGGAAGTGTATAACGGACATTACAGTGGTGCAGTGCAAGGAAAAATAACAGTGAGAAAAAGCAGATCATGTAAGAGGAGGGAAGGGATAACCAGTGATAATTCACCATTAAGTAAGGAAAAAGAACAACCATGGATAAAGGATAGAAAGTGTGTGGTATGTGAGGAGCTTATAGTTCTGGGAAAAGTGGAAATTAACTCCATAAGCACTAAATTTAGGCTGGTGACACACAGTGAGGCAACAATTTCAGAAAACGAAGTGCTACGTATGCCACCGGCGATTCACATTCTTGTGGGGAGATTAGTCACCCGAAGAAGAGGAGAATTGTTGCTGGGCAAATAATCTCCCCCAAATACCCTGTGCCACCAGCCTAAGGAGGTATTTTACCAATGGTTGAATGTTAAAATTATTTGTACACCTCGAATGAACTCAAATGGTTTCTTATGTAAGAAAAAACAAGAATGGAACAAAACGTGATTCTGCAAGTTCGAGTTGAAAAACCGGAAAACTCGAAATGGATCAATTTTTCGGCAAAAAAAAATCTTGAATCGCTTGAATAATTCGAGTTTTCAGACAAAACCCTCTAAAAAAAACCTCAAATATCATGTAGGCTATTAACATCTTCAAATGGTTCAAGGGACCTTTGCCATTGTCTCCTACATAACCTAGACAGGTTTTAGATGGTTTTAGATTCAAGCTATTTCCAGGATAAGGCTATAATAAGTCTCTAAAAATTTTAGTTTTTTTGTTTTAAGCCCGAAAATGTGAGTTTTGACCAAAGAAAAAACTAGTAACTTGAATTTTTGTGGAAAACACAACTCAAACCTTAATAAATCTGCCCCTAAAACTTCTTTGCATTTCTGCTATCCTTTATATCATTATGTTTCTGCTATTGCCCTCCTGAAGAGTAGGCTTCATTGTCTCTGTGGGAAAACTAGGTCACTTCATATAATCCACGCAGATCATTTTCCAAGAAGCGGCAGTGGTATTGATGCCACAGAGAAGCTACAGAGACGTTCATAAAAGCCACAAAACCTGGACTGAATGATTGTGCTCCAAATAATTGTACTCTGCGCAGTTGTTAGTGGTGTGTCTCTCTCTAGATATATGATTTAAAGAGGTTGTTCACCTTTAACTTAAATGTTAGTAAGTTATAGAATTGCTAAGCAGCTTTTCAATTGACCATTTTTTATTTTATATAGTTTTTTTTTTTCATTTCCCTGGTTGAAAATGTGGTAAGAACTGGACCCTAAGGTTCCCTCCAAACGTTCTGCATTGGATGACAACACAATGTTTAAGACGCTGCATCCACCTGTAAGGGGGGAATGAAATGCTACTTAAAAAAGCTACTACTAGATATGTGGGATACTAAACTGTCTGGAAAGGGAGAATGATAAGCAACAAAAATAAGGGTGGAGATGCAGAAGCCTTGCTCATTGTATACTATGAGTATCATACTCCTAGTACACAATGAGCAAGTCTGCTGCATCTGCATTCTGCACAGTAATTTTTTTGTTGTTTATAATTCTGCCTTTCCAGACAGTTTAGTAACATGCTTCAGCACACAGCCTAAAGTAGATCAAGATGGCTGTCATAACAGATTGTTAGACTTACTGGAGCTTGTGCACTTAGGCCTAGTGTTTTAGCTGTAAGCACTGGGTCAGAATGCCCACTAATATGTTCATGGAACACTCCTCTTTAAGAAAGTGTTGCTTCATGCTTCAGTAGATTGCAAGAGGCCTATAGGGGATGAGGAAAGCACAGGTGCTGGAGAAACACAGGTGCATCTTGGACAGAAAATAGAGAAAGGTAATTTTCTATACCCTAGCACCCCTGGCCCCTATCTTTCATTACCCCTCCTGTGTTTTGCTTGAACAGGCCCGTTTAGAGGGAGAGAGCAGATACTGTAAGTATCTGGTGTTAATGTAAGATATTGAGAGTGTCATTTGAACGATATGGAGACAAAGCAGGATAAGCCATTATCTCTCTGAGTCCAAGGGAATGCAGGATTCTGATGAGATGGGGGTGATCAGCAGTGTCAAATGCAGCCGAGAGATCAGGGAAAAGCCAGAATAGTAAAGTGTCATTTTTGCTTGGCTGAAAAGATGTAATTACAATTTTTATATATGCCGCTTCAGCAGAGTGTAGCTGACAGGATCTGGATAGGGGCCTAGAAGTTGCTTGTCAAAATGGCTATACACATAGGAATCTTTTCCTTCCATTTAATTCACTTTTAGCACTGTAGCTGATATAAATGCTCCTGTACACAAGGCTGTACTCTCACTGCAAGTAAAATAGGGCTTTAACCCTTTATGCAACTGCACCTATTGAGCTATCTATCTAGTTTATTGGAAATACACAGTGCAGCCTAGGCCAAACGGAAGAACGGAATCAACAGCTTTGGCACTCTAGTACTTAAATGTTGGCACGGCACCATAGATTTTACATTTGCCAGTGTATAAATGAGTTACATGTTCAGCAAACATAAATATTTTATTGGCTTGATGTCCACTTGCATACAATTATATATTATTGTATATTATTATTAACATGTATTTATACAGTGCCAACACATTTTGCAGCGCAAGTGAATAACCTGCTAACTGATGATTTCAGATCTTTTTGTCTTTGTATATATCTTGCAACCTATCACATTGCCTGTCTTTGACAAGTCTATCATGTATTCCTTGGTGACTAAGCAGAATATCTCATTTGTGACATCCACTATACCATATAGGATTGCCACCTGCCCCATATTTTACCAGCCTGGCCGGTAAAAATGAAGGTTGATCCCAATGTTATTAATATGGAAAAAAGTTAAATATATTGGACGGCCGCTATTTTTTTCCAGAAACTGTGGCAATCCTAATCCCATATGGAAAAATGCTGTAACATGCTTTCCTGGGGTGTCACTTAGAAGCGGAAGAACCAATAACAACCAAGCAACAGATAGAATGTACTCATCTTCTATGTAAAACAAACATCTGCTGATGATTGGTTGCTATAGGTTACAAGACCTCTGCAGAGTTCCACCCATTTTCTCATTGCCTTCCATGCCAGAAGTCACTGGTCCAAGATTGGCACCTCCCTAAAGTTTGGTTCAGATACAGCATCCCATATGTCATCCATGATGAGCCTGGCTTCTCCAGCATAAATGCAGATAAATCAGATGAGTAAATAACTACACATATACACAACAAATGCTGCGGATTGGAATTTGGATTTATTCAGGTCATTTCCACCATCGTCGTAAATGCTTACGGGCAACTAGTTTTAAAAATATAATTTTTTTTTCTCTTATTTTTATTCCGTTTCCATTTGTTTTTATCCTGAATGAAAAGAAGTGGGGAAAAATGAATTTCTGTTTTTTTCCTATAGACTTTCATTGTAAGTTGTCCCAAAGGGTGAAAAACTTTTCGTGACTTTTCACCTTGGTCAGTGTGAAGGCTCGCTGCCATATGTTGCCCTGTGCAATCTCACGGATTGCTTTCCCCAAAGACCTCTCCTGCTCATGTTTGTTTTCCTTAATGCAAATCCTTCATTACTACTAGAGCATAGAACTGTGCAAGATCTCAGGAGCCCTGAACTCCATTTGTGTCACTACTCGCTCCCTTGTCTGTGCAACTAACAACTTTTGGAAGCTTCACCAGCATTAACCCTATCATCTCCGTGACTTTGCGTGGGCTGGTGTATTTTTATGCATTCATGGGGGTCATTTGTATGTAACTTCTGGGGACCTTTAGAAACGAACTGCTCCCCCCAGGGGAGAATAGAGTTTATTCACTAATTAGTTGACATGTTTTCTTCTCCCCAAGATGATCTCGTTGTTACTGTGGGTTATAAGAACCACTCCCAACTACTAATGAGAATCACATGTTCTTTCCTCAGCCCCTGCTGTGGCAGACTGGCTGTTCTGGGTTAAGATGAGGACAGCAGCCCCAGCATCTTCCTGCTCCCCCACTCAATCTAGACATATTATAGCTCCTAGTGGAAGGAATAAAGATGCATAGCTCCATCACATGCCTTGGAACTGCTCCTGACCCCAGGAGACACCTGACACATTGCTCTGACCTCAGGCCACCCGTAAGCACTGTAAGGGCATTGTGAGTTGTCCCACTTTAGATGATCAGTTCTGGGGAGCAGGGATCTCTAGTTCTGCAACCCTGGTATTGACATTTGGAATGCTATTATACAGTACTGCATAATCTGATGGCACTTCAGAAATAATTTCCTGAGTTGGGACCTCGGTAACATATATATCTGTGTGTAATTTGGTGTAATTGCCTCTTGCTAATTGTTAAGAAATGGCACGTTTTGCTCTTTTACAAATAAACCAGAATTGCCTGGACACATTCAAGTGACAGTTACGTCAGGGCCTTTGCTCACGCTTGTGTGCCTGTGAGGTTTGAACTGTAGCAATCATGAGGGTCTAGCCTTGTACCACAGAGCTTTTTGTTGTGGGGGCAACACTGTGCTCTATGGCACTGTTAGAAATATGCTGTACATGAGCTCCGGAAAGAACCCCACATATGGACCCCAGCAGAAAACTCCCCATGCACAAAGACGTTTTGTCCATCGTGTTCAAATCACTTGTAATTTTTCTGCATTTTTCATCCATCTTCCATGCATGCTTGGTTTTTGTGCAGTGTGGTTATTTTTTCCTCCCTGGAGAAGAGTAAAAATACCTGTTTTGACAGGAAAATTGTTCCAAGCAGTCTTTAAAAAAAACACACATAAGTGTGTACTCCAAAGGCTTTAACCCACAGGATGCTGGCAAGTTCTTTCTCTTTTGATTTCACTTGGAAAATGTCATTTCAGTTAATAGAAACATCAAAATGTTACAGGTATTTATGTGCTACTAAGCACAAGCTACTTTTCACACCAACACAACTACTATTTTGCTTGCAGTAAACCTTGAATTACAGGTTACAGTCTTTACTCTGCATTCAACATTGCACAATGGGTCTGCTATGTGCAGACCCATTGTGCTTTAACAGATTCTAGATGGTTTATATGTACAAATTAAATATTTTAAACTTGTTTTCATTATATGGGCTTATTAAGCCTTAGAGATTCTCCAACATCCACCCAAATAAATAAAGTTTGATTGTTAAACTCACTTAGCTCACTGGCTCTTGCTGAACGGCATCTCTCTTTTTGTTCTTGTCTGTTCAAACTCTCTTGATTCCTTCATTTAAGAAAAAAAAATATATCTATATATTTATAAAGGCCCCAATGTGTTTGAAACACGAGTGATGACACGATAAAAGCTTGAAATACAGACGGAGTGCTGGTCCAATTTGAACTTTGTACATGAGATTTTGACCAAGCACCCACCATTGGACTTAATATGAGTGCAGGTACATTCTAAATAATTATATATATATATATATATATAGTCACATCAAGTATCGGCTTGATCAGGTCCCGGGTGCAGCTCCCAACATATATGCAATAACTGTAGAAATCGGAAGCACTCACAGGTCTTAGTCTTAAGAGGTTTATTCAATTTTCATATATTCTCAATGTGGGGGAATATGTGAAAATTGAATAAACCTCTCAAGACTCCAATTTCTACAGTTATGTGTTATATATATATATATATATATATATA
>CM044439.1:106291500-106302162 GCA_024363595.1 Xenopus borealis
CTTAATCCCCAGCATTGTGTGCCTGCTAATTATGCTAAGCACAGGGTACCCAGTGGCACAGGGTAAATAAACTTAGGTATGCATACATACAATCAGTGTAAAGCCAGAGCGTTTCCCATTTCCCTGTCAGTAAGAGGATTAATGAGGGTGACAGAAGGGAATACCAAATGTCCTATATATTAGAAGGACCATGACTATCACTGATACAGCAGGTACATTTGAGTCCATCTGCCCTGTCACGTTTAGGTATTGCATTAAGGTTATAATTTTTTTTCTCAGCACATAAATGCAGAGGTCTCTGTTTCATACAACTGTGTGATATCAGTGTAACTAGAAGATCTGCTGAACAGCCCCCTTTGTTTTTACCAGAGCTCCAATGCCACAGTCACCACCCCCTCCATTCAAACATATCGCTTTGCCCCTGCTTATGGCATCATGCTTTGACCCAGTCACATTGCAGTGTCTGCTTCTTATCAAAATGCTTTGTATCCATGTGTTACAGCTGTGGCGTAACTACCAGGGGAGCAGGGGGTGCAATTGCACCAGGGTCCACTCCCTCTCAGGGCCTGCTGGAGAGGCTAGGAGAACTCCAATGTGCAATTCATAGGGGGAGCGCCTGATAGGGGGGCCCGGGTGCCAATCCTGCACCAAGGCCCACCAGCAAGTAGTTATGCCACTGTGTTCCAGCTGTGGTGTCACCCCCATGCACCCCTTGTCATTAGGCCCCTCCGTTTCATGTTCTACACTGCTGCCTTATGGTTAATATTGTTGAGGAGAGCATTGTAATATTCTCATACTTGCCCTAAGTATAATACCATCACTATAGGGAACATTTACTATTAGAAAGGCAGTGTGCAAAGTGCAAACACCGGGTGCTTTTTTTGTACTTTGCACACTGCCTTCCTTGTATAAAGAATTGCTGCAGACACAAGTTAGTAAGCAGCAGAGGGTGCAGGCTGAAATCAGTAAGGACAAGGCTGGCCTACTGATGCTTGGATTTTTTTGGCAGGTGAGCTGCAGAGGGCAGCTAGACTGGGGAAAGAAGTGCTGCCTGAATAAGCACTGAGGCATACTGTTGTGCCCCTTAGTGTTCTTGCACAGGGTCTGAATGCGCTGGTGTGACACTGGGGAAAACTTGGTGGTCCCCGACCAACCTACTTCCTTTCCAGAAACCCTGGGACTACCCTCTGACTCTGATTGTGGTCACCAAAAGTATAAGGTACATATGGCCGGTGGCCTGGGGAGGCAGAGGGGGTTGCAGCTGTGGCCCGGGGTGGGTCCCCCAGTCTGATTCTGCTTTTGCAATTCTTCCCCTGGTTATTGTAAAAAATGACCCCTTGTATATTCTAGACTGCCTATGACACCATAATGTAGGGAACATTGAATCCAACATGGAAACAAGTTCTTAGAAATCAGGAAAACAAAAAGCACTCACTGACACAGAATAAAGTCATGTTTTGATGGATATGCATATTAACTGAACACAAAACAAACTTTAATTTAAAATGAGTTTTGCCTTTTGTATATGTGTGTCAGTAACTGGTGCTTTGCAGAAAAGACGAGTGAGACGTGAATTGCAGGCCCTGTGACACCCATACCTGGGATCCCTGTGGCACCTATACCTGGGATCCCTGTGGCACCCATACCTGGAATCCTTTTGGCACCCATACCTGGGATCCCTGTGACACCCATACCTGGGATCCCTGTGGCACCTATACCTGGGATCCCTGTGACACCCATACCTGGGATCCCTGTGGCACCCATACATGGAATCATTGTGGCACCCATACCTGGGATCCCTGTGGCACCCATACCTGGAATCCCTGTGGCACCTATTCCTGGAATCCCTGTGGCACCCATACATGGAATCCTTGTGGCACCCCTACCTGGGATCCCTGTGACACCCATACCTGGGATCCCTGTGGCACCCATACATGGAATCCTTGTGGCACCCCTACCTGGGATCCCTGTGACACTCATACCTGGAAGCAGTCAAGGCTTGAAGATATATTGAGAAGCAGATGTACTGATAGCCGTCACTTTTAATTTGGGTATGCGCATTAAGCATGAACTGGCTAAGTAGTGATTATTTTTAATAACCCACACACTTGGCTTCACTTGCTGTATTTGTTTGTTCATCCCGATTGGTAATTTGGTCATATGTATGGTCTTGTGGTCTCACCAAATGTTGTTCAGAGATTTAGCCCAGAAAGTTTTGAAAAAGCTTGAGGACACATTCTGAGATGAAGACCACCTAGCAAGGGAATCTATTCACACTCTAAAGCTAATGCAAGTAATGCCTTTGTGTGCTAAAAAAATAATCTACTTGCCTATACATAAGGGACTTTCATCTTTCCAGTTGTTTAAACTACTACTCCCAGCATCCCCTGATGGCCTTTGACAGCTGAAGAGACATAATTAGAAACACCCCTGCCATATGGGTTAGTATGTACTAGAGGTTAGCTGAGAGAATTTACAATTCAGATTTGAATAATTTTGAATAATTTTCACCCTTCCTCCAACCTGAAATGTAAGCTTCTTGATGGTTGCTATCATCGGTGGCTCTATGAGACAGATACTAGTTTTGCTCATTAATTACTTTACTTTTCAAATATGCTGACAGCAATCTCTATTGAGCAAGGCCCTCATTACCTCAATATATGTGTGTCACCTGTATGTCTGATGTCCATTGTACAGCACTGCATTGGAGCTTCATAATTATGTGTAACAAAAATAATTATACTGTCTGTTTACAGAAGCTATAAGTTAAATAGAGATGTATTACCCTTTTAACCAATGGATTGCCTGCTTGGGCAGATATAGCAAATATTACCAAGAATGCTCTGGATTTTTATTTTGCTCGGGACCTGGTGCTTTCCAGATAATAGACTACTAGAAAATCATGTAAATATGGTTTTGCTTCCAATAAGGATTATTTATATCTTAGCTAGGATCAAGTACAGGGTATTGTTTTATTATTACAGAGAAAAAGGAAATCATTTTTAAAAATTTGGATTTTTTGATTATAACGGAGTCTATGAGAGACGGCATTTCCGTAATTCGGAACTTTCTGCATAACTGGTATCCAATGAATGGATCCCATACCTGTATAGGCCAGTCCTGTAATCAGAAATACAAAGCATAATGGCAGTTTTAGGAACATGAAAGGCATATCAGTTATATTTGCTTGATATTAAGGTTAATAGGAATATCTGTATAAACATCTGCATAAGCAAACAATACAAAAAAATGGACAGCTGGAGGTAAAATGATCGCTTTCTCTGCTCTGTTTTACTGTGAGGCTTTTCAGGAAAGATTTTTTTTTTTGTTTTGAACTTTGGCAGCACAATCTGCACCTATTTTGATTTATTTGGATTAGGGCTGGGCAGATACTGCAGCCGCATTTTTGTATTAATAGCAAAGTTATTTATTGTAGATTGGATTTAAATTCTGGCACGTTTTCTCTAGAGAAGTACTAACCAACGTGGAATCACTCTACAACCCTAAGAAGGCTGCATTTCCCATATAGTCCTTCTAGCAATCATATAGTGCCCCCTGCTGGTGTATTTAACATGCCAGGTCACCTTTTGCTTTGAAAGGCTCTCAAAGCTTCAGTTTGAGCCTGGGGTCTTTCAGCAGACATATTGTTGTCTATGTTCAGCCTGGTACATTGCCCATTTTCGTTCTATCCATAGCTTGGTCCACATTAAAGGGGCAGTATACAAGTATTTTCAAGATAAATACAACTAGCTAGCTAGTTATTTTATTATAAAGCAGTTAAAACATTATTTTGCTTACACACCTACTACAATATATCTTACCATGAATTAGTTAAGTTAAACTATAGATTTTGAGCTCTTTGAAAAAAAATTTACCCTTTGTTGGAACTGTTTTGGTTTACAGATAAGCAGAAGCCCATCATGCAGGGATATTACGTGTGTGCCAGTAAACAAATTATCTACTTTGCAATAACATGGATTAGCTTTCCATTTGACCTGTATAGCTTTATTTATTTTTTAAAAATATTTTTTAGGATTCAGACTAATTGCAAATCCATTGTGAAAGATTTGACCGAATACCAAACCATACATAAATTAGGAAAATGAAGGGGAAAGAGAACCTTGCATGCAGTATGTGGCTAAAACCATGTGACTTTCTCGTTTGTGAGAGGAAAAACCATGTGATTTTTCTTATTTGGTTTCGGTTCAACCAGGCACTTGGTTTTGGCCAAATCCTGCTGGAAAAAAGCTGAATCTTGGCCAAATCCTGAACCAAATCCTGGATTCAGGGCATCCCTAATATTTTTCTAGAGGGGAGCTATCCAACCTGCAAGAATTGTGGTTAGATTGTGGTTAGATGGACTTAGGCATCAGTAGGTCAGTTTGTCTAGCAGCTGTGTAAGATTATCTTCAGTAGCAATAGGCCACAGGCAGAAATTAGCCCAAACTATATACTTCAATAGCACAGCAATCTACATTGGCAGTTATCAGCTCACCAGATCTTCTCTCTCAGTGCACTACCAGGATACTAATTGCATCAGCCAATTATATAACTAGCCCTATTTAGGCTTCATTTACTGGACCCTGTAACCCAGGAGCACCCCCACCACCTTTTAAGTTGGTCCAAAAAAAGCCATTCCCCAATTCTATCTTATATACTGCTATGGGTTTACCTTGATGCAGGCTGTCACACAGAGATACCCAGACTATACCCATGCACAAGTAAGATGAATGTGGAGCTACTCTGTCTGTACCCTATAAAACATCTAATATGTGGGTAAGCACCTCTCCTTTTTAGGGGTATTGCTAACAGAACAAGTGAGGGGATGCTCTTTATAGCATCCATAGACTCTCTGGGACCCTGTGAATCAGACCCCCATTGCTCAGCAGGGCAGATTCAAATATTGCCATTTGAGATCCGAAACATGATGGCTATTTGTACTGAAATACCCCGTGTATAGCTTCAACTCTATTTACCTTATTAAAGCAAATATATCAAAAGGAAAAGGAAAAATAAGTTGTTGAAATAAAATATACAAGAGGACAGAAGAGTAAGGATAAATAGTGGAAGCAGAGAGAAGCAGGATCAAAAACAAAAGGAGAAGAAGAGCAGGTGAGAGAAAGAATGCATGTGGAGAGGATAACATTATACAAGAACATGAGAAAAGGGAATAAATAGAGGTGGTGAGTGATTAGCAGGTCCCTGTGCCTACAGTTATTCCAGTACAACACTGAATTGCAGATTCCCCTGTGCACGTATGTTTCAGTAGCCTGTAACTAACACTGTATATCAAGATAAATCACCTGTCATCTACCACTTTACCTGTAGGTGGGGAAGAAACATTGCTAATATGGTATTGGTAAAGCAATATAGATGAATTGTAGTAAAATAAACCCAGTACATACTGATGAAGGATGAACAGATGAACCAGCATTTATTTGTGTATCTGGTTCATACAGTACAATAATGTACCTTTCAGAGTCAAAAAGAATGGGCTAGTATGTACCGTATCAGTTAAGTCTGCTCCATCTGCTGATTACAGCTATGGTAATAAATAAGGTACCGACTGTGTGTGCTAGGTGCTACTGCTCAGAGGAAGGGTGAACAGATCATAGGGGTCATTAACTTTTCCCCTGGTGCAAGTGTGCACCCCATCAGGGACGCCATTAGAAATCACGGGGCCTCGCAGAAAAAATTTTTTGGGGCCCCCTGTGCCCAGGACACTTGTCCCCCCTGATGGCGGGCCTGCACCCCATACTCATTCAGGCAGAACTTCCACCTGAGGGAATAGCCACACTGTGTATCTCTGGAGCAAGGTGCGCAGTGCAAGGTCGGGGGGAGGGGGGCAGGTGAAACAAACACAGGTAGCCACAGGTCTCTGTGCTCTCTTTGCCTTGGAGGTAATAAATTAGCCCTCATGAATTATAAAGAAGCTATAGAGCCCGTGTAGTTCATAAATTAACCCTCATTAATTATAAAGCAGCATTAGAGTCATTGTGCACCAATCTGCTAAAAAAGGGAGTCCTACCTATTACAGAAGGTAACATCAACAAGCTATAAATCTCTCAGAGGTTAGAGGGGCAAGTGAGTAGCTGGCAGCTAAGACAAGAAGAGGTTGCATATGTGAATAGGTTAGTATACTTATCTTATATACAATATTGAGACTAAGAAAGATTTAGGGAGGGAGGCTTAGCCTCCTCAAATGCTATACTCTATATTCATAGATAATTATACACTTATATGTTTGAAAGATTTCTATCTGAAACACAAAAATATCACTTCCTCTTCTAGGTTAAAGGGCTTAGTTTTTATAAATTTCTAATAGCTAGGACCCCAGCCAGGTTAGTTTTTCACTGGTATGATGTGAATAGTAAGCTCATAAATATAAGATGATGTAGAATACAATGCACTTTGTGTTCAAGTCTCATGACAAGATGCCTAATTAAAGTAATAGTACAGGTATACAACCTGTTATCCAAAATGCTTGGGACCTGGGGTTAACAGATCTATTTGTAATTTGGACCTGAATACATTAGGGGGCAGATTTACTAATGGTCGAATTTTGAAGCAAGTTTTAATTGCATAAAAACTAAGTGAAATGCCAAGTAGAGCCTCCTGTAGGCTGCCAGTCCACATAGGGGCTACCAAATAACCGATTTCAGCCCTTATTTGGTATCTCCAGGGACTTTTCCATGCTTGTGTTGCTCCCCAACTATTTTTACATTTGAATGTGGCTCACGGGTAAAAAAGGCTTCTGACGGGTCTTCCCAACCGATATCTGGACACGATATCAATCGGAAAGGTCGGATTTTCTTCTGACCAACCCGTCGGAAGTCCATTGCCCTTCTCGTAATCCGATTGTTCTGCCATAGAGCCGAATGTTCAGATTACCCCAATATAGCCCTGCCAGTTAGTGGCATATCGGGGAAAGATCTGCTTGTTTGGTGATGTCGCCAAACGAGTGGATCTTTGCATCTATGGCCAGCTTTAGATTTTGGAAAAACAGTAAAAAAATAAATAATGCAAAGTAATTGAAAAAAGTCTTTATTTCTGGGGAAAAATTTGAAAACAACTGAACTGAAAAAAGTGTTTAGAAGGTGAACAGCCCCTTTAAATAAAACCAGTAGGCTGTTTTTGCCTCCAGTAAGGATTAATTACTGTATATCTTAGTTTGGAGCAAGCCCAAGGTACTTTTTTTATTATTACAGAGAAAAAGGAAATAATTTGCCTAAGAGACAGCCTTTCTGTTATTCAGCGCTATCTGGACAATGGATCCTATACCTGTGCTGATAACTGCAAAATCCTAATGAATGGAGGCCATTCACTGAGCTTACATTCCCCAAAGACTATTATTATTATTTTGTAAAGTTATTGTTCTTCAAGGGGAATTTGTTTGCAGATTCAGCCAATCTGAAAAGGAAGAACTATCAGAAACATAACCCCCAGAACTCCCCTGGCCCAATAGGTGAGTGTCATGCTTTGATTCAGATAAACAATAGTGGCTGGCAGAAGTGAGTAAAAACCAATGAGGAGTTACATTATTAAAAACCCCATATTGATACAGGAAGCATCATTATATAAAGTGTCATTATGGACATGCAGTCAAGCACAGCACTGATATCACTGCCGGGGTTTAAACATTGTTAGGGCCACCTCTAGAAAGAGAATATATTAGTAGTCAGTGTATGAAATAAAAACATTGGTGATTCATTCAGTGAGTTAACCGATCTCAACTCTGTGGGTCAGAAAATATTTTTCTTACCCCTGTAAGGTTAAGTTACCAGTTAATGTGCTCATAGTTTTTGTTTTCTCTAGATCAGCATAAAGAGAGTTTTGCAAGGGCTGAACTGGACGGACTTTTTCAGCCTCACTAAATATGTAGCAAATGTTAAGGGTCACATCCCATTTGAATTAAGATTAGTCATTAATAAAAATATTTTTAATGTTTACTCTTTTCCCAAATAGGCATTCAGGGTGAAGGCAGCAAGTGCCTACTTGGACTTCATGGGACATAGTTGTGATCCATGCTTCACAGTGGGCTGCTATCTCTGAAAGTCCTCCACAGCCACTTCACACCCTTACTGGCCTGCGGCCAGCCGCCTATAACACCTGATATGAACATTCCAGCCCAATGTCAATGCTCTGACCCAATGAGATGAGCCAGACTGCCTTGTGATAATGAACTAAAGTTGTTCTTGCATTCGCAGTTATGGGAAATTCGGCTTGGGCTCAAACCTCAGATTTAAATACAACAAAACATACTGTCGTTTCCAGCATTACGAGGGGTTGACAGAATAGTTCATTCAACCACTGTGATTTGATGTGATTTGAAGTCTATTCCCATAGTTCATGCACAATTTAGTGACCCTTTTCCCTGAAGGACTGGTATAATTCAACAGTCTAACATCAAAAATGTATGAAAGAGCCTGAATCTGAATTGCAAACTAATTTCACATTTTGCAAATTGCTGTGATTTATATGAGTTTGAAATCTTACAAAAACTGTTTGTTCATGGCTACTCAGTCACTGGCATCTGGAGCTCCCCCACTTGTTTAAAAGACTTCTCGGCTGCAAAACTGAGCTGAAATCAATGCACGTCTGCATCATACATTTTTCATTAGTATCCTGTTTGTAAGTTGAGGTCTGGTAACCCAGCCTGTGAATGATTAGAATCTGTCTGTAGTAAATGAGGATGCCCGAATTCCTCACCCTGCCCTCTCCATGCATGTCAACTTCATCCAAAAACCTATTTTCAGCTTGAAAGGGACCATGCAGAAATATATATATATATAATTTCTGTCTGTATATATTCCTATATATATATATATATGTACAGGAATATATACAGACAGAAATGGAATATTTTAAGGAATGACAACAACATTCTAATATGAAACATTCTTCTGTTTACATGCAAAATACCTAATCCTAGATCTGAGGTTTAACTTTCACATGCTCAATTCCCCACTTTATTCACACACCACCGGAGAGCATAAACATAACCAAGGCTTGTAATGTAAATCAGTGTGGGCTGTGTGCTTCTGGGAGAACTAATATAGATCTTGTGGCAGTGTGTGGATGTGTATGGGACCTGTCTGGGTCAAGTCTGTATGGAGTCTTCATATAATAAAAACTGTATTTCATAGCAACCGCTGTTTCCATGGTAACCAGATGCAGGGACAGAAGTAGGACTAGAACCCCCAAATATTCTGTTCAGTCACTAGACAGATGTTGTTTGTTTTAACTGTGAATGTAAATGGAAGCCTGTGAGGTCAAAGCCAGGAAGTGACACGGGAGGCAGCATGTGTTGCCTTGGGGCCAAAATATTTCTAGTTATATCTCTGTGTATAGGTCATCACTACTGACCTCTTTGTATGTGGCTGTGGGACATTTTAAGCACCTTCTGCTCAGGAAAGACTTAAATTGGGTTAAGGCTTACCACCCATTTATATATATATAGAGAGAGAGAGAGAGAGAGAGAGAGAAATAAGCATCCGCACACTCCTTGTTCCAAGTGCTCAATCGTGTTTATTGTTGAATCGTTTGAATTCAATTGAATTGATTGAGCACTTGGAACAAGGAGTGTGCGGATCCTTATTTCTCTATACAATTCCTGTTTGACCCAGCACCTCCGTCTCGATGCAGAGTCAGATGTGCGGGCACTGTGGATGATATATATATATATATATATATGTAGTGGGTGCCTGCTCAAAAACACAAGCAAGCACACAGCAGTGAGCATTATTATTACCAAACAAAAATGTATTTCTGATGTGCAGAACTCAAACACAGGATCTTCAATCAGCCAGGGATGATTGAGGAATGTGAAAGTTACTTGTCCCCGAGTGAGCCCCATAGAAAGTGTTCTATAGTCTCCAAGCCTCCTTTACAAATGGAGCCAGAAGTGTGGAACCCTGGAGCTGGGGTGATATCACTACAACGTGCAGTACAATAGTAAAGCGTGGCTGAAGTTTATCAGAGCACAAGTCACATGACTGGGGACAGCTAGGAAACTGACAATATGTCTAGCCCCATGTCGGATTTCTAAATTGAATACAAAAAAATTGATTTCAGTGCAGAATTCTGCTGGAGCAGAACTATTAACTGATGTGTTTGGGGAAAAAAAGTTTTCCCATGACAGTAGCGAGTAATGATTTCAAGCCCCGACACATTTTTTTTACCTCAGTTGCACCAGAACTTCCACCCTCAACGGTGTCAATTTTAATGCATCTGGTGTAATTACAGAGGGTGTAATTAGTGCATGATTGATCGCACTGAATTGTGGTGAAAAACATAGTGATTCCAATCCTAAAATTGCACTTAGGTAACTTTCATAATTAACCATTACCATATTGCCAATTCAAATGAAAGGTCCCTGACAAAGGCATTATGGCCAGAATGATTTTCCCTGACAGAACCACTGTAGTCAAAATACTATGTGTGCCATGAGCTTTTACTAGCATTTCACATTTTAAGGCCATATTTGTTAATAGTTTTCAAATGTCACACCTACAATAAAGGCTGGTGAAATTTCCCTCTGATGGACTGTAGCGTTTTCAAATCTGATAGCTGTGCCCATGTGTCTAATGAGCAGCTTTTATAATATACTCCTAAGCAGTTCTCTCTCTCTCTTTGGGGAAAATTCACTAAGATGCGCAAATT
>CM044439.1:106305447-106316251 GCA_024363595.1 Xenopus borealis
ATTTCTACCCTTATTCTATTTTACACTTTCCTTGCCCTTTAAAACAGTTACCTTCAGTCTTCAATGCAGCGTTGTGGCCAGCAGAGGGTGTGAAAGGCAAGAAACCAGTCTATACTGAAGAGCAACGTAAAGCCTGTCACGTAGCATACCTTTCCCCGATAAATAAAGGATGGTCATGTTGCACAAATGTATCATAAAATGACACTGACAATGATATACAGGGTGATGTCATACGGAAAGATAAGTTATGGGGCTCTTACACACATTTAATTGTCAAGCTTTTATCTGCTGATAAAGACCAGTATGTCCTCATTCTGTAACATGTGCAATTAACAAGCCCACATTTATGGCCACAAAGGCCCGGGACATTTTAAGGGCTAGCCCACACAGGAAGATTCAGGGAGATTAGTCGCCTGGCGTCTCGCGCCCGCTAAACTGTAAAGTCGCCTGCGCCTATTCACACGTGGCGCTGCGTTTTCTTAAGTTGCAGAAAATTGCCTCGTGAGGCGACTTTACAGTTTAGCGGGCGCGAGACACGGGCAAGCAATTCAGGGACTGGCGGCCAGGCGACTGATCTCCCTGAATCTTCCTGTGTGGTCTAGCCCTAAGGGGCGACATGCTGCCCAGCCGCATATGTAATACACACCGGGAGCAGTGGAGCGGTGAGATCACATGTACATGCGCACGCTTTTGGCAAGGGGGAGCAGGAGGAAACCAGTATAGGGATGCATGTTTTTAAATCCGACACTGGCTACTAATGAGTTGAGTGCAAAAAACACACACCACCATTTTTATTTTGTTCCTCCCCCTTGATTTAGTGCCCTAGATACAGGTTTGTCTGTGCTGTATTCAGGAGTAGAGGGGTGACATAAGGGTGGAACGTGAGCATCCTCCATCACACCCCTCACTTGCACAATATTCACTAAACAAATATCTATTTTACAAGAAAACAGGAACAATGATTAACCTCATGAAAAGCCACAATCTCCCTGTCCGTATCTCCTGCTATTATACAAGCAGTCATTTTCCAGTCTCCAGACAAAGTTTGTTATCATTCTGTTCTAAGGTTTTCTGGTAACACCTGTCCTTTATAAATCATCTTTTGTTAGAAGGTTCATTACACTGTTTATTATTTGGTAACCCGGAACAAAAATTGATTAGTCATGACGAGAAGGCCAAACTATAGAAAAAGTTATTTGTAACTGTCTGTATATCAAGTGAAAAACATGGATAGTAAAAACAGGTATGGCGCCTGTTATCCAGAATGCTCAGGACCTGGGGGTTTTCGGATAACTGACTTTCCATAATTTGGATCTTTATACATTAAATCTACTAGAAAACCATTAAGTAAACCCAATAGGTTTGTTCTGCTTCCAATAAGGATTAATTGCATCTTAGGTGGGATCAAGTACAAGGTATTGTTTTATTATTACAGAAAAAGAGGAAATCATTTTTAAAAATTAGCATTATTTGATTATGATAGAGTCTCTGGGAGATGTCCTTTCTGTAATTCTGAGCTTTCTGGATAATAGGTTTCCGGATAAAGGATCCCATAATTGTATAATTTGGTACAAAAAATAGATTGATGGAACTTTAGCCTCATATGTAGTGATGAATGAAAACTTTCGACATGTACAGATTCACCACGGACCTCTGGATTTCATCAGCTGCGAAAATTTTAGCAAAACTGAATAAACCCCACCCCCCCACTTGTTTCACTTTGCGCGACAAACACATACATCATTTTATCCTTCCCCTCTCCTTCCACATCAGCCAATGGAATCTGAGCCTTCCCGCTGTCTATATAAGGACATACACATAAGTATATAGTTATTCGTTTTAATATGGGATACAAAGCACTCAGATATCTGCTGGTGGAGAAAAGCTCCCATCCCTGTTTAAAGGGGATGTTCACCTTTGAGTTAACTTTTAGTATAATGTAGAGAGTGATATTCTGAAACAATTTGCAATTGGTTTTGATTTTTTATTGTTTGTGGTTTTATAGATATTTAGCTTTTTATTCAGCAGCTCTATTTTTGCAGTGTCAACAATTTGGTTTCTAGGGTACAAATTACCCTAGCAACCCTGCATTGATTTGAAGAAGAGACAGGAATATGAATAGGCGATGGACTGAATAGAATGATAAGTAATAAAAAGTAACAATAACAATACATTTGTAGCCTTACAGAGCATTTGTTTTTAGATGGTGTCAGTGACCCCCATTTGAAAGCTGCAACAAAACAGAAGAAAATTGCAAATCATTAAAAAACTATGAAAAATAAATAATGAAGACCAATTGAAAAGTTTCTTAGAATTGGCCATTCTACAATATACTAAAAGTTAACTTGAAGATGAACCACCCCTTTAATGAGCAAAAAATGAGTGTGATTTTGCCGTCCCAAAGCATAAACAAGGTGCCACAAAAAAAGCCCAAAGACACTAATGTAGTTTGCAGCAAAAATGACACACAAAAAAAATGTTTTGCTAATTTTTCAGAGAAGCAAAACTGGACAGATTTGCTTATCAATACTCATATGTAATAAAAGGCACTAAGTTTGCCTAGGAGCAGTAAGCCATAGAAACCAATACAATGCTTTTAAACAGGTAAATTCTACCTGCCGATTGACTGCTACCTGCTGGTTTCTATTGGTCACTGCTCCTAGGCAAACTTAGTGCCTTATATGACATAACCACCTAAATCACATATATTATACTGCATATATGAGGTTGGATAGCAGCTCATACATCATGTCTGCAAACTGACTTACATGATCTACTGCTCCAACGCAGCTAAAGAGTTAAACCAAGGTTAAAATGCTTGAAATGGGATAACAGCAATGGTGTGAAATCCTCTCCCTCACTTAACAGCTTCAGTGGCATTATAGTCTCATTTTTACATACACCTATTAAAGATCAATGCTGCTAAAAAGTGCTAATGTGTAAATAACTATCCTGTGAAAACGTGAACCAAACACACTTTAGCACAAACATATATATAGAGAGAAAGAAAGAGAAAGAGAGAGTGTGCAAAACCCTGCGATTGGCCAAGTGGGTTAGACATATTATGAAGATGGATGTATGAACAGTATATTATATAAAGACAAGTTTCATAGACATATTTCTTTTACAGACTCTAGTGCAGTTGGCTCTGCTAACTTGAACTGTGAGCATTTCTAGCATTTTGATTGGCTAAAGGTTGTCCTAGCACTGTGAATGCTCTAATTCTCTGATTTGCTAAAGGCTGGTTTAGTCAAAAGAAACCTCTATTTGAAGATTGTATATATGTTGGTTTTAGTCCTGCTGGCTGCAAAGTTGCTCTAACAACTTGAACCCAAGGGGTCAGTGCTCAGCAGCGTTTTCCATCTTAGGTTTATATGACACATATAACATTCAGAAAGAGCCACATGTAATTGACGACAGATTATAGGTACGTCCACGCCCAAATTAAGGCATCTGCCATCACTAGATCTCCAGGCTTTCCTTCAGTCTGAAGATTCCCTGCTATCTGTTTATAATGTCCTCTAAAGTATTTGTAGAGTAATCATGTCCCCTCACAAGTGCCTCTTCTGCAGACAGAAAAACCCCAACCCGATGTCTTTTCTGGTAACGTATTTGCTCCATTTCTATCACCAGTTTAGCTTCTCATCACTACACTTTCTACAGCTCCTTAATATCCTTCCTATGGACTGTGCATGTGCATGGCACATTCTTGCCAGGAGCGGTCCATTCTGTAGTGCTCCGCTCACCAGCCAAGATGGCGGCACCCAGTGCTACGCACTGTCGGTGCACTGCGCAGAACGCATGACATCAAAGCTCCGAGGAACAACACACAATTTGAAAATAAATGACCTTCACGGGTTCAATGCCTGATGATAGGATTTATTGTTTTCCTGGGTGCTTCTAAAGTTCTTATAACCTGATTTAGTGTATTCCTGGGTGCTTCTAAAGTTCTTATAACCTGATTTAGTGTATTCCTGGGTGCTTCTAAAGTTCTTATGACCTGATTTAGTGTATTCCTGGGTGCTTCTAAAGTTCTTATAACCTGATTTAGTGTATTTCTGGGTGCTTCTAAAGTTCTTATAACCTGATTCCTGAACCTTATTACCTTACCTGAACTTTGGCCTCTGATCTTTTCTGCCTTCCTATTGAATTAATTCCTGGATTCTGACTAGGTTTACTCTTGATCCCTGTTGGTTACCGCAAACTTGAACTTAACCCCCAAAACTTCCTCCTTGGTCCGCACTTCTCCATGATTGGAGCCGCAATTCTCAGTAAGGTAAAATGCTACATCATTGTTTTCGTTTTAACGGACACTAAGGCCAGATTTATCAAAGGTCGAATTTCGAACTCTAATAAATTCGAATGTAGTCACAACTCCAATTGGAAGTTACTTATGAAAAAGATCATACGTCTAATATTCGATCAAATAAGAACGACCCAAAAATTTTAATCAAATTCAAACTGAGTTTTCCTCCCAGAAAAAAAAAACCTTGAATGTCAGGAAGGCAATTAACATCTTCAAATGGTTCAACGGACCTCTGCCATTGACTTATAAATAAACTCGCCTGGTTTTAGTTGGCGAATATTGGAATTAGAACTGTTTCCAGGGTTCTACTGCTCATGCGCACAAAGTTCGCCGATTGAACTTTGTGGGCATGCGCAGTAGTACCAGCGTCCTACTGCGCATTTGGAAGAGAAGAGCGCCCCTGTGAACTTCACTGGAGGGGGCCTACACAGAGGAGTAAATAGCGACTTAGGGGCAATAGCCCGGGGGGAGAGGTAGGCCGGGCGGGAGGAGGGAGGGGGCATATGGGCGGTGGGGTGTAGGGGGTTAGCGCCTGGGGGGGTTGAATTCCCCTTTAATGTAACTGAATGTGACATATTTGGACCTGGATTTTACTGTTGAGTGCTGTTCTTAGATCTAACAGGGAGCTGTTATATTTTGTTAGGGAGCTGAAATCTGTCTACCTTCTCATTGTTCTCTTGTAAGGCTGCTGGGGGGAGGTTGATATTACTCCAACTTGCAATATAGCAGTAAAGAGTGACTGATGTTTGTTAGAGCACAAGTCAAATGACTAGGGGCACCTGGGAAAGTGACAATATGTCTAGCTCCATGTCAGATTTCAAAATTAAATATTAAAAATGTGTTTGCTCTTTTGAGAAATGGATTTCAGTGCAGAATTCTGCTGGAGCAGCACTATTAACTGATGTGTTTTGAAATAGAAAAACAATACAACAGGGTATATAAAATGTTTACCAATCTTTGAACTCTCCTGGAAACATAGCCCTTGGTGTAGGAAAGTTTATTTTCTTCAGGACAATGTACATTATGGATCTTTTTCACTTATAAATATGTAACTGCCATAGCCTATTCTTTTACTGCAGAGCAGCAAATCTAATTTATTAGCAAATATCAGCGGAGAACACAGCACTGGGAGCCATATAGTGTGAGTCATGGCAATCAGGATGTTCTGCTCCATTTCCTATTGAAGACATTCCCCCCACAGACCCCAAATGACCCTCACAGTAATGTGATCTCTCTCAAGGAGACTGATGTGTCCTATTGTTTACAGCACTTTAGCAAGTAAAGATTCTTTCAGGAAAGGGGGAAAATGTGAGCAGTGAACAGATCTAATAAAAATGATGTGACACTGATACACTGAGCAATTCTGGACAGCAAGGACACTGCAAAATGTAAGAACATTTCGGACATTTTATAGCGCTAGAAAAGTTTGGTTGAGTCAACATTATCAGTATAAAAATGTCTTGTTCTGTTTCAAGCACAGAAGCACTATTCCTGTGTACATGTAACACGGAGATGTGCCCTGAAGCTAGAAATAATATTTAGGCAACATTATTGCTCCGGTTAAGAGTTTGTTATCTTTTCGAGTGAGGCAGAACTGATTCCTATCTGTGCATGCCCACAGTATGAAGTTCAAATGCTGACACTTTCACTGCATGACAGTTAAAAAGCTTTGTTATTAATGGGCATACAAGTTGTGGCATTTCTCATCATCTCTTTTTCTAGTGGCACTGACCTAGAAATGTTCTATTTTTCACATATAACTTGGGAACCTCATATGGAACCAGCTCTAGAAGCACCACACTGAGGTGTCATTTTGAGTAGAGTATACAGCAGGGGTACCCAATGTTTATTACACATGAGCCACAATCAAATGTAAATAGAGCTGACACAAACATGACAAAAGTCCCTGGGGGTGCCAAATAAGAGCTTTCATTGGCTATTTGGTAGCGCAGATGTGGACTGGCAGCCTACAGGAGGTTCTGTTTGTCAATACACCTGGTTTTTATACAACCAAAATTTGCCTAGAATCAGAAAATAAGCACCTGCTTTGAGGCCACTCGGAGCAACATCCAAGTGTTTGGTGAGCCCTATGTTGCTAGTGAGACAATGGTTGGGGGCAGGGCCACTGTCAGGGGGGGCACAGGGGGTACTAGTGTACCGGGCCCGGGCCTAAAGGGGTGCCAGATGTGCTGCAGTTTTTTCAATAGCCCAGCCCCCTTGGCAGAGCAGAAAATGCACCACCTCTTGAACCATCGAAAAGCCGAAGTCCCGAACTGCCATTAAGTCATTAAGTCACGAAAAGAGTCAAACTGCAGAACTGTGTGTTTTTTTTAAATCCCTAGCCACCCATAAGAAACTCTACAGGCCCCTGCCACCAATGCTTTGAAAAGTCATAAACTTTCCAAAAAAATTATCGGAAAGTTTGTGATTTTCAGACACGTGCAGTTGGAGGAATTTGCCGGTACAGAGCTACTGCGCATGCGCCCGAAAGTCACAAACTCCAAAAAAATAAATTGGAAACTTTGTGACTATCAGAGCATGCGCAGTAGCTCTGCACCGGGAAATATAGTTAGTATCTTATGGGCAATGGTTTCAATCTAAGGGCTGGATCCTCCCCTGCCACTAGCATTTGGGGCTTTAGAAAGAAGTTGCCCAAACCAAGTTTTAATAAAAAACAAAAACACATAGTGCCTTTTATTACATTTGATGATAATGGTGGCCATACACGAGCAAATAATGCTGCGATATTGGTCGTCTAGACCCCCTTGGCATCATCGTAATTCAATCATTGACCATATGGCCGAACGTTCGGATTACCCCGAATATAACTATGCCGTTATTGGCATATCGGTGAAAGATCCGCTCATTTGACGATGTTGCCAGATGAGCGGATCTTTGAGTCTATGGCCAGCTTAAAGTGTTTAAGGCCTTAGCATGAAGGTAGTCAGGTAGTGGAGGCTGAAAACCCCATGTATGAAATGCCTTCACTCAACAGGGGCAACAGAAATCCAACAACTGATACTGGAAGGGGTAGTTCAACTTTTTGAAAAGTCACATGTTCAGTTGAGTTCAGCAGTGGATCAAAGGCACTGCCTTGTATATACATCATTTCTCCGACACTTTACACACTTCCCTTTTACTTTCCCACATGAACCACTTCTAGTTCAAAGGTTTGTCACGAGAAAACTATACACCAGGGTAAGATAAGAAGATTAAATGCTTTTGCAGATAAGTTTTTATCATCAAATACAATCTTGAGCAACATGCACTTAGTAAACACACCTCCATCGTGTTTTACAGCGCCAATAAAATTACAATCACGGTGATTCATCTTTTTTGTCATTTTCATTATGGAACCCAGTAAAGCTGAACATTTATATTGTGTATGTTTTCCCAAACCCAGGGCATGACGTGGAGATACGACTACCTAAATACCACAGGCATCAGGTTGGCAGTAGGATAGGGGGTGGCCAGGTATACAGCTCATTTTTGGAGTATTTGGTCCACATCTTAAAAGAACAATAATTCCCCATGGCTACACAGCAACTTTTTTATATAAACTATAGTAGTGTTTCTGAAGCAAACACATCTGTTTTTACTAGTGCAGGGCAGCACAGCATTATTAACTCATTACTTAAAAATTCTTTCCTTTTTTTTTTATTTTGTGTTCCTTTAAGTAGAGCAACTATAGAAGAAGCAGACCCTGTGACAGCTGGAGGGGGGTCCAGGAGGTATAGATGGCCTAGTCTCTATATATATGTTACTGATATGAAATATATGTTTAATTTTAAGGTGGTCCAATGATTTGGCTGTGGGAGAAAGAAGCCATTATCATTTTAATTGAAACATATACTTTTGCTTGGTAAAATCATAAAACAGCAAAGAATGTTGCCATTTCTCTTCCATATGATTTAGAGAAGGATACTCACGCCTACACACACCTGGAATGACTTGTTAAAAAAGCAGGTTTCCCCATTCTCACAAAAAGGATTCATACTGGTGCGCAGATGTGCTGCTGAGTGATGTTGCAGATGCCTTTAAGAGAGGGTTTTATTAAACAAAAAGGGCTTAGAAAAGACAGCATTACATGTAACACTCAGAGACATTGATCCAAGGGAAATATCCGACTGCTGATTTTGGAGTCAGGAAGGAGTTTCCTATTTTCTCTCTTTTTCTTTCAGTTTTAGTGGATAGTGCCTTGTCTTCTCCCAGCTCTTGAGAATACTATTTCTGAGTGGTCTTTGTACTAGCCCAGCATGCATAATTTCCCCACTATCATCCCACCCCCAACAGCATAATATATTCAATGAATCATTTAAAACTGTTTGCTGGATTAATAAATAGCTTTATTTACTCATTCTCCTTTTCTTTGTAGTACAGGAATAGAATCTAGAATGCTCGGGACCAGGGGCTTTCTGGATAAGGGGTCTTTACGTAATTTGGATCTTCAGGTCTTAAGTCTACTAAAAATAATCTAAACATTAAATAAGCTCAATAGGCCGTTTTTTGCTTCCAATAAGGAATACTTATATCTTAGTTTGGATCAAGTACAAGTTACGGTTTTATTATGACAGAGAAAAAGGAAATCATTTTTAAAAATATAGATTATTTGATTATAATGGAGTCTATGGGAGATGGTCTTTCCGTAATTCGGAGTTTTCTGGGCAATGGGTTTTTGGATAATGGATCCCATCCCTGTACAAACATATTGTGCAAAAAAAATCAGATGCCAAAAAGTAATTATTTGGTTCAGAGTAAGGAAACAAAGATCTACAATAGGAAAAGAACACGTCAATAATAATTATTTCTTCATTAGATGTCTGCTGTCTAAAATGAAAAATAAAAAATAATTCTTTACTGAGAAATAATGTCATTAAATTAGCAAAGTGAATTGTTTCTGTGAAACCCAAGACTTGAGGAGCTGTGTGGATTCTGACTGTTGATCTGAGGATCTGAGACTTTATTTCATACAGGAGTGACTTGTTTAACTACCTTGGACCTTATTTACGTTGAGCTTTAAATGTTTAATGGGATTGTATTGTAGTATATTTTGTATAGAATTCAATATAGAACAGGGGGCAGTTGGCCTAGAGGTTAAAAGCTAAGCTTTAACCTTGAATATCAACATTCTGTTATGAGCCCCACTGTCAACTACCTGTGTCCGTTTTTTTAGATTCCTGGAGTACTGGGATATTTGGTTTAGGATTGATAAATTAACATTGTGAGGCAGATTTATCATTGGTCGAATTCCAAATATAAAAAAATTCTAAATTCGACCATATGAATAAAAGGGAAGTAAAATCATTCGAATATCGAAGGATTTTACCGCCGTTCGATTGGTCGAACGATCGAATAGCAAATATTCGATCGAACGCTAAAATCAATTGAATCGAACGATTTTAACCATTCAATCGAATACTTGCTATCGATCAAAATTCCCACAAACACTTCGTCAGGTTGAACCTGGCGAAGTAGGCAAAGATTTTTTTAAAGGGGAAGTCATTCGAAATTCGACTAATCGAATAGTCGAATACATTTTTATTCGATCTAATCGAAACAATCGAATTTGCAAATTCAATGGTCACATTTGACTAATTTGCATATCCTACAATTCGACCAATCGAATTTTGCAAATTCGATCGAATTTCGAATTCTTCACACAAATCTGCCCCTGTGTCTTAACTGCACCTAGCAACTTACATGTAACACCTACATTATCTGCTGCTGCTTTCAAATGGATACAGAGAAGAAGCATGCTAGGCTAAGTACAGCTCTAGCAAAGGTTTTTTTTTTCACTGTGAAATTTGCACCTAGGAAAATTAGTTTGCAGAAAAGGAATCATTGTATATATGTTTTTTTTTTCTTACATTTCCCCAAAAGCAATGGTTTTTGTTTGACTCAGAAGAAAGCAATTTAGCAGATATTTGACTCTAAGGCTAACTAAATATTGGCAATGGCAAACAAGGAAATTAGTAGCCCAAAATAAAATAAATCTCGTCTTCTCTGGTCAACCGACCTCCTCGTCTACCATTGCCCTAAAGGCAGCTGTCACTACTGCTCATTCTCTAAGCAATTGCATCTGTATGGTTAAAGGGATTGTGTCTTTATTCCAGGGCAGATTTTTCATATAAACTAGGGTTACCAGATTACTTGAAAATTCAGGGACACATGAATTTATTGGACGTGTCCCTACATTTTCAAGTGAACTGGTGACCCGAATATAAGCTCGAACAATTGTATGCTATTTTCTGTCATTATCATAGGTATGACACATATTACTACAATTAGGCTTCAAATATTTAAAGGGGATCTGTCGCAAAAAGCTTTATCATACTAAAATAAGAAAATGTATAAATACAAGCAATGAAATATTCTGTACTGTTTCTGAAATAATCAAGTATCCCTCTCTCAGCATCTGTTTTTCTTCTTTCTGACTTCATGCAGCAGTTGGGTGTCAGACATTCGTTGGCAGTTAGATTTAATATATCGCACAGGGGG
>CM044439.1:106327506-106339221 GCA_024363595.1 Xenopus borealis
CATTTTTTTAATTGAAGTATATTGGAGTTAGATTTCTTTTTCATAAAAGAAAGTAAAAGTGGGATTTTATTTTTTTGCCTTTACATTCCCTTTAAGGGAATTTGACTGGGCCAAGGTTATGAATGTTGAAAATACAATAGTCCAAAAGACTGTGAAGATTGTGGTGTGGTGCTCTATCCAGAAACTTTGCTGCAGGAAAGGTTTCAATAATTCAGGCGATTAATCAAAAATCAGATTGCACACAATTGGAGATCTCCAATAAACCACTTTAAGTTTTTGCACAATAGCTGAAGTGTGTGCCATCTGATTTTTCATTAATTGCCAAGGTTATGAATGGTTCATTATACATTCAAAGACCAGTAATTATGGCACCAGTACAAACAACCAAGTCTAAGTGACTAAAGTACAGTATTGTATTTGCATAAAGACGGAGTCCTTTTGAAAAACTTTAATCTTCGTAATGGTTTTATGTATTTTGTTTTTTTTTTTTTAAATGAAAAGGTACTAAAAGCAGTATCCCTAATACTGCTGGTTCCGACTTGAATTAATGTAGCAAAAGCAGCTAAATAACAGATCTGCAGAAGTCAGTTATATATAAACCTGGCTGCAGTGAGAGTGATACTAGATATTTCCAACAGTGTTATAACTGCATTCAGTATTAAATTGATCAGTTAAGTCCATCATGTGATCTCCAAGTTGTACTTTATTCAAGAATCAAAACAAACAAAGACTCTCATGAAACATGACATAGGTCATTTTAATGAACCAGTAATACAGATTTCACATAGATCTAAACATCTTTTTTAAAGGAACTATCCAGTGTGTTTGCGGTCAGTTTGCTAGGTTGAACTTTTTATCTACTGCCTCAACAAAGCCAGATGCATAGTGGAGTCTTGCATAATACAATGAACTGCATAAGGTATTTTCTAAGAGAAATATATTTACAAAAGTGCAGACTAGGGGGCAGATTTATGAAATTCACGTGAATAGATCGAAATTCGATCAAATTCCGCTCGTACGATTTATTGGATATTCAAATATGCAAATTTGGCCACTTCGATCATCGAATACCAAAAATTCGATAGATCGAATGATCGGATATTCGATAATCCGACGATCGAAGTACTGCCTACTTCGCCAGATTGAACCGGTATATTCGATCGTACGATTTCCTCGAGGAATCGAATACCGAGGAAAAAATAGCCTAAACCTCTTCAATAAGAATTCGATAGTTGAATGCTTATCGAATTTCGAACGAATTCGAGGGCTTTTTAGTGAATAATAGTAAATCTGCCCCTAAGTGAATCTCACTTAGAGATTAAAGTACATTTTGAGGGCATTTCATTTCCTGTTGTTACTGGCTCTTTAAAGACAGAATTCAACCCCTTATTAAAAAAAAAACCCTATCCCACATATACCCCCCTCCCTCAGCCTAGCTGGTACCCTGAGTAAATGCCCCTAACTTTTTAATAGGGATGCACCGAATCCAGGATTCGGCCTTCTTCAGCAAATTAGGGCCAGGGAGGGAAATCACGTGACTTTTTGGCACAAAACAAGGAAGTAAAAAATGTGTCCGCTTCCCATCCATAATTTGCATATGCAAATTAGGGTTCGGATTCGGTTCGGTATTCGGCCAAATCTTTCGGGAAGTATTCGGGGGTTCGTCCGAATCCAAAATAGTGGATTCGGTGCATCCCTACTTTTACTTACCCCATGGTGCAGATTCAGGGCATCAGAGTTCACAGCAGCCATCTACTTCTCTTCAGAATTCTTCAGGAAGATAGCTCCGTATTGGTGCATGCACAGTTGGAGCAATTTTCCGGTTTGCAACAACTGCCCATGTGCCGAAAGTCACAGAAATTGCTGAAGCGCCAGACGAAGACTCGAAGATTTCGAAAGAGAAGAAGATGGCTGCCATGAACTCTGATGCCCTGAATCTGCACCGAGGGGTAAGTAAAAAGTTAAGGGGAATTTACCTGGGGTAGCAGCTAGGCTGGGGGTTCTATGTGGGGTAGGGTTATTTTAATAAGGGCTTGAATTTTCCTTTAAACACAATCACATGCAGTCCCTAGAAACAATTTCAGTATTACTGATGCAACACATCAGAGGAAAGCTGATAAAATTAATTAGAGTGTATTTTAAAATATCTTACTGTGAGAAGAACCAACAGGCCCATCATGACTCCCAGCATTAGATAGAGCTCATCTATTAAACCTGCTGCCCATAAGGGTCCCAGAATTGTTGCCAAACCACCAACAGACCTTCTCAGTCCATGATTGAATCCTGTAAGGCAATATGGCAAAAGGTCACAAAGATGAATACACAGATATATTGACTGGGGTGAAAATCAGGCAGAGTTACCGTGAATTTCTAGTAAAGTTTATATTGTTTTTTCTTATGCTTTTCTTTTCAGTTTCTATAATGGGGCCAGAGAACATTAGTAAGCCTGGCAACATCCTTGGTTTTACTTCTGTATGTATATCTTTATTTATATAGCCCTATTTGTGTGTGGAGCACTGTACTTTTGATTATCAACTTTACTACGAGTAGTAACATGTATGTGCTGGTATTCAGGTTGTGTTTTATTAGGGAATTTTATGGTTGTTTTTTCAAGTTTTTGAAAAAGGCAAAATAAAACTGCATTAGCATCAGAGGTTGAGAAAGAAGAAAAACAGGTGGGATTGAGGGACATTCAATAAGATATGCCACTGAATTGTTTGCACCAGTTGACAGATATGCACATGCTGGAACTGGAGAAAGAAAAAAAACATCAGTTAATTTAAGTCTTTAGAATAATGCCTGGACTGGGGTCACAATTTTATCCTAGACACTTGTAAATCATGAATCAGTTCCAGCAGGGCATACGCATTTTGTATTTCCAATTACAACAGAACCCCAATTTCACACACCTGGATTTAAAGTTTTATTTTTGTAGTTGATGGGTTGTTCACCTTCGACCAACTAGTTGTTTTCAGATAGATCACCAAAAATAACAGCTTTTTCCAACTATTTTCTATTTGTGACTGTTTTTCTAATATTGAAGTGTAAAGTGTCATTTGTCACCTTCTAAAGCAGCTCTGGGAGGGGGGGGTCACCAACCCCCTAGCTGTTCTAAATGGATATATTTAATGGATACATTTCTTATCTTTGTCCCTGCTGCAGCTGTTAGAACTGATACAATAGTTGCAAATACTTCAGAGATGCTGCTGAGAAATGTATCAACTAAATGTTGCAAAATTGTAACAGGTTAGAGTCTGCACCTGAATTACTGAGCTGCCAGACTCAAACACCAGACAGGGACATTCAACTTTAAACCTAGATTTTGGAAAATCAGAAAAAAAAAAATAATTGAAAGTAACTGAAAAAAGTCTTTATTTCTGGGGAACAATCTGAAAATAACTGAACTAAAAAAAAAGTCTTTGGATGGTGAACATCCCAGGCAAGTTGTGGGTTTTCTTTCCTGGAGTTTACACTATTTTGACATCACCCAATGGAAAACTTAAAATTGAGGTTCTACTGTAACTCTCAAACTTCTATGAGGTCCCCCATAGGCTAAAATGGCAATTTGGCAGCTTTAAGCTGGCGAATAGTCGAAGTCTAAGGTTTTTTAAAGTAAGTACTTCGAAATTTCAAATTTTTTAAATTTTAAAAATTCGAATTTTATTAGAATTTTCACTTCGACCTTTAGTAAATGTGCCCCATAGAGTAAAACAACAGGATTGCTGTGACATAACAGCGTAGATTTTTACTGGGCAAAACTATTACTTATGTCTAAGCATGTCAGTGCAACAAAAACAAACTGAAATATTAAAGCTGATTCATGTGACAGTCCTTCAGAATGCATTCATCTGTTTTGAGGGGTCGAATGACATATTGTTCTGTGGAGTGAGAGTAGCACTGAGCACTATCACCTGTCTTTGTTCTTTGCTCCCTGATGCATGTCACATGCAGCTATGCTCTCAGATTTTCATGCTGAATTTATGTTTAGTACAGAAGGATACATATTATGACTAGTTTTATGGCTCTGTTATGTATTAGCTACAGGTAAGAGATACCTGTAACTTTTCCCAGCAAATTCCTATAATGATACTAACTTATGCTGCAGGCAGATTAGTCAAATAAGTGCAGTTATAGGAGAATGCTACAAGCTACTTGGGCTAAGGGCTCGTCCAGACGAGAAGATTCGAGGAGATTAGTCGCCTGGCGACAAAACAGCACATTTTTGAGGTGACTAATCTCATTGAATGGCTTGCTCGTATATTGAACCCGCTAGCGTTAAAGTCGCCGGCGCCTATTCACACGCGGCAATACGTTTTTAAAAGTCGCTCGAAATTGCCTCGTGAGGCAATTTTGAGCCCCTTTGAAAATCGTGTCGCCGCGTGTGACTAGGCGCAGGCGACTTTAGTGCAAGATACTAGCAAGCCATTCGGGCTTAGTCGCGGCGATTAGTCACCAGGCGACAAATCTCCCTGAAATCTTCCCGTGTGGCCTTACCCTAATGGCAAATTGGTTGTTTTCTCTGCAGACATATATTTGCCAGCAGAGAAAAGCCAATCTGCTGGCTTCCTCTTTCTGTGTGCAATGACAGGCTTGTAAGCACACATAGGGAGAGGATTTCAGCATTGTGGCTTCCCCTGTATTGTATTTTACATTTCTGTTATTACAAAACAGATATACAAATTACAACAAAACATTTCTTATACAGGTTAAGCTTACCCTGGGTATTTTTAGCTGTCACTTTGGAGAACAGAGATACCTGACATGTAGCCACAAATGGCAGTCCAAGAACTTGGAGGAAAACCCCAACCACAAACTCCGCTAGCAAAAATCCATAGCTTCCTGTAAAGGAGGTAAACATTGTAAAAATTCAAACATGGACAAAGTTAGAGCAAAGTGGGATGGTCACAGGTAGCTAAATTACATAAATCATGATCAGATTGATGGGCAGCTTTTCAGCTGGCACTTCTCAGGATGGTTTTGTCTAGTCATGCTTTGAAATTAAAATGATCACAGAACAAAAATTCCTCCTTGACACCTGGAAGATACAATACAAAGTAGGAAGCATGAGTCAGCACTGACCGATAACTGCCACAATTCTGCAGTACATTTCAGTTAAAAGGTATTCTGTCAAGATTTTTATGATGTAGTTTTTATTTCTAAATTACACTGCTTACACTGCAAATAATTCACTATGCCATATAAAAGTGTATTTGTAAGCTGTAATATTGGTGTATAGGGAGCCATCTCCAGTAGTTTTGCTGGTCATGTGCTTCCATAAAGAGCTAAAACAGCACAATAGAACCTCTTTATGGTAGGCTATTGTTTCTCATTGTAACTGAAGGTGTCACAGTGGAACTTGGATTTTACTATTGAGTGCTGTCCTTAGATCTACCAGCAGCTGTTTTCTTGCGTTAGGAAGCTGCTATGTGGTTATCTTACCATTGTTATGTTGTTAAGCTGTCAGGGGGGGTTAAGGGAAGGGGTGACATCACTAAATATTTGCAGTACAGCAGTACAGAGTGACTAAAATTTATTAAAGCACACGTCACTTGACTGGGGGGCTCCTGGGAAATTGACAATATGTCTGGCCCCATGTCAGATTTCACAGCAGTATTCTGCTGGAGCAGCACTATTATCTGATGTGTTTTGAAAAGAACGTTTCCTATGACAGTTCCCTTTAACAAATGCTGAATGCCATCAGTAAATTAGGCCATACCAGAAAGGTTGACAATGTTGCCAGTTGATCAGATCTATTCCCAACCTGCGCACCCATACATACTGTATATACCTTAACAAATGAAAGACGGGAATAAACCATGCTAACCTCTGGGTTTTGCCATAAAGACAAGGCACCAAATACAGGAGATGTTACAGACAAAGAGCCCAAATATGAGAAGCAGACGATCTGAAGTGCAGCGACCAAGGGCACGAACAACAAGGAACCCAATCAGCATCTACAGAAGTACAGAAACCACTTTGGTTTTTTTTTTTATTCAACTGTGAGAAAATGCTCGACCTGCTGACAAATAATGCAGATCTACATTATCAGAGAGCCCCATTTTAAAATGCTTTTGCCCTTACATAAAAAATACAGTTTGATGTTCCAGCAGAATGTGTGTAACTGTGAATGGTAAACCTGATCTATAAAATAAGTTTATATCACCTGTATCATTTTACTTAACAAAAGACTATTGAACAAAAAGAAAAAGACAAAATTTCTGCTGCACTGCTCCTACATAAGTATAGACTGTTATATTTAGCACTGTATAAGGTACCAGATGGGGCACTTCATATAAATGAGCAGTACTGTGGCAACAATGGAAAAATTAAATACAATGCAGTTAGTGCAGTCCTTCTAGACTTTTTAGCAATTCTCCCAAGAATTCTACTCTTATAATTTTTATTTACTTTCCCCATATACTGTAACTGAGGGTCCTTGGTGTGGCCAGTTGCATTAATTTTGGCAAATCAGGTGTAATTGTTGAAGGAGCAGTGTAATTGCCCCCTTGCGACCACAATGACACTGGATTTTTGGGAAAAAAACTCTACATAGTATAAAAAAAATGGCAAATGCTCTCAAAATTGCACTTTGCTCACTCCACTTACATATGTGTAAGAAATAGGAGGAAAGAAGAAGAGTTTCCATACAGTCATATTATAACAAACCTCAATTCCACAAAGGAAATAAAGGAGTGAGTTCTGCAGATCTTGGAATCCAAGGTACGTCTGAGCCAACGGAGTAACTAGTGTCTAAAACAATAATAGAAGTTTTTGATTAGTCCAGATTTACCTTTCATTTTATGCCATCCCCCAGCCCTTGACACTCACTTCCAATGCGGTTTGATTAAAAAGGGTTACAAATTGTGCAGTCAGGAGTACAATCACCTCTTCCCGTAGAAGCCCTGCAAAAAAAAAAAAAAAACAACAAATAACAGCTAAATCTAAATATATGAAGACAAAGTTGTTCTTAAAAAAACAAATTCTCTCACCACTTAACCGATCCATAAGAGACTTTTTTCTTAAATCCTCAGGTTCTGAATCTTTAGTGATATTTGATAATGTGGAGTGAATATCCCCCGTAGAAGAGCAAGAAGATAGAGCTTTATCATCCGTGGAGGAACTTAAAGCAGCATGGTCTGTTATATGATTATGCTGAAGAGTGCCATACAAGTTATTACACTCTTTATTTCCACTCTCTCTCGGACACAACAGAGGGTCCTGTTCCTCATCATGTTCATTTGGAGGGGTCAGCTTGATGTCATAAAACATGAAAAGCACCAATGGTTGCATAAGAGTCCAAAGAGCACACATAAAGATCTAGAAATGAACAAATGGCATAAAAACTGCATATAATGTTAATGTTTTAAAAACGAAAATGTTGTGGGGGAGTCAAATAATTGGATGTGATGTGGTGTGGGGTTGTACAGCCTGACAGAACAGTACAGAAAGCAGGGATCAACTACAGGTTGTAAAATCGTGTACAAAGACGAGTAGGTTTGCAAGTCAAACATAACACAGGTAATTAGACTTAAAAAAATGCTTTTTTTGGCAGAAGTACATCACACTGAAGTAACAAAGAATGGAAAGTGCTACTGAACAGATGTGTGTGCTTGTAGATCAAAAATCTATCAGAGCAATGTGACACTTATACAGCTCACTAGGAAGCCAGCTACTGTTGAATAACATAATTGCAATTGATATCAGGTCTGAATCTCCTCTTCTATTGCACCAAAATCACACAGTCATTTGGACCTCCCATTCTATTAAACAGTGTCCGTTTCTCCTGTTTTATTTTTAAACAACAAGGACAGGTAACATACCATGTGTCACTGCACAAAGTCAACAAAAACCAAGTTTTACAAAAGAAGGGAACATTAATATAACTGTAAAAAAAACAGTCTGTTACAATGTACAGTTCCCATAGTATTTTAAAAAAATTTTTTTATAATAAAGAAAGTATATTGTCAAAAGGTATTCGTGGATAAAAGGAGGGGGGGTTCTGGTAAGGGTGGGGATGGGAAGGAGTGAAGAGAGTTTGGGGGTGAAAAGGACACTATGTAGTAAGTGGTGAATGGATCAGCCAGAATGGGACAATGTTCCTCTATACAGAGTGACCATACTTCATAAAATTTACCCATCAAACCTTTTTTGAAGATATGTAAGTTTTTACAGTGGAATATTACCATTAACCACATTCAGCCTTTTAGCAATAGCATCAGTGAATTATTTTAAAGATTATAATACAGGGATTAGACTAGTCCATATGTAAAAATATAGCAGGGGCGGAGTACATCTAGAATATTGAAGTGTTGGTTTATCTTATGTTAAAATATTGTATTGAGTATTTGACTTTCCTTATGGAAGCTATATAAAAATGTCTATAACAAATGTTGCGGACAGCTATAACTCTAATTTTGCTTGTGTTGTTTTAAGAAAGCAAGACCCAAGTTGTAACCATGGTATTTGAAATCTTGGTGAGCAACCCCACACTTTTAACCTTAAGGAAGCATTAAAAAAGCTCCCTAAATTATACCACTGGAATATGTACAAATGAAATATTGTTTCTAATTTATACCATAAATTATAATTATAGCTTTAAGCAAGCAGAGTACATTAGCACCTTTATCACCATTGATGGGAACTGGTGACTAATGGCTAAACTCAATTAAAGTAGATCTCTACCATAATTAAAGATAATTTAACGTTGAGCAACCTCAACATTTTCAGTGGTTTAAGGGCAATGGCACAGGAGACATATTGTCCGCTGCGGAGATCCAGCAGAAAACAGTGGTGGACCAAACACACCTGTCACTGCAAATCATTTTATGTAATTGAAAATACCCTGACGGATGCACACAGGGCATCTGTGCAATTAGATTAGCCTCTGTGCAAACTGCTCAAGTCAACATTTTGACTTAAAGTTATTTTAAATAAGGTCTGTTAAGCAGCAGGCTATGCTCAATTGTTTCAGGAGGCAGAAGAGGTACAGGCCCTTACTGGACTCTGACTGACTGGAGGCAGTTGTGGGAGCACTCCAAGACCAAATAAAAATACAAAGGAAGTGCAGCTGATCTGGCCAGCGTAGTTACAAACATAGAAAAAAGAATTGATAAAACCACATTACCATGTCCCCTGTTTTTAGTATCTAAGAAAAAGCTAATAGAAGGCGCACACTCCAAATTAAACGAAGGGAGGCTACCCACTAAAAGTCTCCAAAGTAAATCATGTAAAGCAAAAAAGTAAGGATTGCACACTCTATTTAATAAATAAGAAAATAAAATGTATTCCATGCCAGTCACAAAGAAATGCAACAGCATATTGCCGAACGCGCTTCATCACGGGCACAAAATAGAAAACAAAAAAAAGGCAGGTCTTGCCTTTTCTTGTTTACTTAATAGAGTGTGCGATCCTTACTTTTTTGCTTTACATGAATAAGTGCATGCATTTTGCAAAATATATGCATTAGCTTAGATAATAAATTCATTTGTGAAACAGGGGACCAGGGAATGTGTGTTTATCATTTTTTCTTTTTTGTATGTTTGTAACTATCCGGGCAAGAGCAGCTTCACTTCCTTTGTATTTTTATTTAGCCTTTGAGTGCTCCCACAACTGCCCCCAGTCAGTACCTAGAGTTCTTCTGCAGTAAGAATGGCCAGACTTCCATGTGGTTTTAACAACCCCACACCAGTCCCATTAATGGTGGTCTTATGCCTTTAAAAATAGCTGTTGGTTTGGGCAATCACTCTCTTTTTAAAAGTTGCAGGTGGGAGAGGAAGGACAAGCCTATGAAACCATTGCTTAGATCATGACAACCTCTCCCCTAAAAATGTTGTGACATAGGAGAGAATCAAGCCCAGTTAGACAAGTCAGCAGGGAAGAAGGGACAAGCCTGAGAAAATAAAAAATGCTTTGCTATTGGTAACCCCTTTCCCTTATAAATGCTGAGGCAAAGGAGAGGCTCAAGCTCAGTTAGATCAGTACTTTGGTGCTGGTCTGGGCAATCACTCTCTTTTACAAGCCTTAAGCAAGGAGTAAGGAACAAGCCTGTTTAAAAAAATGAATGCTTTGGTATTGGTTAACCTTATAAAAAGCTACTGGGGAGGAATAAGTCCATTTAAGCCAATGCCTTGGTCTGGAGAAACTGACCACCATATGGGGTTTACCCCCATGGTGAGTTATCAAATTTTTTATCGTAATTTTGCAAAATACCTGCATTAGCTTAGATACTAAATTAATTTGTGAAACAGAGGTCCAGGGAATGTGCACATTTATTTTCTTTTCTTTTTTGTATGTCTCTGACTGACTTGCCCAGGCTGATCTGTGAATTCTGGCAAATGCCAGAGGAGCTGCTGTACAAAGCCACAGACAGTCACTACTTAGTGGGCTGGTGGGGGCTGTTTGGGCCTCTGTGTACTTGAACTGCCAGAGCTGATTTTGAACACCAATCCAGGCCTTGTGCATCTCATTTTATATGAAAGTGGGACATATAGTAAAGATAGATGTATATTATAAAATACAATAAAATCAGAATGTGTACATTTCAAAATATATATGTTTCAAGGGTTTTGTACTGTATATAGCAAATTAATTTAGTGTGAAGTTTGCAGTCATAAATAACAATTTCCAATAAAATCTCTAAAAATGATATACTTACACCTGGGGCTGAGTATTTGTCTACATGGAATGGTCCTATTTGGAAATCACAGTATCTCAGAAACACATTAAATGCAGGGCCTGAATGGACAGAAAGTGTTTTAGGACACTGCAAAAGTG
The DNA here is from genome assembly GCA_024363595.1 of Xenopus borealis. NCBI lineage: Eukaryota > Metazoa > Chordata > Amphibia > Anura > Pipidae > Xenopus > Xenopus borealis. The sequence continues at coordinate 106,338,280 of CM044439.1, forward strand.
ATGCTGTATGCAATTAAAAGATTTAAGATTAATGTCAGTCGCCCCCTACTGGATTAAATTACAAAACAGTTTCTTCCTTTTCTCAGTTTTCCTGGGCCAGTGCAGTTTTTATTGAAACAGAGTACCACCCTGGTAAAATAATATTTACAAATTAAATCACTGGGGAAGGGGGGGGGGGTAACCATTATATTTCCACCTTGGATATTTTCAGACTAGCTGGTAGATCTGCATCAGCAGATGTGGGAGTAAAAGGAGCCACAGCTCCACTTCACTTCCCATTTTTCTGATAATTCACGCTTTCGGCACAAATGAACAGAACAATAGAAAGATGGCCATATTTCATGGCTCAACCAGTTCGGTAACTATAAGTAAAACCAGTGTATTACCACCTTTAGAAGGAACACTGCACAAAAGTACTTAAACAGTTCAAAGTTAAGCAGGCTGATAGTAGCCTCCCTTCAGCATAACAGCTAAACATGTTGTCTGCTAAGTCTCTGCAATAATCCCCCATTTTATCCCTTTAGAAGGCTTAAATCAGTTACAAGGTAGGCAAGTCATATAACCTGCTTGGATTTGGAACTGTTCATGTGCATCTCTGTGCAGCAAGAACAACCATATTGTAAAATTCCTCTTATGGAGGGACCCATATGAAAAAATTGATGAAATAAAGACATCTAATTAAACATAAACACTCCATTGTTATGCCTTTACAGATACAACAAACAATAAAAAAAATTAACAGCACAACAAATAAGTCTGTGAAATTCTGATGTCAATGGGTAACAATTGACATGTTCCAGTGCCATAGCAACACACAAAGGGCATAATGATTGCTGGTACTACCGGCAGCAACAATCCAAAAATATACATAATTACTGATGAAAGGGTTTTGGTTCATGTTTTTTGGTACTAAATGGCCATACAGGGCAGCTGCTTTATGTC
>CM044439.1:106358093-106381069 GCA_024363595.1 Xenopus borealis
AGATATAGCACAAAGTACATCCATTAACATATGTGTCAGGCTTAATTATGCAAAGATTGTATTGGGTATTCTATAGGTGGCACACACCAAATTCTACAAATATACCATACTATTTATCTCCTATCTTTACTGGAAAAAACTGGCAAAAAATTACCAAGTGATATCAGGGATACCTGGTTTGAATAAAAAGCTGTGTCATAAGCATTTAAGCTCTTCATATAAAACAACATCCTATAAAAACAAAATCCTTCATATAAAACAATAACCTGCTTCTTCTGCCTCGAGTGCAGGCCCTCATTGCCGACTCAGAGGCTCAACTGCCATAACACTAGTGAATGCTGTTATATATGATACAGCAATTCTTCTTCACTAATATGTTTTCATGCTTCCTACTGTGAATGTTCAACTAAAACACTCTTCTCGTGCTCTACAATACCTACTGGAGAGCAAACAGGGAATTCCTCAAATTATGGGTCAGTTCCTGAAAAAAAAGATATAATGAGTGGTCAGTCCATAATTTGGCCATTTAAATTATGATCAAGCAGACAGACAAAATCCAAAGGATACAAACATCAATATTATTAGCTGAACTCTGGTTATTATGCACACCAACTTTGACTGATGACTGGTAAGTCAATTGTTCTGTATATAGAATGATGAATAGTTAGAATGAAGACTACTATCTTGGAATGATGTCTTGTAGGCAAGTTTGATTGGCAGAATTTGGAAATCAAGTGTCAGGTATAGAGCTCAGTGGCAGCCTTAAAGAGGCACTGACACCAGAAATTAAATTCTTTTTACATCTATCATAACATTGTCTTTGCATACTTTTTATAATTCTGCCATAAAAGTATTTTATTTGTATTTTAATTGTTTTTGCATTACTTATCTGATCCCCAATGTTCCTTTATGAGGGGACTTCCATATTTGTGAGGTAGGAGTCTGTTAGCATCAGGAACTAAAACTGACAGGCTGAGAAGGGACAGTCAGGTTGACAGACAGTGAAGTTTAGGAACTTAAAGTAACAATTATTGACAAAAGCTGAAATGTCAGGGAAAAAACAGTCAACATGACCTATAGGTAACTTTAAATGTACATTTATATTTTGAAAAGTTGTTTTTTAGTGTCAGTATCACTTTAAATGCCAGCAGTGCTGTGTTCATGGGGGGAAAGCAGGTCTCTGTGCTCCATTTTGGGCCTTGTGATTCACTGATAAGTGTATAGTATATATACATCATAGCAAATCTAATATATCAAATGAACTTTTGTAATTGTATATTGTATCGAACGCAGTACCACATTTCTGTTTTTAGCTATGAATACTTCAATATTATTTACCTCTAAATGATTCAAACCTAAATGCAAAATAATTTTTTGTTCCTGCTTTGTGATTGAAGAAATCATGATATCTGATTAAAAGAGATTAAAAAGATAGTTTATATCTAACATTAAAAGTTTTTTAATAGTACAAAATGTATGCTTTTCAAATGAGTTTTTATTATAGTATTACTGTTTTTCAACAGAAAGAGAGGAACTGTTTTGCTAATTGAAAACTCTTGAATCAGTCACCAGCCACTTATGCCCCCCTGAACAGTCTAATGACTCATTCTGCAGGTCAAAGGAGAACTCGACATCAGAACGCACCAGACAATACGTGGGCCCATGAGTAGGTGTGGAACATACATTCCTGAAATGCTTTTAACTTTCTTGTCTCTGCACAATGTATAATTCATATTAAGTGGTTAAAATGAGGCAAGTCACATGCCAAAGTGACATCTAAAATAATGCAGGCTTAACTAACACAGAGGACATACAAAACCAGAAGTCAAGTTCCACCTCAGCAAGTCAAAGTGCACCTTTTGCAAAGTTCAGTACAAAGTTTCAGAGAGCATGCTAGTTCATATGCCATGGCCTGTAGCATGTGTAGTCGGTTTAGACATTGTGCCTGAGGCATTTTTTTGCTCAAATTTGTGATCAAAAGATGCAAAATTCCTCCCATTGCTTGTTACTGGTCTCACATATAGGGTTGCCACCTTTTCTTCAAAAAAATACCGGCCTTCCTATATATTTAGCTTTTTTTCCTATTAATTACATTGGGATCAACCATCAAAAATACCGGCCAGGCCGGTAAAATACCGGCCAGGTGGCAACCCTACTCACATATAAACCCAAACACTGGCTTTATAGCGATGATCACATCTAAAAAAATATGCTCATTTTCTTGATCTTTTTCAGAATTAAGATTCACATGAAAATAACCATGGCTGTGAATTTAATTTCTATGCATATTAACCTTTTATATACAAACACTGCTGTGTGCTAGAATGGCCTTAGGCAAACTCCATAGTAATTATATAAATATATTTCTATAAAAAATGAGGTACAGTAGCCTGTAGTGCATTACAGCTTGTATTGTGATATGGATATGTTGATCCTCATTTATGATAGATTACTTTAAATCATGTAAATCACCAGTACCATATGTGTGAAAAACGTAACACTTTTTGGCATATATTGTAATCAGTATTTATTATCTCGCTGCTTATTCTGCGTACTACTGTGAAGCAATGAGATAATGAACATGTTGCTATTTTAAAAGGCATAACCAATAAATCTCATTACTCCATTTAAAGCTGAAGTCCTTGAATTGAGCTATTCTGGTTAAATGAATTCTGGTTAAAATTGTGTTATTTTTCAGTCGCAGCTTCTATATAACTATGTAAAAATATTATTATAAAATGATCTGAAGGTATAGGACTGTGACAAACCCCACCAAACTATAATGTATAAATGGTGTGTGTGAGGTGTTAGAATTCATAGACCCCTCTATTAAAGTTATTTAAACTGAGCTATGGCAATATGGAAATGTTGAAGTTAACAGAGATTATCCCCCATCGGGGTCAGTGACCCCCATTTGAAAGTTGGAAAAGGTCAGAAGAAGAAAGCAAATGATTAAAAAATTAGAAAAAATGAAGACCAATTAAAAGGTTGCTTAGAATTAGCCATTATATAACATACCAAAAGTTAACTTAAATGTGAGCCACTCCGTTAACAATGATGTAATAAAGAATATATAGAATTATAAATTATTGTCTGGCCAAGAGGCCTTCACTGAAACTGTGAGCCCATGTTAAGTGAATCTGCCGTACCTTTAAACTACATTTTTTTTGTAGGGAGGAATCCTGTAGTTTTGACTATTGCCTTCTTTGGTGTACATAGAATGGCTGCTATAGTTACAGACACCCCTCCCTTGCAAAGGAAACAAAGTTATATTCTTGTAATCACAAGCACAAAGCAGCTTTATCTCCTAACCTCTGCTCCCACTTTTCTGATCACTATAAAGTCAGGCAACAGTTTTTAAAGGGATACTGTCATAGGAAAACATGTTTTTTTCAAAACGCATCAGTTAATTGTGCTACTCCAGCAGAATTCTGCACTGAAATCCATTTCTCAATTCAATTTTGAAATCTGACATGGGGCTAGACATTTTGTCAATGTGACTTGTGCCAGCACTTTAGGAGGGAACTGCTTTCTGGCATGCTGTTGTTTTTCCTTCTCAATGTAACTGAAGGAGTCACGGTGGGACATGGGTTTTTATTATTGAGTACTGTTTTTAGATCTACCAGGCAGCTGTTATCTTGTGTTAGGGAGCTGTTATCTGGTTACCTTCCCATTGTTCTTTTGTTAGGCTGCTGGGGAGGGGGTAATGGAGGGGGTGATATCACTCCAACTTGCAGTACAGCAGTAAAGAGTGACTGATAGTTATTAGAGCACAAGTCGCATGACTTGGGGCAGCTGGGAAATTGACTATATGTCTAGCCCCATGTCAGATTTCAAAATTAAATATAAAAAAAACCTGTTTGGTTTTTTTGAGAAATGGATTTCAGTGCAGAATTCTGCTGGAGCAGCACTATTAACTGATAAACAGTCCGTGTTATGGTGTTTGTGCAAGATGCCTGTAGGTGTCACTGTGCACAAGAGTATACTGTGCATACACAAAAGGTTCTATACTGCTTAGTGTGCTAGAGTTGAAGTTACTGTTGAAGTCTAATGGCTGCATGAAACTGCTAATAAAGCACTGTTATACTCTGCTCATCCTCAGCTACCAAAACATAACAACCTGGAGATCAGGGGGCAAATTCACTAATCGGCGAAAATTCACTAGCGTTGGCTTCACCAACGTTCACCGCACTTCGCCAGGCGAATTTTCACCAGCACTACACAAATTCACTAAGATGCAAATTTGCGTTCAGGGTGGCAAACGTTAGCGAAGTAGCGCTACCGTTAGTTCGCCAGGCAAAGCGCAGTTAGGCTAGCGATGCCTAATTTGCGTAATCACGATCCTTCGTCAGTGCGCAACTTCGCCTGGCGTAAGGGTGCGAAGTTGCGTAATGACGTCACACTGGCAAATTAGCGCTAGTGTTAGATGCTTCCTGCTTTAGTGAATTTCCCCCCAGATGTCTCTTCCAAACCCTGGTGAGTCTACCATACCTTTTACCGGGCCCAGATTTGTGGAGAGGCCACCTAGGCCCGGGCCTAAGGCGGCAGGATTTTAGGGGCCGGCATGCTGCTCAAGCACACCCACACCTTTTACTCAGGCCCAGACTGGCAATCTGTGGGTTCTGGCAAATGCCAGAGGGGCTGCTATAATGTGCCATAGAAAATCAGTATTTAGTGGGCTGGTGGGGGGCTGTTTCAGCCTCTGTGTGGGCTGATTGGGCCTCTGTGTTCCTGAAATGCCGGGCCTATTTTAATTGTCAGCCCAGATGTTTGGATCTTTATGTTTGAAAATTGCACTATTGCTGCTGACCAAGGGGAGTTTTCTGCTGCTAGAAAGTGTGCTTTGCTTATTCACTGCCTGGGAGCAGAGGGAGAGCATATATTCTATACTTTACCATCACCTGATGATACTTATGAAACTGCTCTTACTGTTATAAAGAACTTTTTCGTGCCAAGAGTAAATGTGGTTGCTTAAAGATATTCGTAATGGCGCATCCACCGAACAATTTGTAGCAGCTTTAAGAGAGCTGGTTGTTACCTGTGAGTTTGGCAAGTTAACAGATGAAATGCTAAGAGACCAAGTGCTTTCTATAAGAGATAGCCAGAGAGGAGAAATCAAGCGCCGAACGATGGATCATCACCGGATCGCCTTTTCTGAAGAGGAGCAGAAGTGCAGTATCAGTTTCTTAATAAAGACTTTAAAAATTTGACTCTTAAGGGCACATTTACTAAAGGTCAATTCAAATTTTGACATAATTCTGGGCTACTTTGACTATCATGAGGAAGGCAGAGACCTCACTGCATTTATCACCCATGAAGGTTTGTTTCGGTTCAAGCGTGTACCTTATGGACTGGCTTCAGCACCGAGTTGTTTTCTTCTATACTCCATGACATATCTGGTGTACACACAGTTAAGTTGAGACCAGATGTAAAACCAGTACGCCAGAAATTGAGGCGATTGCCCTACTCTATAAGGGAGACAGTCTGACAGGAACTAAAGAAACTGGTAGAGCAAGATGTGATTGAAAAATCAGAATCCTCTGAATGGGTTTCATCAATTGTTCTAACAATGGATAAAACTGGTGGTGTTAGATTTGGCAGCTTGGATCTCGCAAACTAGGTGGTCAAATAGGGGAAGTACTTCGACCATCAAATATTGGAATATTAGAATAAAATTTTATTCGAATATTCAAATTCGATTGTCGAATTTGCCTTATTTGCATATTCGAAGATTTGAATTCTAATTTTATGCAAATTCGATCGAACTTTGAACTCTTCACCCGAATTAAGTAAATCTGCCCAATAGAGAAAACATTTTCAGAACTCCGAGGAGCAAAATTCTTGGATCTTCAGAGTGTTTATCATCAAGTATTACTGCATGAGGAAGGCAGAGACCTCACTGCATTTATCACCCATGAAGGTTTGTTTCGGTTCAAGCGTGTACCTTATGGACTGGCTTCAGCACCGAGTTGTTTTCTTCTATACTCCATGACATATCTGGTGTACACACAGTTAAGTTGAGACCAGATGTAAAACCAGTACGCCAGAAATTGAGGCGATTGCCCTACTCTATAAGGGAGACAGTCTGACAGGAACTAAAGAAACTGGTAGAGCAAGATGTGATTGAAAAATCAGAATCCTCTGAATGGGTTTCATCAATTGTTCTAACAATGGATAAAACTGGTGGTGTTAGATTTGGCAGCTTGGATCTCGCGAACTAGGTGGTCAAATAGGGGAAGTACTTCGACCATCGAATATTCGAATATTAGAATAAAATTTTATTCGAATATTCAAATTCGATTGTCGAATTTGCCTTATTTGCATATTCGAAGATTTGAATTCTAATTTTATGCAAATTCGATCGAACTTTGAATTCTACACCCGAATTAAGTAAATCTGCCCAATAGAGAAAACATTTTCAGAACTCCGAGGAGCAATTCTTGGATCTTCAGAGTGTTTATCATCAAGTATTACTGCATGAGGAAGGCAGAGACCTCACTGCATTTATCACCCATGAAGGTTTGTTTCGGTTCAAGCGCGTACCTTATGGACTGGCTTCAGCACCGAGTTGTTTTCTTCTATACTCCATGACATATCTGGTGTACAATGCTACCTGGATGATATAATTGTCTACACTCCAACTATGGATCTTCATGACAAGTACCTAGAAAAGGCTCAGAAATGCATTGATTCTGCAGGACTGAAATTGAACCTTTCCAAATGTGACTTCAGACAAATTCAGCTATTTCTGGGTCATATAATTTCATAAGAGGGATTACTGCCTGACCCTGACCATTTCAACGTGGTTACAGAAGCACCTACTCCATCTGATTTTCAGACCTTACGAGCTTTCTTACGTCTTACTTCATGGTTTATTCCCAACTATGCTTCAGTTGTGGAGCCACTTAGAGCACTACTATGTGGAACTTCAAGCCTGGTTTGGTCAGAGATTGCTCAACATAGCTTTGAAATAGTGAAACAGTTAATTGTGAACAGTCCAGCACTAGCTTTATTTGATCCTGCCCTACACACTATGGTTACTACAGATGCTTCAGACTATGGCATTGGTGCAGTTCTCACACAGATCCATGCTGATCATGCAGAGAAAACTGTTGCATTTGCATCCAGAACACTTACAGAGACAGAGCGTAAGTATTCAACTGTTGAAAAAGAAGCTCTAGCATGTGTTTTGGCAACAGAAAAATGGAGAACCTACCTATGGGGTAGATAATTTACCTTATGCACGTATCATAGCCCTTTAACTATACTGATGACAACAAAAGGACTAGGAAGAGCTGGAATGCGTATAGCTAGATGGTCAGCTAATGAATTTCAACTACAAAATACAATACAAACCAGTTTTGAAAAATGTTAATGCTGATTGTTTGTCACGTTTACCTTATCCTGCAGCTTCTGATACGCTGGATGAGGACATAAAAGTTGTAGCACTGACTGATATATTATCATCTACAGTTACAGCTGCTGATTTTAAGCAAGCTTGCCTCACATGTCCAATTCAAGTAAAACAACCCGACATCTTACAAAGCAAATGGCCAAATGCTACAGTATTAGACACAAACTGTCATTAGTAGATGGCTGTGGAGCTCACCTCTTTCTTGTACCAGAGACCTTGAGGGAAAAGATCATAAAACTTGCACATGAAAGTCATCAAGGAATTGTACGTAGAACAAGTGGGGAACAAGTGTCCCAGGCCCGGGGCTGAAGGGGGGCCAGCAGTGCTGTACTTTCATATAACATCAGCTACAGTAATAACATTTCTGTCTACAGTCGTCAGCAGATATGGAAATCCAAAGGAGTTATATCAGACAAATGGACCACAGTTTGTCTCATATGAGTTTGAATCCTTTCTGAGAGAGAGGAATATTGTGCATAGGAAATCTTCAGTGTATTACCCACAAGCAAATGTCAAGAAGCCAAATGCAAGGCTTATATTGACAGAACATGTGGTGCAAGAGAAGTGTACTTTCAGCCTGGATCTTTAGTCAGAATTAAGAAACCATGGCCAGCTAGGACCATACACATATGAACTGTCTGATGGACGTATATGGAATACAAGTCGACTTGCTCCTGTTAGGACTTTGGAGATGTTCCATTTGATGAAGAACATTTTCCTACTCCTGATGCCAACTGTAGTAGTCCTGAAGAAAGTGAACCTATGAGGCGTACTGAGAGAATCAGAAAACTACCTACATGGAGCAAGGACTATGTGTTGTGAATGCATAATATTGCTTTAAGATGCATACAGTTTTATGGTTTCTGTTTATTACATTTACCCAAATGCTTTCCTACTATAGGGGGAATAGGTGGTGTTTGTGCAAGGTGCCTGAAGGTGTCACTGCGCATAAGAGTATACTGTGCATACACAATACTTTCTATACTTTTACACAATACTTTCTATACTGTTGAAGTGTAAAGGCTGCATGAGCCTGCTAATAAAGCACTGTTATACTCAGTTAACAAAACATGACACCTGTCACCTGACACACTTATTTAAGTCTGTGATGTGTGAAATGTTTGTTAGCAACTCCCATAAGCATATACACTTATTCAACTGTCTGACAACCATTTACTCCTTGCTTCATAGCCACAGCACCATACTTGGATACCTACAGTATAACTGTAATGCTCTAACAGAATACATAAACAATGCAGAACTGAATCTAATGAAGAGCTTTGTAACTTGTGCTATTTGTGATATAGAAATGTGGTCCTTAAGCAACTGGTATATGCACAATATATATAAAAAAAAGATGTATGATGCTTTTTCTCTAGAATTGTTTAAGTGTGAAATGTTTGTTAGCAACTCCCATAAGCATACACACTTATTCATCTGTCTTACAACCATTTACTCCTTGCTTCATAGCCACAGCACCATACTTGGATACCTACAGTATAACTGTAATGCTCTAACAGAATACATAAACAATGCAGAACTGAATCTAATGAAGAGCTTTGTAACTTGTGCTATTTGTGATATATAAACATGGTCCTTAAGCAACTGGTATATGCACAATATATATAAAAAGGATGTATGATGCTTTTTTTCTAGAATTGTTCAAAAAGTCAAACTGACTGTGTATTCTTTATGAAGAGCTTATTTTAGCTAAATATCTATCATCTATCTATCTGAATGATATCTGACCAAAAATTAGGCACATAATTCTGGAACTTTTGAAAATCCCATGAGATAAAGAGCACATTGGAGCATTGATGTAGTCCTCATCTGACAAGTTTCCATAGCCATACAGAGGCCAATAAAAACTGCCAACTTAGACCCGTCTAGAGCAAGTCGGCAACTTATCAGCCAGTTTGTGGGGCCCATTGACAAGGCTGCCCGAACAATATATGTCCCAAAATTAGGCTGATTTCTAGAACGCTTGAAAAATCCACAGGATGAAAAGCACATTAGTGAGTTGATTTAATCCTCATGTAACAAGTTTTCCCAGGCTCCACTGGATGATCCAATTCTTGGCCCTAGGGTGATCAGACTAGCCTAATTTGACTCAACCTTTGGATGGCCAAATTGGCTCAATATCTGGTTGTGTATGGCCAGCTTTAAACTGTCTTAAACTATGCTGTTAGAAGCCTTATCCTTTCCCCTAAGAGAGAACTGACTCCTCTGCTAATTAAAAAATAATAGTGCACATATTGAATAGTTTGCTGTTCAAATGATTAGCATGGATACACAATTATCAGTTCAGGCAACCTAAACAATACTGGGAGGTGATAACTCTGCTTGATTAAATTAGAATATTGGTCGACTGTGAGTTGGGTCTGACCGTTAAAAATTATAGTAAGGGGCTGTATAGGTGCCTCACTGTGCAGGGACACCTAATGATATAGTTCATATAAGAAAAACAGGATTGTCCCTTCTAAAAAGTTATACTAAGCCCAACTTCAGTATTAGAAATGAAGGCTTAAAAAAATTAGGCATGAAGGAAACAAAAAAAGTGGCTTTAAGAATAAATTAGCATTAAATTGGGGTAAAATGCTTGTTTACACAAAAAGTTCATTCAGTTACACATTCACAATCCTTTGAACACCATTATTATTTTTTGTACACCTAACGTTTCAAACTCCATTGCCATTCTCATGCAGGCAATTAATAGCTAGCCAATTAGCACGTGTAAAGTATAGAAGTGATGTGCAGGCCGGGCTGAAACCTGTCCCAGCTAAGTTGAATTCCTTAAAAGCACATTCTTACCAACCTCAACATTTTCCTTTTTATTAATTTATTGCAGGGATGCCCTTATACTGTAAAAATTTGCTCTTCTAAAAGTGTGTCTTAGTAACACTCTTATACAGTTGTTTCTGCAACATAATGATAAGATACACCATGTTATGATCACCAATACAAATGCTAGAAATACATTTATTATTAGTTATTACCAGAGCCAAAAGAGCAGTTGTGAACTAGGAGAAAAAAATATAGTGTGACAATTACATTGTAGAATGATAACTTGAAGTAGAGCCCACAGTGAAAGTGGGGCTGATGGCTCTAAAAAAGCGTGAAAGAGCTTAATCCTGTCCATTTTCCCCAAAATCCACAGCCTAAAGGTGGCTATAGATGTAACAATTACAATCTTTCCTGCAATTTTCATAGGTCGAAGGAAAGATTGTTTGTTTCAATACACATGTGGTAGAGCTGAATCATCAGATATGCAGAAAGAAAACAATAGAACCTGTATCTGATGATTTAACACTCACAGTCAGATGTCCGGGTGCCTGTGTTAGTGTACCCTTTATATCAATGAATGTTTTGTTTTAGCAGGTGCCTTTATATTGATAATAGTGCTACTCCAGCAGACTTCTGCACTGAAATTCAATTATCCAATTCTCAAAAGAGCAAACAGATTTTTTTATATTCAGTTTTGAAATCTGACATGGGGCTAGACATATTGGCCCAAATTCACTAAAGCGCGAAGTGTCTAACGCTAGCGCTAATTCGCAACACAACTTTACAGGGGGCACATGTAAGGCAATAGGACAACTTTAATTAAGTTATTAAAGGTTTCCTGGGCTTGTGTAGTGGAATGTAGTGGCTGTAACATATACTGTAACTGGCGAAGTAACACTAGCTCAACTACGCTAACTTTCGCCAACCTGAGCGTAACTTCGTACTTTAGTGAATTTGCGTAGCACTGGCGAAAATTCGACTGGGGAAGTGCGGCGAACGCTTGCGAATTTTCGGAACCTAGTGAATTTGCCCAAATTCACTAAAGAGCGAAGCGTCTAACGCTAGAGCTAATTCGCCAGCATGACGTCATTTTGTAACTTCGCAAATTCACTAACAGCGACTCTGGCGAATTTTCACTAGATATGTAGATAGACTTGCGCAACTTCACACCCTTACACCAGGCGAAGTTGCGCATTAACGAAGGATCGTAATTACGCAAATTCACTAACATCAACTTTTTCCTGAACGTTACCACTTACGCTAGACTTTACTTCGCCTGGTCAGACCAAGCGAAGTTCAATACAATAGATAGGAGTTTGAAAAATAAAATGGAAAAAAGAAAAACGCTGGCATGTTTTACCATTGTAGGGTGATAGTCTGAAAAAGATAGTATTTTTTTGGGGGGTTACCCTCCTTCCCCCCTACATTTCCTAACATAAGGCAACACAACTATATAGGGGGCACATGTAGGGCAATAGGACAATTTTATTTTATTTATTAAAGGTTTCCTGGGCTTGTGTAGTGGAATGTAGTGGCTGTAACATATACTTCTATTAACTTAAGTTCCCAACGTATGCAAATTAGGTATCGCTAGCGTAACTGCGCTATGCCTGGCAAAGTAATACTAGCGCAACTACGCTACTGTTCTCCGACCTGAGCGTAACTTCACACCTTAGCGAATTTGCGTAGCGCTGGTGAAAATTCGCCTGACAAAGTCTGGCGAATGCTAGCGAAGCCAATGCTACCAAATTTGCCCCAAAGTGTGTTTCCCCCCAGTCAAGGTGTAGTGTTCCTATTGTGTGGAGTTGGGCTCTGTGGGTAGCCTGCCATGGAAGATTTCATTGTGCAGTAGTTTCCTAATAAAAAGTTCTTCCATATCATTGCATAATAATCTATTCATTTTGTGGAGTAATATGTTAGTCCTTTTGCAAGTACTGATATTTCCTCTGTAGTTGGAGAATTGTCTGTCAGGTTTACCACACATAAACCAAGCCAGTATTCTATCGTTTTCCATGATAACCAAATGGCATCATTTCATTGGAGTCTTTAATTTCAGCATCAATGCGTTTTATTCCAGACCACAAATGCACAGTGCAATTTCAAGGCACCATGTTTTTTTTATTATGGGTGTGCTCTCTAGTGCAAATTTCTGGCTTTCAGCATCGAAATGAACTCTGCGCATGATTCTTTAAAGGGTCACTTGTCACCCTAAGAAATAATTCCAAATTCTTTCTATTGTCAAGCAAAATAAACTTTACTTACACTACATAAATTATTTCAATTTTGCTGTCTTGTGTCAGTTTTGAAATTCACAATCACAGCATGCAGGTAGGTGCCATTTTCTAAACACTGTTATTTAGGCAAGCTTTGCATCATCCCCAAATCTTGTTTATGCACCATACTGGGGCATCTGATGCTCATACCTATGCAGTGCCAACACCTGCAAAATTGACAACAAGAGATGGACAAAGGACACTGTACCAATTATCCATGTACATATATATAATTTCAAATCCATAGTCACTAAGCTTCGCGGTGTGCTAATTTGATTGAAGTTGTCTAGGTGAAAGTATATCTGGTAGATCTGTTGTTGGATTAGCATATACGAGGGGGCCCATATACTGCTGAATTTCAGAGAAGATGGTACTATTTTATTCACCAGTGTTATCCATTTGGTCATCCGTAGAGAGTCAGGGCTCATCCACTTCATAACAATTCTTTTTTTTTTCATAGAACAGCACTGTTCTCCTGGAACAATTTTGGGGGATTATCTTGTCCACCAGACCCAGGAGACCACTGGATTTAAACTTTTAAACCAATACCTGTCGATATGAATACACTCTCACACCATACGAGAAAAACCTGAATTCACCTCCTGACATTTAGGACATTCTGCATTAAGTGATCTCCCCATTTTAAGCTAAGTTGGTGTGATATATACTTGGTGAAAGAATTGGATTTATTTCATGTTTAAAAATCTTTTGTTATATGTCTAACTTCATATTTGTGAATATAAAATAATGTGGACTGCAACGAGACAGTGCTCCTTTTGGCCAAATAATGATGATACAAAAGAACCCATAGGTTCCCTTGGCTTTCTGAAAAAGTAACTTTTCCAACTTTTTCCAAAAATTGCAATAGCTTTTTTTGTTTTTATATATTTATTAAACAAACATTATTGTGACCTTTTAAAAAATCTTCAGCCTATTACTTATAAAAGAAATAAAAGAAAAAGAAAAGAGAGAGAAGCAAACATAAAATGATTACCACATTACAAGAATGTATTTTTATAGGTTCTGTATACTTTGCAGCATTAGCACCTTTGTTTTACCAAATGTCGTCTCTGATGCACCCTGTCTAGTAAGATATTTTAACACAAGGTATTTCCTTTGCATTGGGTTAAATGACTGAAACCGTGAGATAGTTCCTTTTGGTTTGCCTTCAAGCATGCTCTGTGTATTTGCATAGAATAAAGATTTGCAATGCAGGAAACTTGCATTTGTCTTTTGAACTGTTCAGTACGAACATGTTTAAAATAAAATATGTAACTTATAATAACAGCTGTGATGACAGGAAAATGTACTTACACAATTAATTCAGACTGGAATACAAAATATTATTTTATTAGATTTATAATAATTTACCATATTCATGTAAACCTGTATAAATGATGCTGATGAACTGCAGGCTATCACATTACACTTTGCCAATTAAATGTTACATTTTTAAATAATATTTTCATTTTAACAGAGTAACTGTAGTTGTAATACATGTCACTTTAGGCAGAAATAGCTGGTGGTTCCACTTAAGGCACTCACAGGACTGTTTACCATTGTAGTATGATATTTGTGAAGTGAATAGCTTCATCCTGCAAACATCACTTCCCCCAGATAATTTTTGTAATTTTGGAATTGGGTGTCTCTTTGAAGTAATACCTGCTCCTTTTTGATCTTCTTCTGTATGTCACTAGTACTGCAGAGAATAACACATCCTGTTCTTTATTGTAGATATTCATATAAAGTTGTTATTATCTGCTATTTCCAGTATGAGAATATGAAAGCTTACATGTATTTTAAAGTTCCTCATCCCCATCATCTAGTGTAAGTTTTTCTAATTCTCCCTTTTCAGCCAGCTGGTAGTCTGCTTTTATAAATTTACTCCCAAAACGACGGTGCACAATGTAGGTGGCCCAAAACAGAGCTCCAGTTAAGCCTGCATTAAAGGCCAGATGCCAGCAGTAGAAGGTTGTGAGGAACATGAGATCAGCATGATCCTCCCCATTCCAATAATGGCCAGTGGGGGGCTTATACAAAATAAAAGCAACATGAAACAACCATGTTCCCTGAACCAGCACCAACCATGCTTTGGTAAACCACAGTTTGGGTTGGTTGGGCCACCAGAATTCAAAAATAAAGATAGCACATGTGATGGCACATGCAATAAGTAGCAAGAAGTGAACCTGTACCTCAACAGCTTCCTTCCCATGGGCGTGGAACTTAAGAAGAAGGGTGGTAACAAAAAAGGCAGCAGTAACTCCAGCATGTTCAAGTAGTGGGCAGCGTGTGGAAAGACAACTTTGACTTATGATATCCAATGCCCCACTCATGCAAAAGTATCCATACATGGTGGCATGCTGCCATTCATTAGGGTTCTGGAAATGAAAATCAGGATCACTTAAACTGAAGAAACGAAGTTTTTGAACCCCAAGTGGAAAGAAGAATTCTGCCATAACAGCCAAAAATCCATAAATTAACTTCATTACACCCTCAGCTGGCAAGGATTTCAGAAAACCACGGGTTGACTTGTTCCTTGGTGGATACTGGTCATGGCAACCATTGAGTACCATCCAGGAGTAGCGGACAGCATACAAGAGGCCAAAAGACAAGAAAGCTAATCCGGGAGAGATATGTCCTATGAAAGTACCCATCTGCAAGGTGCTAGGCCACGAGCCTGGGGTTGCACTAAAAGATAAAATAACTATAATAATGTTAGAATCACTTTAACGGGAAACACAAAGCAGTGTAAAAAAAATGTTAAATAAAGCAAAAAGTAACAAGGGTACTATCTAGATGTTAGCTGAGTTTAAAGCTACACAAACTATATGTCACCGGAGCTTAAGGCAACACCAATTTGCCTAAAAGTACATGGGAAGGAAAGGTCAGTGGAGATTATAGCTGATACAAAACTACACTGCCCTTTGAAAATGAGAGCATTTCGAAAAATGAAATAATTGTACAATTTTCTGATTTTTGTAGATTTATTGTGTTGTCTGCCAGTCATTGGATCTTTTGCTGATGTCTAGTTATCTAATCATTCTCTGTGTGGTTCAACTGCTATTTTTCTATTAGGCTAGAACCCAACACAGCCCACATATATTTGGAGAGGACCCAGGGTCCTTGAAGATACTTAAATCACAAATGTCCAGCCTGCTACCCACTCTTGCTAAGCATCAACATTTAATAGTGCTTCTGGAAGTTTTAGCTTGGAAACAGGCTGATGGTCGCAGGGCTTATATCACAAACATAAACTCAAATGTAACTTAACTACATAAAAGTTAACAAGTGAAATACCTAACTAAGCCCCCCTCCAATGTTGGTGGTCCATATCAGCAGAGCTGAAACTCACAAGAATAACTTGGTTCTGCTTTAATTCACTGTAATATTTTAGGTATTGACTGTATGTTTTAGTATATCATAGCCCCCCCAGTAGTGCCCCAGATCTGTGATACCTTCCTAGAACCAGTTGCATTTCGAAGCAAGAGAGCTTGATTTCCTCATTTTCTGGTATAGCATTGTACAGTACCTTTATTTTGCACAATTCCTTCTCTCCAATGTCTTAGAAGTACAGCAGTTTGAGAGTCAGTGAGTCTTCAGTGCCCGTTGGTGCTTCTGATGTACAGTAGCTCAGCAGCAATAGCAGGTGCTTTCAGGAGTGTTTGTCAATGATGGTTTGGTTGCTGAATGACAGAAATACTTAGGACACACCTGAGTTCTTCCACACACGCCCTCCCCCCACAGGTAGGCTCTCTGTGCATACAGTAGCTGTGTTAATAGGCTGTGAGTAGGGTGTGGGTTATGCAGTAGTAATGCATTTTAACAGAATGAAAAATGAGAGAGTGAAAGAAAAGGGAAATAAGCAGCTCGAAGGGTAAAGAGGAGGAAAAACTTGTGCTAAAAAAGCAAAAAATACACAGTAAAATTCAGTAATAAAAGTTATTTATATGATATAAAAGGGCTTATCTAAAAATTTATAAATGTAGAAGTCAGGTGTATGTTTAGTTGAAAAATCAGTGAGCTTCAGAAAATGGCATTTTGTATTCACAGTCCACTCAATATTATTGCTTCTATTTCTGTTTCCTTTTATTTTACATATGCACTCTGTGCCAACAGTCCCACCATACTATCTTGTGGTACTGCCCATTTCCTGTCCTTATTTCTCCCATTAACCTTCCTGTTGCCCATTAAATTGTCTCTCTCATTTGCAGACTCCTCTAATTGAGCCTCTGTCGTAGGACACAAAACAGAGTATTTGTACATGCCTATTTAGTATATATCCAGGTTTCTAGAGCATTTGAGCAACATTGTATATCCATACTCTACACAGCTCCCCTCAAACATATCGATACACACACATTCCATCTTCAAACATGCACTCACTAATGAAAACACAGTTACCCCCAAAAAATGAACAAAATATGCCAGCTTGCATTTACCCATAGCAACAAATAATATGCTTGCTGTTACACGTACATAAGTGACCAGTAAATTATACTTTGAGTCCTTACTCAAGGTAAGGCC
This sequence comes from Xenopus borealis, assembly GCA_024363595.1. Lineage (NCBI taxonomy): Eukaryota > Metazoa > Chordata > Amphibia > Anura > Pipidae > Xenopus > Xenopus borealis. The sequence continues at coordinate 106,375,089 of CM044439.1, forward strand.
TAAACAGAGATTTATAAAGAGTCATAATTAGATTTTGAGTTGATGCCCTTTTTTATGCAAGACAGAAATGTATTTGCTTTAGTAGCTGCCGAGTTACTCTGAGTAGAATTACACAGTTCATTATCCACAAATACTCAATATTCAAATCACATTTATATTACTACTGCTATATTACTACTACCATTACCTTGCAATTATCAACAGTTAACCTCCTTTGCCAATTTGTTGCCCAGTTTTCTAATTTACACAATTAATAAACAAATTAAAAGGCAAACTGTTGTATTTTGGTAGCCAAGGATGAGCAGGGTATAAAAGTGCTTTATTAACAGGTTCATGCAGCCATTACACAACATCAGTAACTTCTAACTTTCACTTTCAAGCTGTACAGAAAGTCCTGTGTATGTACAGTGACACCCACAGGCCATTTGTATAAACATCATATATTCCCCCCTATAGTAGCAAAGCATTTGGGAACATGTAATAAACAACAACAATGCATCTTAAAGCAATAATATACATTATTCACCTCATATAGTCCTGGGTCCATGCAGGTAGTTTTATGATTATCTCAGCATGCCTTACAGGTTCATTTTCTTCAGATCTATTGCGGTTGGCATTAGGAGTAGGAAAATGTCATTCATCAAATGGAAAGTCTACAAAGTCATATCTAGCAGGAGCAAGAAGACTTGCTTTCCATATGCGTCCATCAGACAGTTCATATGTATATGGTCATCGCTGGCGTCTCACTTCAAGTGTAGTAAATTTAGATTGTCCTTGTTTCAGTATTCCTGGTTTCTTAATTCTGACTAAAGATCCAGCCTGAAAGTGCACTTCTCTTGCAACTCTTTTTCTGTCAGTATAAACCTTGCATTTGACTTGTTGACATTTGTCAGCAGTTGATGATTTCGTTTGAACAGTATTTAGTGGGATGGCTGCAACATGTAACGTGCATCTGTCTGCCATGTAATAATTCAGCTGGAGATGCTTGGGTTGTTGCATAGCACATTGTTCTGTAGTTATGTAGTTCCTGTGAGACAGCCTCGCTTATGGAGTAGGGCAATCCCCTCAATTTCTGGCATACTGGTTGTACATCTGGTCTCACCAGGGTTTGGTAGAAAAGGTGCAGGCTGCTGCAGAGGTAGAAAAGACATCCTTGTCGCCATTTGGTGTATTTTGGTAGCCGAGGATGAGCAGGATATGGGCTGATACCCATAGGCTGTGTTGTCATTGCGCTCAGCTGCGTGGTCCTAGCAAGAGCATCTGCACCCTTAGCACCAGAGCACAGGGGAGCAGCACGTCCTTGGCATGCCACCCCTAAAAATCTGCCACCCTAGGCCCAGGCATATGTGGCCTCGCCACAAATCTGGGCCTGGTGCCATATTGTATAACTGACATCAGGCTGGATCAGGATTGCCATGTCTAATTTTCAAAACTAGCCAAAAGGCACTTCAAAAATAGCACAACGTGCACAGTGAAAAAATGGCTGAACAAATAATGTAAGCAAATTTTCACTATATTGCAAATGTTTTCACACAATGGATTCACTCGTCACCAGGGGCATAACTATAGAGGGGGGCCCAGGAGGTATAGTAGCCCTAAGGGACCCCCATTCATAAACTATTTCAATAAATATTGGTAAAACTTGTCAACCTCCAAGAATTTCAGGGGCTTCAAAAATAATTTGCTGTGGGGCCCAGTTACAACTAGTTACGCCACTGCCATCAGTAGTCATGAATCAAGGGCAAGGGGATAAAAGGAATACAGGGAATACATTGGTTGTCTCATGTCACAAGTAAGAATATGCCCCCCCATACATACCTTGTATATTCCCCAACTAAGGATAAAGCCCTTCCTATTGCTTGGTCAGAGTGTAACCCCATCTGAACCCACTATTTAGGCTTAGGAAAGGAACCCCTAAAAGCAAAGGATCCCCCCAGTTCCACCAGACTAAGCAACAGCAGTGACTCGAACCATGGCTGATGAATGAATGGATCCAACAGACATGGCAGCACAGTAACTGCACTGACTCAATAGGCCACATATACAAAGCAATGCTCTGTGTACATAAGCTGTGTATGTACTGTACATCTAAGGCAAAATATAGACCTAACTCAACAACAGGGGACACTTCCCCTTTAAGAGAATGGAACAGAGGTTACTTCACACCCAGGGATTTGAGTGAATCTGAAGATTTTCCCATAAAATTGGCTTTGGAGATGTCCTAAATCTTAGCACTGATTGGAGATACAGACCCAGGATTTGGCATTTAACCATGGCTATCAGCAAATATACACATTTTGTACTGTAGGAAGCATTTGGGGACCCTTGTACCACACCATAAGGTGCTTCATTTTTGTTCCCATTAACAACAGGTTCCTTTAGTATTCCTTAATAGTCCTCGGGTATCGGCCCTGCACTTATCCACCAACATTGTAGCTAAATACATGCTCCCTTTATTAAAGTGTGGAACTAGGGGAGCAGCAGAGACATGTGCCATGGGGACAGTTAGGGGGTGATAGCAAATGAGTGGGGGACAAATAGCAGACTCCCATATACTGTAAGAGAGGTGACTGCACCCCTAGGGATTTGACAGTTGGTTTTGTCCGTTGGTTGGTACTGTGATAACTTTATATTCCCTCTGAGAAATTTTGTGCAAAAAAAAAAAAGAGGGGGACGTTGGGCGTTGCTTTTCTTGCTGATTTTAGTGAATCTGGAGATATTCCCCTAAAATTGGCTTTGGACATGCCTTTAATCTTAGTGTTGCTTGAGAGAAACAGACTCTCTATGCTGCCAGCAAATATACACATTTTCTACTGAAGGTAGCATTTGGGGACCCCTGTACCACACGATAAGGTGCTTCATTTTTATATCAACAGCAACAGTGGGTAACAGAGGGACGTGCCATGGGGGCAGTTGGGGGGGTGATAGCAAATGAGTGGGGGACAAATAGAAGGATCCCATATACTGTAAGAGGCAAGCACACCTAGTTGGTTTTGTCCATTGGTTCTTTGCTAATTAACCCTTATTTTAGAGGAAACAAGAGGGGAAATAGTTGGGGGACACCTCCCAAGACTAGCAGGTGTTGCTCCTCTCACTGATCTTAGTGAATTTGGAGCTTTTTCCCCTGAAATGGGCTTTGGAGGTGCCTTTAATCTTAATGCTGGTTGGGTAACAGCCCCAGGATTTGGATGTTATGCAGGCTGCCAGCAAATCTACTCTTATTTTCCACTAGTGCCCCATAAACATATTACACCTCACCATAACATACTTTTCCTGCCAGTGCCGACAGGTTTCTTAGAGTTTTGCCCCTCTGATCCCGGGTATCTGCCCTACTCTTATGTACCTATTGAAACTGAATTTAATAATTCCCAATTCTTTTTCCTTTTAAAGAATAACATTTATTTGTAAAATGCCAAAATAACGGGGGTAACAGGTTACATGGGAGGTTACAATGTTTCATTGCCTACAGTTACCCAGTAATACAGCCCTATGGCAGAGTTACCCTGATCTGTTGCCAATCCATCACCATCAACAGTATTAATAATGGGCTTTTTTTTTTCATTCTTTGCCTTCTTCTGACTATTCACTGCTTTCAAATGTGGGCCACTAATGCTCTATAAGGATATACATTTATTGTTATTGCTACTTTTTGTCAAATCAGTGCATGGTTGCTAGGGTATTTTGGACCAGAGCAAACATTGCTGTAATTGCAAACTGGAGAGCTGCTGAAGAAAAAATCTAATAAATCAAAAACCACAAATAATAAAAATAAAAAAACAGTTGCAAATGATCTCAGAATATCACTATACATCATACTAAAAGCTCATTTAAAGGTGAACAACTTCTTTACCTGTGACTTAAATTTGTCTGATTTTGTCCATTTGTATCTTTAGGCTTTGAAGATGAACGAAACAGAAAGAATTCCATCACTCCTGGTAATGCCTGTGTCAAAAAAAATACTCTCATCTGAACTTGTGTTTTCCTTTCACTTTTTTATATAACCTCTCCTTAAGCAGCTGCCTGTCTCTCTGCCCTGCTTGCTTTTCTATGTATAGTTGGGAGCCGACATCAAGGGAATCCAATCACTAAGTTTATTTCCTTTTTCAGAAAAAAAATCGTTATTCCAGGCATGTATGTACCATGGAAACCCTTTTCTGCCTCTATTCTCCTCAAAGCCAGACTGACTGTGAGTAGCATTTAGAGGAGGATTTCAGGGTGGAGGATACAGATTTTGAGGCCCTCGCCTCTTATTACGGTAAAATCCTATATTATTTATCAGTTGCTGAGGTTGCAGCATTAGTTTTATGGTATGATAATTCTTTTCCCCCTTTAGCTCAGTGTTTAACGGAAATGTGTTTTTTCCCCTGCAGAACATCACTACCAGGTCCAATATGGGAGCAACGTCATGTTGTAAGTAACACATAAATGATCTTATTCCATGTTGGGAATAATTTGCTATTCCCCAGGGGTAAGTGCAAAGGAAATAACAGTGGAAAATAGCAATATTTTATTAACACTCAGTGGGATTTCTAAGTTTCAGAGATCAATTTATACTGCTCTACATTCTGGACCCGAGCACAATCAGTGGGAACATTATCCATTACTGGGTAATGAGCTACTATTTGGTAAGGAATGCAGAATAAATGTTAAGATAAATATGGAATAACTGATATTAATTTGCCATCTCTTGTCTCACACTGTTAATTTATTTGTTACAGGAAGTGCTCAGGAGGGAGCATGCCACCCGCTGTAGTGACGTGTCGCTGTCTCCTGTAAGTGTCACTGTTGTTATTATTATAAGAGAGGTTATTGTTCGCTGTGTCTATATAATAAATGGGAACATTATTATTTGTTGAATCACCTGTTCCCTTGGGGGGGGGGCATCTAAAGTCACCCACCTAAGTGCCATTTTCACCAGCAACAAAACTGGGATTATGCACAGACATTGCATAGAGTTTTGTTTCACAATAATGGCATTGGTACAAAGCAGTGCTTAACATTGACTCTCTTCTTCAACAGGAGACACCAACAGAGCAGCATATATGTAGGAAGCATTTGGAGTATCTGCGGCTGCAGAATGTAAGTTCCCTGATCACTGTCTCTGATGCTTTTCTTGGCTATGCAACCACTAGATAATTAGCTTTGATTTGTCTATTTCAATCAGCACAACTGCACGTGAGTTGATTTGGGGAAATTTGCCCACTGGTTTTTCTTCCTATATACCAATGCTCATCCATCACCCTCTTTGCCCTCAGTGTATAAAGTACTATTAGCACCACATATACAGGCATAATAGTGGTCTCCTTTTCTTTCGTCTTTGCTCCTATCCTTGTGCCTCCCATGTGCTCGCAGACTGTCCAATCTCACCTTCTCCAGCTCATCCTCCAGTGGGGGAAAGGCTGACCCTCCAAAAACAGGTCAGGAAAGCCATCAGGAAGAGGCTACAGAGCGTTTGGGTAATGTATCTATTTACTGTCAATTAACCTTCATCTAGAGATGCCCCATGTTGTCCAGTGCAGTGCCACTTCCAGCCATTCTGATCATTTTCAATCAGAGCAATAGAAAGAAAGTTGTACACCTTGTCAGTTCAACCCTCGGGCTGATCACTTTGAGGGCTTACAGTATCTGATAGACCAATGTACAACTGTCTTAAGGTTATAATAGGATGCTGACAGAGACTGAGATCTAAGTCTGCAGATTGTTGATTTTATAGTAGGCCAATAAGAGGGGAGGTAGTTCACTCTTATTGGGGTGATGTGCAATCTAGATTAGATATCCACCTTCAGAAATGAGTTGCCACTGGGTAATGGACCGTCACCAAGTGATAGAGTATAAAAGAATAAATGATGCATGCTCACTAAGATTTATAAAATGGAGATTCATAACAGGCCCTGGTATTGTATATGTAGAGAGACTGAAACAGTCCCCACAGGCCCAACAAACAGTATGCTCTTAGCCAGACTTAGGGGTCTGTTTACTAA
>CM044439.1:106404303-106421274 GCA_024363595.1 Xenopus borealis
TCGACCATTCACCATCTAAAACCTGCTGAATTGCTGTTTTAGCCTATGGGGGACCTCCTACAACCTATATGTAGTCAATTGGTGGACTTTGAATTGAATGCGCTAAAAATTCAAATTCATTTCAGTTGGTGTCTTTAAATTCGAATTTGAAGATTTCGCATTTCGAGCCTTGATAAATCTGTCCCTATATGTTTTGGCAAGTACGCTTTTTGGGTCAATTTTGGGTCTTGCTGAACTGAAGATGTTTTGTTCGTTTTATATTAATTTGAGTTTAAGAAAATAAACTGACTGTTTTCCTTCAATCTGGAGTGGCCTGCATGTTTGGTAAAAACCCTGCTGTAATTCCCCAAACTTCACAATCTGTATTCAATGTTTTGGCATGTATAATCACTAATGAGGTTCAGTTACTAGCAAGCCATAATGCATTATACTCTTAATACTAGCAACAGTTCATGTAATTTGATGCAAGAAGTGAAATCGTACTCAATAAATTATTGAAAATTTAAAACTGCAATTGCAAAAAAAAACACATGTAACACACCAGAAGTAACATAGAATTTATATTTTATTTTTTAATACACTGGATTTTTAACATGCATTTTTAACACTTTTATGAACAAATGTCAACACTTCATAAACTTATTTAAGCCCCCCATTACTTGTTGCAGGGGGTAAGTTAGAGAATATGTGTCCCAGATTGGGAGGTAGAATGGTTAATAAATAAGCAAGGTCCAAACTTCATTAATATTATATTATTATAATATTATATTGATGCTTAAATAAAGTGTATCAGTAGACAATAGAACATGTCTTTTATACTTTTATCAACGTTTCCTGTCACAAGTTGCCTCTGTAATGCTAGGGGCCTTTCTGCCCTTCCTTAAAATTCCCCTTCTTTGTTGAGGTATCCTTTACCTTAAAATTCTAATGCAGTGAAAATTGTTGGCCACACTTTTCTCAAAATATGTAGTAATACAGAGTATACATATATGTTTGTGATTATTGCCTGAAAATGCTCAAGTTGTTCAACAAGTTCCACCAGAAGTACTGTTTGAGCAAGTTATATGCAGAAAATGTATACATAGAGAACTAATTTGCATAATGTACCTGGTTAATTAGATCTTTCTTGTAGTAGCTGTTTTCATTACTATAATTCCCTGTCTCTGCACTTTTAATAAGGATAGCCTTACAAATGAAAATTAATGATAGGGCACCTATCTGCGAAAGCAAAACCTTATACAGGTATAAAATCCATTATATGGAAACCCATAACCAGAAAACTCCAAATTACAGAAAGGACATCTCCCATAGACTCCATATAATCCAATTATATCATTTCATTTCTCTCTGTAATAACAAACAGTAGCTTGTACTAGATCCAAACTAAAATATAATTCATGCTTATTGGAAGCAAAACCAGCCTATTGGGTTTATTTAATGTTTACATGATTTTCTAGTAGACTAGTCGGAAGATCCAAATTATGAAAACATCCTGGAAAATCCCAGGTCCTCAGCATTCTGGATAACTGGTCCCATACCTGTACTTAAGGCAGTAAGTTTATCTCTATGCCTCCCAAATGTCCTTCTCTCAGAAGCAAAGTCACAATTATTGGACACATAAAAGTTACATGAGTTTCTGGTGTATCTGGATTGCATTCAGAGTTTAAGACGCTTTAAACTACATTGTTTCAGAAGTCAGAAAATGAAGTGCAGAGAATAAAAGCAGCCAGACAGATATAACTCTTTAAATCAATTCCATTTGCAAATGGCCTTGATAGACTGCACTTAATACACATCTGTAACAGTAGCCTTAGAGAAGTTCCTTTGCACTGTAAAACTCCTTTTAATATCAGTTCTTTTTTATAAACCTAAAAGACACTTGTTTGTGATAAGCTTTTGATCAAGGATCATGTGTAGCAAAGTAATTCATTTTACATGATATGTTTTGCCATAGAAATTCATTGATGTCTGTAGGTACCATTTTTCCTGCAAAGTTTGCTCCATGCTTAAAACTCATTAAGCTGGCAAGCAGTAGTGCTTATTCATTTCATGCCACTATTGCTGTAAATGCCTTTACCTGTATTTTTACCAGAATTGAGGGTACATGGATGCATGAACGAAAAATTCTACCTTTCACTCTATCACTATTCTGTTTTCTGTGTTCCCTAAGACCTAGGATCAGATGGGCTTGGTTTAGAAAATTTGGGCAAATATTTTAACACAAGAGGGCTTGTTCATAATGACGCACACAGTGTATAAACTGCAGAGGGCAGAATCAGACAAGCATTGGGCTTTGTGCAAATAATCCCATTCCTCTGCATTTGGAGCACAGAGACCTGTGACTGTGCCCTGTGTTAGGCAGCACCCAATTCAAATGAGCAGCTGGGGGTGGCATGTAGGTGTCCTACTTTACTTACTGCCCCCTACCTGTCCCATACCTTGCACGTTATTCAGACACACAAGGTACAAAAGCGGCAGGAGGCAAGCTTGCTTAAAATCAGCAGCTGTAACTGTAGATGATAAAATATCAGTCAATGCTACAACTGTCCTCATCCAAACGTGACAAAAAAATCAGCAGTAACAAACCTAGTTTGCATTGCATTTTGTAGTTGAAATTCAGTAGCCTTGCTAGATATACACATTCCAGTTTTTCCTAGTCTATTTGTTGTAAGCAGTGTAGTTAAAGGACTGTGATCAGTGCATAAGGTTAATTCTCTACCCCACAGGTAGGTTCTCCATTTTTCTGTTGCCCAAACACATGCTAGAGCTTCTTTTTCAACAGTTGAATACTTACGCTCTGTCTCTGTAAGTGTTCTGAATACAAATGCAGTAATGCTTGATGATAAGCACTTTGAAGATCCAGAGTAGAAAAGAATTTTGCTCCTTGGAGTTCTGAAAATATTTCCTCTATGTGTGGCAAGGGATGATTATCCATAACAACTGCTTTATTAGGTTCACGGAGATCAACACACAATCCAATACCTCCCGTTTTCTTCATTGTTACAACAATTGGTTAAACCCATTAAGAGGATTCTGATTTTTCAATCACATCTTGCTCTACCACTTTCTTTAGTTCCTGTGAGACAGTCTCTCTTACAGAGTAGGGCAATCGCCTCAATTTCTGGTGTACTGGTTTTACATCTGGTCTCAACTTAACTTTCTGTACAAAGTTCTTTGCACAACCCAGTGACGTGTTGCTTTGTGGTGAAATGTTAAGCTGTGTGGCAGGCACTGGTGCTGTAGTAATCAACTACCATCTACTAATTGTAGGTATAATGCAGCAAAGAGGTCCGTTCCAGGTATAGCAGTACCTTTATTCACAATGTAAAAGTCACATTTTGCAGTATTTGATTCACATTGGACAGTCACTGGCAAGCAACCAAGCACAGGGATTGGATCCTTTAAGTAACCAACAGTCTCAGGGCAGGTGCAACAAGCGTAGCTTTTGCAAAGTATCTCAAGAAAATATCCTTTGGTAGTATAGAAACAGCTGAACCTGTATCAAGTATCAGGTTAATGGAGTGTCCATTGTCAGCTGAAGCAGTATTGACATTGACAGTAGTCTTTGCATGTAGAACAGCACCAAACTTGTCTGGAATAAATGTACCAGCTTTATCCACACTTAACACTGTAAAGTTTGTAGTAGTGACTTCATGAACATCTTTAGCAGAACTAAGGCATATCTTTGCAAAATGACCTACCTTTTTGCATTTGCGGAACTGTACAGCTTTTGCAGGACATGTAGCATAATTTGCAGTGTGTTGTGTTGAACCACAGCGAAAGCAGTATTTTTTATTTGTATTTGCTGCATGGTTTTGCAGTGAATCCCTTTTCTTAGCACTGTATTTTGCCTGTGAATGTTCATTATTAGACCCCAGTGCTGGATTCACAGTCTGTACATTTCCAGCAGTTCCTTTTATGTGTTGTACTTGCTACTAGCCTGCGTGCTGACACAGCTTTTTTGTTGTATGAAATAGATGGGGGGGTTGAAAAGATAAGTTGATCCAGTTGTATGAGACACCTGTGAGAGTTTATCCAGCTTAAACAGAATTGTAACCTATGACTAGGGGTCTGCTTGTAGCTACCATTTGCCAAACAGTACATCAGCCCCTAATACAGTACCCTCTAAATATTTTGTGGCAACCAGCCTAGACACTCATCATTCATCATCTTAAAGGCATGGGGAAAACATAATAATAATTTAAATATTAAACTAGTAAATTTCTTTGATAAACTGTCTCCCTTTATTTTGTCTCCCAAGAAATTTTGCTATATTGTTTCAATAAAACTGCTGGTAGTGGGAAGGTGCCCAATCAGAACCTGAATGCCTGGAATATTTAAAATAACTGTTATACTAATCACTCATAATGCTTCCCTGTACTTCTCTGGCTCTATGTGTATGCCAATTGTGCACACCCATCTTAAAGGAGAAGGAAAGGTCTTTTAACTTGGGGGTGCCAAAAGTTAGGCACCATCAAGTGATTACATGTACTTACCTGAATCTCTGGGCTGGGCCAGTGCTTCTATCAGAAGAAAACTGCACTAGCCCAGGATTCTTCCAGCGAGCTCCACGGAGTGCTTGTCTTCCAGCTTTATCTATATTTAAATAGGTGCTGATAGGAGCACCGGCCCAGGGTTTCAGGTAAGTAAATGCAATAACTTGGGGGTGCCTAACCCCAAGTTAAAAGACCTTTCCATCTTCTTTAAAGGGAAACTTAAAGTCTAAAATAAAATAATGCTAGAAATGCTGTATTTTGTATACTAACCATAAACATGAACTTACTGCACCAGAAGCCTAATTAAATGATATATGCTTTCAAAGTTGGCCGCAGGGGGCTGTCATCTTGTAACTTTGTTATATATCTTTGCAACACCAAGGGGCAAATTTACTATTATTCACCCAAAAATCCCTCGATTTTGTTAGAAATTCGATAAGCATTCGACTATCGAATGCTTATTGAATAGTTTTAGGCAATTTTTTCCTCGGTATTCCATTTCTCGATTAAATCATACGATCGAATACCGATTGTTCGATTTCACGAAAAATGTTTACTTTTTCCTTTGAGCGCTCGAAAAATTTGTACGATTCAAACGATCGAGGCATTCGATCGTATGAATGGTATTCGAGCAAGCGTTTGAAAAAGGAGCCTATGGGAGGATTCCCATAGGCTTCTATTGCAATTCGGTAGGTTCAATCTGGCAAAGTAGGCAGTCAAATAAAATTTTAAAGTTAAAGTCCTTCGATCATTGAATGGTCGAATGATCGAATATCCGATCATTCGATCTATTCGATCATTCGAATTTTCAGTATTTGATGATCGAAGTGGCCAAATTTGCATATTCGAGCCTCCGAAAAAATCGTATGATCGGAATTCGATCCATTCACGTGAATTTTGTAAATTTGCCCCCAAGACTACGCAAATGCTCAGTGCGGTCTGGGCTTCAGTTTGGAGGTTAAGATAATGGATTGTCATAACTTATCAAAACATCACAAGTCAAATAATATCTGCCATAGAAATCGATACAGCAAGACTGATTAATAATCAGAATATACAGACTGCACTGGATTTGCAGATACAAATCTCTACACAGTCACTGGCTGCTTTACAGGAAAACAAACAAAGCTGCTTGAGTTCTGGGAAGTAAGGTGGGGGACTCCCCCCCCTGCCATTTGAAAGTATGATCTTTTCCCTGCAGACCAGTTAGGAACCATCTGAAGTTTCCTTTCTGCAGCATCAGAGCAAGAAAAACGAAGGAGGAGGAATTTCACAGCATGCACTGAGATTTCTTATAAAAATGGTAGACATTTTTAAATAAAGTATATTAAGATAGGTTTCTTTTTCATTAAAGAAAGTAAAAATGGGATTTTATTTTTTTACCTTTACACCCCTTTAAGTAGTAAGTAAAGACAGCTGGCAGACCACCTGGCCCATTTGGAACAACCAACATAGGATTCCCTTACATCATGTCACTGATGGCAAACATGTTTAAAGAGCAGCTAGTGACTACTTGCGAACACACCCTAATTATTTGAACTTGGATGGGAACAATCAATAAAATATTACTACAGACAGAAGTTTTGGGCCAAGTATTGAATTATTTCCATCCAATGGCCCACCTAGGGAAGAGTAAGAGTCATGCCTTGCAATAAATGTGTTGTAATAAAGCTTAAATATGTGTAACCTTTGTGAAAAGCAGGCATAGCAAGGATATGAAAACAAACAGCCAGAATATTGTCTGTGATGCCTAAACACACAAAGTTCACATGGATTTTAAAGCTTCATTACAACAGATTTATTGCTGGGTGTGTTACAACAGCAAATACACCAGTTGGATAGAGAGGGCTTAGATTGTCATATATTATAAAATGGTCATTAGCTGTATATCATGATCAAAATCAAATGAAGCAATAACAGTTTTAGGGTCATATTTATTAACATCACTGGTGATGATGATCATAGCAACCAATAAGATATTTGCTTTTGTTTTCTAGCTTGTAGGTAAATGTTCAAATCTTGTTGCTGATTGGTTGCTATGGGCAACATCACCATTTATTTCTGTCTCCAAAATGTGCCTCTATGTTGTTAACTGTTATATTACCCTTACTAAATCTTACAAGCTGCATTCTCCAGTCTGTAACAGCACTTAAAAGAGAGCTTTTATATTAAAAAAAAATCCCAGAAATAAAAGTGCATTTGTTTTTCCTGATAAAGACAGCTTCCTCTTACCTCTGTTCATCTGTAAAAACAACTCACCACAGCATCAACTACTGAAGTCTTGCTTCTGAAATCATGGCGCACATTGGCTGAACAGTTGTGCATTCTTTGGGGTAAATTTATCAAAGAGTGAAGTTCCGCCACTAGAGGGAAATTCTGCCGCTCTCCATTCATTTCTATGGGATTTTGAAAGGCCAATTTATCAATGGGTGAAGTGAAATTTCCCCCTTTGATAAATACGCCTTTAAAAATCCCATAGAAATTAATGGAGAGCGGCGGAATTTCCCGCTAGTGGTGGAACTCAACTCTTAACTTCACTCTTTGATAAATATACCCCTTTGAGTACATACTGTCAGATTTTGTAACACAGGCCTGTTTCTCATTTTTGACAGAAAGCAAAGCCACTTCAGCCCCATTAGAAGCAGTCTACATTTATTAGAATTCTGCCATCAGACGTAGGCACCCACTGAGACTGTCATAGGCACCCACTGTCACTGCGGCGTTTGACATAACTCAAACATAACTCCCCTTTTCACACAGAACCTGGTTTTGTTAACCCATTCTGAACAATCAAACAGTGCTTGTATGCTCACCCTTTCTTTATGGGTCAATCTCTGTATTAGCCACATTCTGCCCCATAGAGCAAGGACTTGTCCCATCTCTCCCTTCACAGATGGCTGTGCCCATATGTCTTCTACCAGAATGGCTTCCTCTTCTAACTAAACTTGACTGACATAACATTAAAGAAACAACACGGAACTAGGGGGCACGTTTACTAAAGGGCGAAGTGACTAACGCTGGCGAAAATTTACCAGTGTGACGTCATTTCAGAACTTCGACGATTTAGATAGACTCTAGTTGTACTTCACTCCCTAACGCCAGTCGAATGTTTACTCTGGCGAAGGGACGCAACAATGCAAATTCACTAAGATGCTGATTTTACTGAACATTACCTCTTGTGCCAAAATTTGCCTTTGCCAACTCAGACCAGGCAATAGAGTAGATAGGAGTTTGTCAAAATAATTAGTGAAAATCAATATTAGAAAAGTTAGAGCAGTCAGAGCCAGAGGCTAGTAAGTACAGGCTGTATGCTTCAACTGTTAGTCAGCCTGCTGAGAGAAGCAGATCTGCTCGTTGCCACTGCTCCATTGATTTGAATCTGATCAGCCTGTATGCGGTGACACACAGTGGAGCTGAGCTGTGGTCACTACTTTCATGCATTTGGGCTGACCTCAGCTTCATCTCTGTTATATGGGGGCACACAGGCTGATCAGATGCAAATCAATGGAGCAGTGGCACTGATTACCTACTTTCACATATTTTTATGCTAGTTTTATAGTTTCAGAGAGTCTCAGAGGCTGTTTTACTTACTTACATCTTGTATCTGTGTTTATAAATTCTCGAAGTGTATTGTTACCTCTCTAACAGTGCAGTAAATGATGCAAAATTTGCCCAGGTCTAATAACTCATAACAACTCATCAGATGTATGTTTTCAAACAGGTCACCAGTAAATGCTATCTGCTGATTGATTGCTATTGGTTACTAGACTAGTAGCAAACGTTTATTAATGGTCACTCATGATCAATATATGTATCATGTATTGTATATGGCAAAATGGGTGGTCTGGTGAACGCCTTAACTTGGGGTAAATTATCTATTAGGGCTAGGCCAGACGGGGAGATTCGGGGGCATTTTGTCGCCTGGCGACTTCTCGCCGCGACTTGTAGCCCCCGAACCTCCCCGAATAGCCACTTACCCAAGCGCACCGGCATTGCTTGAAAACGCTATTCGGGGAGGTTCGGGGGCTACAAGTCGCGGCGAGAAGTCGCCAGGCGACAAAATGCCCCCGAATCTCCCCGTCTGGCCTTGGCCTTAAAAGCGGCCAATGATAAAATAGTAGCAACCTGTTTGCTCAATGTTTTGTATTGTGTCACAAAAGTGACATTACTTTCCTGATTTTTTGATTGGCGCTTTAACATTTCCGTTCTATTTTGGTTTTGGATAACTGCTAATTGTTGATATTGAGATTATCAGGGTATTCTCTTTCACAAAATTTATTGCACATCTCCTCCAATCGTAGTTCCGTTATATCTTCAGAGGAAACTGTACATTTCACTCTGCTCACTTATGATGTTGGAAGTGCTTTCTTTAATTGAGGCGGTTGAAAGGATTTGAAATGCAGCAAATAATTGCAATCATGTAGTTCATCTTATGCCATATACACGATCAAATGCCACTAAGGGCTTGCATATGTAGGTCAAACCAAAGAAATGTATGCAGATTATTGACCACCAGGTGGTGTTAGAGACTATAAATTTTAAGATTTGGTCAGTAAGCTTGATAAAAGGCCGCATGGCCTAAAACCTTGCTGTGATGCCCATAAAAGCATAAATAAAGGCTTTTTAACTACAAGAAGAGTTTGATGGTGCTGTTCAAAATGTTTCTACTACCCAACTTTTATTTCCAATAACTGAGACATAAAATTAGCTTTTATTATGACATTATGCAGTCTTAAATGGCGATATATCCTACCGTTGAACATAACGCTTTCCTGTACTGGGTCATGCTCTGGATAGTTGTGCATCCCACTCCTGTGGTAGTTATGCCACTATATGGCACACTAGGAGATAAGTCGCTGATGATAAATCTTACAAAGCAACTTCAGGTGACATCAGATAGCCAAAGAGCATGAAACATTTGCAGGAGATTAGTGGCCACACTAATCTCTAAGGGCTCATCCAGATGCGAAGATTCGGGGAGATTTGTCGCCTGGCGACTAAGCGCCTGTACTTTGGGGCAACAAATCTCCCTGAATGGCTTGCTCCTATCTCGCACCAGCTAGCGCTAAAGTCGCCTGCGCCTATTCACACGGGTGATACGTTTTTCAAAGTCGCTCGAAATTGCCATTTTGAGCGACTTTGAAAAAACGCATCACTTAGGGTTGCCACCTGTCCGGTTTTGACCTGGACAGCCCGGTATTTTGAAGGGCCAAATAAGGAAAACCGGGCGGGGTTAGCTTGATTGACGCCGCGATCGGCCAATCGGTGATCGCGGCATCATAGCTCCGCCCCATGGTGTCACGGGCCCGCCCACCGACGTCACGGGCCCGCCCCCCCTGTCTGGCTACAGCCACAGGGAAAGGTGGCAACCCTAGCGTCGCTGCGTGTGAATAGGCGCAGGCGAATTTAGTGCTAGCGGTCGCGAGATAGGAGCAAGCCATTCAAGTACAGGCGCTTAGTCGCCAGGCGACAAATCTCCCCGAATCTTCGTGTCTGGATGAGCCCTTAATATGCCATCAGCTATTTTCTCTCAAGCTGCCCTCTTACTGATGAGCTGCAAATTATTTTAATAATGCCTGAATCCAAAATATATAGAGATTCTGTAATGATCATTATTTAGTGTATCCCCATTTCACTATTTACTGTATGAAAGATGTTGCTTTCTGCTTGAGCAATTTATTGAAAAACCTATGACAGAGAACGACATTTCAGTATTGGATTCATTACTCAGTAACAGGAGAGGATTAGTCAAAGGCCCGAGTACTTTCACAAGGCACTCTGTTGGGTGTTAGATCATTTTGAATAGAACATTAGGTTTATGGAAGCAACAGACTGTAATTATTGTCTTCTCTACATAAAAGCATGTAAGTCATGGACTTCTGCCATCTGAAGATACAGATCTGGTACAGTGTTGCTTGTAGAATATACCCACTAAATTCTAATTTATTTTTGGACTGTTCTTACACATTGACATAGGCGATTGATGTTCAATGTTCGAGCAGGAGAGGCAGAGGAAGACTGGAGAGGGACCTGGGCCTGGTGGGACAGAGTGAGTATGTATCAGATGCTAACAGTGGAGCATAGAATTCTGGACTATCAATGTTTCCACAAAATAGACATCATTTGTACATTTTATTTGTGATATGTTTGACAAATGTCATAAATTGTCTTGAAATTTTCCTCCTGGTTTTAGCCAATGAAAATTTCATATGTGTAATCTGTACTACAGTACCCAAATACAGAATATTCTCCTTATAATATTTAAGTCCAGTATAACCATGGGGTGATAAAAACTGAAAATTGTCTAAATGCTGTTCTGTTGTGCTTTTTATGATGTTTTTATATCAAATGACACTGTTTACACTGCAAATAATTCACTTTACCATATAAAATATTATTCCTGAAACAACAAGAATATATATTTTTTAGATGTAATATTGGTGTGTAGGCAGCCATCTCCAGTAGTTTTGCCTGGTCATGTGCTTTCAGAAAGAGCTAGCACTTCATGATGGTACTTTTTGGCAAGTTGTTTCTCTTACTCAGTGTAACAGAAGGAATCCCACTTTTTACTATTTGAATGATGTTCTTAGATCTACCAGGGAACTGATATTTTGTGTCGAAAAGCTGCTATCTGGTTATCTTCTCATTGTTCTGCTTATGGGCTACTGGGAGGGAGGGGATAACCACTCCAACTTGCAGCACACCAGTAGAGAGACTGAAGTTTATCAGAGCACACGTCACATGACTGGGGGCAGCTGGGAAACGGACTATGTACAGCGCCATGACAGATTTAAAAATTAAATATAAAAAAAATCTGTTTTGAAAAATGGATTTCAATGCAGTGTTGGAGCAGCACTATTGACTTGGACCTTGTTGGATTCCAGCTGGTTGCAAACTGTAATGTTTTGAGTTTGGTGCTTACCCAACTGGCTAGGCCACTTTATCCTATTTCCCCTTTCCTTTCCATGTGTGTAAAGGGACATTGGGAGACATGGTACAAGGTTTACAAAAACTTCAATGCAGTTAGCAGGCCATAATTTATGATTGGGAGGGAACCCTGTTTCCCTATTCTGGGTTTTTCTTTTTGTATTTGGCAAGTTTTTATTTTGGGGCTGACATGCCCTTTAAAAAGGGGAAGCAAACATGATCTGCCTCTGTTCAGGTGATAGGACAGGGGTGAGAAGTGTAGCTTAAAGAAATAAGAGATATGTGTTTTCCAAAGGCTTTTTGAGATGGGCAAAACAAAGAGAATGGAGAGGACAAAAAGTGAAGTAAAAAGAAGAGGAAATGGAATTGAAGGGAAAAGAAATGGGTGGCGGAGAACAGGAAAATCGAAGGGGAAGAATGGGAGCAAATGAGAAATCAAAAGGAGAAAGCATGAAGCAAATGGAAAGGGGTGACAATAAAATAGAAAAGGTTAATATACAAATAAGGTATTATTGCTAGTTCTCAGATGGTAGCAAATAATTTGCATTGGAACATCCAATAAACCTGCATTGGTCATTAAACCCTTTATTTAAGGGTAAAGTAGTTACTTTTATAGGATGAGATGCACATTTTAATCCTAACCTAGGCCATTTTTTTTGGTGACCCACCCTCATCCCTCTGTTACTGCAAAGACTAATGGTCCCTTAAAGGAAAACTATACCCCCAAAATGAATACTTGAGCAACAGATAGTTTATATCAAATTAAGTGGCATAATAAATAATCTTACCAAACTGGAATATATATTTAAGTAAATATTGCCCTTTTACATCTCTTGCCTTGAACCCCCATTTCAGGATGGTCTGTGTGCTGGCTCAGAGATCACCTGACCAGAAATATTTCAACTCTACTGCAACAGGAAGAAGTGTGGAAGCAAAAGACAGATCTGTCTGTTAATTGGCTCATGTGTCCTAACTTTATAGTTTGTTTGGTATGTTTGTGTGCACCATTGGATCCTACTATCCCAGGAGGCTGTCCTTATTTTTTAAAATGGCAATTTTCTATTCATGATTACACAATGGCACATGATACTAAAAAAGTATATTATTATGAAAATGGTTTATTTACATGAAGCAGGGTTTTACATATTATCTTTTTTATGCAATATCTTTTTATAGAGACCTACATTGTCCTGGGGGTATAGTTTTCCTTTAAATTCTTCCTTTCTATAAACCTGGGATGTAGCTTCTTAGTTTTATTTCTCTGTAACACAACTAATAACTTCCCAGTTCCCCATACTGTCTTTCAGCAGTGATAGCGTTTTCATAAAATTGCCTTTTTTTTACCCTTTATCCCACTGTATAAGACTGCAGCAAATACAGCATTGACAATCATGAAGCTGTCCACGCAAGTATTTATTCTTAGAAAAGGTATTGATTTAAAGCATTTACCAGCTTGGTGTCTAGTTGATTACTGTATGTATAAAAGAGTTGAGAACAGTCAAATCTTGCTCCCTTTGAAAAACAATTAGTACTAAGGTCACTGGTATGGTTGCACTGGAAGGCCATTCATGACTGGACATGCTAAAAGAAACAGAGAAAGAGTTAGCATTAACCACATCTTAAAATGACACAAATAACCTTCACTTAATTTGCCAAATGTAGAAAATACAAACATGCTGAAGCAGAGAGAGCAGACCTTGGCTTTTGAATCTGCTTGACCTTTCTCAAGAGGCCTCTCTAGTGCACTTCAGCACAGTCATTTAAATACATTTAAACATAAGAAGCCAAGAGATGTCAGAGTTAGCCAATCATCACATTCACCATCAGCTAGTAAGAGTTCTAAAGAATGCCTGTTGCATATATTATATTAATGCGGAGGTTCATATGCATAGAGACAAAGTGTGATTACTGCAATTCTAGCACAACAGTGCCACCTACTGGTTAGATGCAACATAAGACTCCTAGAAACCAAGTAATAAATTATACTGAATCGTATTCAGTCTCTCATCCCTTTGATTTTTATGTTATAAAGCTTCTTCATTATTACATTACAGTGTTGCAGTCTTGTTTGTATTATTGCAAACTATAATATGCATACAGACCAACTATGTCTCATAATGAACTGTAAGTAGGAGTAACACATTTAGGGGGTTATCAGCAGTGGCATTTTAGAGTTATAAGTTTTTATACCTCGAAAAAACTTGAATGAACTTGCAACTCAAATAGTATCTTATTTAAGAAAAAAACTTGATTCTGCAATTCAGTTACTAAACCTGAAAACTTGAAATGAATCAATATTTCCATGGGAAAAAATACTCGGATCACTTGAGTTATTCAGAGTTTTTGGGCAAAACCCTGCAAAAATACTCATGAAGGCTATTAACGACTTTAAAGGAGAACTCAAGCCTACATTTCAAAACCCCCTACTCCAATTCCCACCAAGACCCCCCTTCCTCCTCCACCCAGCCTAAGTAATAGCCTGGGCAAATGCCCCTAAGAGGTCCATACTTACCTCTCTGTGCAGATTCAGGCATTGGACTTCACAGACACCATCTTCAGCCACTTCGATATTCTTCAGAATTAGACCGGTGTTTTGGAGCATGCGTAGTTGGGGAAATCTTCCGCTTCACTACAACAGTGCATGCATCGAAACTCATGAAAGTGCCGGTCTCATTCCGAAGATTACTGAAGTGGCTGAAGATGGCGCCCGTGAAGTCCGATGCCTGAATCTGCACAGATGGGTAAGTAAGGACTTAGAGGCATTAGCCTGGGATATCAGTTAGGCTGGGGGGATGAGGGAGGGGGTCGTGGGGGTAGGGTTTTTTTTTTTTTTTAAATGTAGGGTTAAATTCTCCTTTAAATAGTTAAAGGAACCTCTCCTACATGACCTCAACAGGTTTTAGATGGTGTATTTCCAAGATATTTCCAGGGTCAGGGTAAAATAAGGTATAATAAATCTTGAAAAATTTGAGCTTTTTTTTTTAACTCAAAAAATAGATTTTTGACCAAAATAAAAAAATAACTTTAAACACACAACTTGATCCTAAACAAATCTGCCCCTAAGTGTTTATAAGAGCACAATTTTACATGAATTTGTTTTGTAACATACAGTTTTTGGATATGAACTGTAATATGGATATACATTCCTGCATTATATTAAATAAGAATTCACAGGCTAGGCCATCTTAATGTTTATTTATTTTTACATGGAGCTTTAGAAATACAAGTTGTAGTTTGCAGCCCCTTTTCAACCTTCTTCATTCATTATTCTACATCACACATTTATAAATAGGCCTCTCGGGTTTTGTTTGCAGATTAACACAAGAAAGTTAAAATACACAATTTATATGCAAAGCATACTTTTGTGTAAATCAATATATCTGAAGCATCCAAGTAATCAGAAGAGCAGGTGGCAAAATGTGAGTTCTGAGCAAAAAAATCAACTCAAAAACTTTCATGGAAAACAACTTGAATCTTAATAAATAACCCCCCATAATTGAACATTCTGTGTAAAGGAAGGGGAGAGATGAGCAAACTGAGCATGCTCAAGCCCTGCCCTGGAGGTTTATGTTGAAAATAGTAGTCTGATAAAAAAAGTCCATGTATACACAACAAAAGAAAGGTACAGCTGTGTTTCTTACTCAGAGCAGCATTACTTTGAGGGTTTACCGGTGTATTTATAAAGAACTTTCTGAAAAAGCTTACTTAATTTTAGCCTTTCCTTCTCCTTTAAAAAAATTCCCAGCTTTCCTGAAGGATGTTTGCATATATCAGAACTGAAATAACTCTGCCAGGTGAAACAATGTTAGAGCTTTTCATTATAGCCAGCACAAGACAGACGACTGATCACCTCTTCTTTGCCACGACTAATCTCCCTGAACCGCGTCCCCCTGTCTTGTGCTGGCTATAATGAAAAGTAGCCTTCTGGGAGATTAGAAGCCCCAAAGAAGAGGCGATTAGTTGGCGTCTTATCTCCCAGAATCGCTAGGTGTGGCTGAGTCCTTAACTACACCTCCAGTGTTCTGATCTATAAGTGTTCAGATCTATCGGTTACAGTCAAGGTGAATACAAAACTACTGCTTACAATAACAATCATATAAAATAGTGCTGTGCAACATGGGCCGACAGTTTATCATATTACATATAATTTATGTAAAGCCCCTAAGCAGATATGAGACCATGAAAATCACTTGGAGAGCAACATCTGACCTGCAGGCATCTAGGTGTATAGCCAGGATCTACAAAAAAACCCTAAGGACACAGTAATGTGACATATAGCAGCACGTAGCACCACTGAGAGACATGGAGTGAAGATTGGCCCAATAATACATGCTTTCATATTTTTCTGCCGGATCTCCACTCAAACCACTGCTGTACACAAAGCTGCGGACGATAGCAGATCCATTTTTCTCTGCCTGCTTACAAGATGCAAGTGAAGAGAAGGTGACCATACACCACATGTGACTGACCTATTTGACTAATTGATTGGACAGGTAAAGAAAGGCTACAAGCTGATCATTGTGGCTCACTCACAGAGTAGATTTTCCTCTGCATTCTTGGTCAGTTAAGAGTAAACATATCATGTCTATATTTAACCTGGGCTTTATGTCGATTCAACAGCACAATACTTTAACATTCACCTAAGGGTTTTGGTGTTATTAACCTAGTGAATAGCTGTAGACAAATGGAATTTGTGTGTGTGTGAATCAATCTGCTGGAATCTACCACCTAAAGGGATTCTGTCATGATTTTTATGGTGTAGTTTTTATTTCTAAATTACACTGTTTACACTGCAAATAATTCACTCTACAATATAAAATTTCATTCCTGAACCAGCAAGTGTATTTTTTTGTAGTTGTAATATTGGTGTGCAGGCAGCCATCTTAGGTCATTTTGCCTGGTCTTGTGCTTTCAGAAAGAGCCAGCACTTTACGGCGGAACTGCTTTCTGGCAGGCTGTATGTAACTGAATGTGTCTCATTGGGACCTGGATTTTACTATTGAGTGCTGTTCTTAGATCTACCAGGGAGCTTGACACCTTCCCAATGTTCTGTTGTTAGGCTGCTTCGGGGGGAGGTGATACCACTCCAACTTGCAGTAAAGAGTTTTTCATCATGCTACAAATCACATTACTGGGGGCAGCTGGGAAACTGACAATATATCTAGCCTCATGTCAGATTTCAAAATTAAATATAAAAACAATCGGTTTGCTGAAACGGATTTCAGTGCAGAATTCTGCTGGAGCAGCACTATTAACTGATGCATTGTGTAAAAAAAAAAACATTTTTTTCCCATGACAGTATCCCTTTTAAGAATACCATTTTACTTCTAGTGGCTACACAGTGCATTTGCATTGTTTGCATGTTGTTGCTGCAAAATGCATTAGAATGTGTCATCTTTTTTTTATTTCAGAGCCCATCACATGTCTAATGATCTGTGCAGCCTCTGTGGTTACATTTGCAACATTTATAATTAAAAAGGACTTAAGATTGACCTTTATTCCCTATCATTTATTCAGGATAAAGTTAAAGGAATTGTTCAGTATAAAA
>CM044439.1:106423188-106434594 GCA_024363595.1 Xenopus borealis
ATGCCAGTCAGCAGCATCAAGGGCCAATAAGGGTTTGAGCTGTATTAAAAGAGGGGAAACTTAGTTATAAGGAAAGACTGGCCAAATTGGGGATGTTCACGCTGGAGAAGAGGCGTCAATATGATAACTATGTATAAATATATAAGGGGGATCATATATTAATCTTTCTAATGCTTTATTCACCCATAGGTCTTTCCAGCTGACACACATTCTGATAAGAAAAGAAGTTCCGCCTAAATATTCGGAAGGGTTTTTTTTTTTTTTTTTTACAGTGAGAGCTGTGAAGATGTGGAATTATCTCCCTGAATCATTGGTACAGGCTGATACATTAGATAGCTTTAAGAAGGGGTTGGATGGCTCTTTAGCAAGTGAGGGAATACAGGGTTATGGAAGATAGTTCATAGTACAAGCTAATCCAGGGACTAGTCCAATTGCCATTTTGGAGTTAGGAAGGAATTTTTTCCCCCTCTGAGGCAAATTAAAGAGGCTTCAGATGGGGTTTTTTGCCTTCCTCTGGATTAACTAGCAGTTAGTTAAAAGGTTGAACTTGATGGACGTGTGTCTTTTTTTAAACCTAATTTACTATGTTACTTTCCCAGACGAAAAAGTAATCCTGTTTTCTCAAGCAAATGCAGAGAAAAAAATCTTATTTCTATCTGCATAACTAGACAGCGCAGTGCTATTTAACGTGTAATAGCAACATCAATTAAAGGCAATGTTTTGGGTTGTCTGGCACAGGTGCAAATAACATTCTTGTGTTTCCCTACAAAGTAGATACCCAGGTTTGAGAAATGAAGAAGCATACAAACTGGATAGAGGATAAGGATGCTTACAGGCGGGTAGCAGCTTCTGTGGAAGTTTCATCCCCTTCTATCCGATAGACCTTGCCATACATGATGTATTCAAATTGGTCAGCTCTAAGAGAACAAATAAAACACATACGTTAATGGGTTACAAAGCAACTGGATGAGACATAAGCCTCCTTTTTATCTGGAATCATAGGACACCTTGAGGGACGGTCATCAGTAGGATTATACTCTCCATCATCCAATGTACCATCCTCATACAGTGTACTGGCAACAACCAAGCGGAACTTATCACCTGTGGAAGAGGAGTAAGGAAAGGAGATGTGAGGAGACAATTCAATGACTAAACACAATTAAAGTGATACTGACACGTTCCTATAAAAATCATATGAAGTAAATGCTGCACAAGAAATATTTTCCCTCAAAGCCCCCCACAAACCCGCACTAAACTGACCCTCTGAGCCACCTAAAAGATATCCTCAACCGTTTGGTAAATCTTCCGGTTGCTTTACTGACACAGGGCTGGGGGCGGAAGGGAAGGATCGCTCCGCCCCCAGCCCTGTGTCAGTGAAGCAACCAGGAAGTGTAGTTAGCCATGTGAGCATGTCAGCTCATAAAGGTGCGCAGGGCTGGGGGCGACTTTGGGGGAGCCTTGCGGGGAGGGCCTTTGTGGGGGAAATATTCCCTGCAGCATTTTCTTCATGCCGACATGTTCCTATGATTTTTATAGGAACATGTCAGAATTGCTTTAAAGGGGTTGTTCACATTTGAGTTAACTTTTAGTATAATGTAGAGTGATATTCTGAGACATTTTGCAATTGGTTTTAATTTTTTATTGTTTGTGGTTTTATAGTTATTTTGCTTTTTATTCAGCAGCTCTCTAGTTTGCAGTGTCAGCAATTTGGTTTCTAAGGTACAGATTACCCTAGCAACCCTGCACTGATTTGAATAAGAGACTGGAATATGAATAGGAGAGGGACTGAATAGAATAAGTAATAAAAAGTGGTAATAACAATACATTTGTAGCCTTACAGAGCATTTGTTTTTAGATGGGGTCAGTGACCCCCATTTGAAAGCTGCACAGAAACAGAAGAAAATTGCAAATCATTAAAAAACTATGAAAAATAAATAATGAAGACCAATTGAAAAGTTTCTTAGAATTGGCCCTTCTACAATATACTAAAAGTTAACTTGAAGGTGAACCACCCCTTTAAGGGCAATTCATCATTTACAAAAAAGACCCCAAAACAACTGGTAATGTAGAATTCAAATGCAATGTTGCATCATGTATAGCCCTGCAGTATCAGCCATGCCATCAGATTGATTTTCCAGAATGAAAGCCATAATTAAGAACTACAGCACTACCTTCATAGATTTCACAAGCTACTGCAGGCATGTGCTACTTACACAAAAAGAAAATCGACTCATACCCACTCCACTCCCACTTCCGATACCACCCCAACAGCGCACTGCACCAAGGGACACACTCACCATTTTAAAGGTTGCGTCTGGTTTTACAGCTGACAAGACAAAGACAAGAGGTCCTCTGCACTCAACCCATTATCAATATATTTAAGACATTGAGACATTCTGTGCATAGTAGCTGTAGGCACAGAATGTCTCAATGTCTTAAATATATTGATAATGGGTTGAGTGCAGAGGACCTCTTGTCTTTGTCTATGTATTTTGTGGTCACAGCCTCATTGCACCCCCGCTTAATGGTTTTAAAAATTAGTGGTGAGCACAACTTTTTCTTGTGTTTTACAGCTGACAAGGCCCAGACAAGCAAGCAGATAAACTGAAGGAGCTATATAAGCAAATGATTGTTGCTAAGGTTTCGCTAACACTAGCAATAAAGAGTTTCACTTAACTGTTAATGCAAATCTGGAAAATGTCTGATGGGTAATTGTTGTTTTTGATAGTTGAGATTATAAAAATTTTAAAATTAATTTCTAAAAAGTAAAACTCAATATTTCATAAAAGTTTGTCTCCACTATGAACTCCCTTTTCAACAATTACTGCTACAATCCCATTCACATACCAACAACAAATCCCAACTTACCCAAGTCCACAGGATAAACTTGGATATTGACATCGAGGATCAAATCCATTTTGAAAGACTCACTTTCACAATGCAGCCTTGAGACTTAAAGGAAAAGGAACAACATTAGTAATCTATCAGTGTTTGTAGATGACGCTAAACTATGCAGCCCAATCTATCCCATCCAGGATGTGGCATCCTTACAACAGGATCTTAAACTGACAATCTGGGCAGCTAAGTGGCAAATGAGATTCAATGTTGATAAATGTAAAGTCATGCACCTGGGATGTAAAAATATTCAAGCCACTTATACCCTTAATGGGACTGTACTAGGCAAATTCAAAATGGAAAATGACCTTGGAGTTCTTGTAGGTGATAACCTTGGCTGTAGCCAGTCAGCAGCATCAATGGCAAATAAGGTCTTGTGCTGTATTAAAAGGGGCATAGAGTCACGGGAGGAGGGGGTCATTCTTACACTTTATAGAGCACTTGTAAGGCCCCATCTAGAATATGCTGTACAGTTTTGGTCTCCCTCACTCAAACATGACATTATTGTATTAGAGAGGGTACAGAGAAGGGCAACTAAGCTGGTAAAAGGTATGGAAAATCTTAGCTATGAGGAAAGAATGGCCAAATTGGGGATGTTCACGCTGGAGAAGAGGCGCTTAAGGGGTGATATAACTATGTATAAATATATAAGGGGATCATATAATAATCTCTCTAATGCTTTATTTACCAGTAGGTCTTTCCAGCTGACACAAGTTTACCCATTCCGATTAGAAGAAAAGAGGTTCCGCCTAAATATTCGGAAGGGGTTTTTTTTACAGTGAGAGCTGTGAAGATGTGGAATTCTCCCTGAATCAGTTCAGGCTGATACATTAGATAGCTTTAAGAAGGGGTTGGATGACTTTTTAGCAAGTGAGGGAATATAGGGTTAAGGAAGATAGCTCATAGTACAAGTTGATCCAGGGACTAGTCCGATTGCCATTTTGGAATCAGGAAGGAATATTTTCCCCTGAGGCAAATTGGACAGGCTTCAAATCGGATTTTTTTGCCTTCCTCAGGATCAACTAGCAGTTAGTCATATTAAAAAAGATTTAACTTGATGGACGTGTGTCTTTTTCAGTCTAACTTACTATGTTACTATGTAAAGAAATTTACTGGACACTTTTAAGTTTGGACCGGATGGCAAGAGTAGAATGCAGTGTTGCTTACCTCGATCAAATTTTCTTCCTTCGGGATCAATATCCTTTACATCAAAGATATCTTCAAACAAAATGCCAGCCATGGCAGAAAAAAGCAGAGCTAAAACAGAAGAATCATATAAATTCCAGTGCAGGGACACGTTCCATTTTAAATATTAAAGATCTGTCTTGGTATAAACGTGTAACTGATATGAATCATGAAACAACCGAGCTGTAGAAATGTGTCCACAGATTCTGAACCAAGAGAAAAAAAAATAAACATCACAACATACTGAATTATACTGCGTGTTTCCGCTTTTATTTTGCAGTTATGGCCTCTAATGTGTAGTTATACATTTTTATTTATTAGGGGTCACCTTCAATTGTAAATTCCCTCCAACTATACAGAGTTTCCATACAGAATAGCTAGATATTTTTTTTTATACAGAAATATAGTGAAGTCTATGATTAGACCAATGTTTTCTTGTTTTATTATGGAAATACATGCAAGCCAAATGGTAGTTTTGAACTTTAACGTGGATGTCTCACAATGTGGCAGCAACATTTTTAGTATGATGTAGAGAGTGATATTCTGAGACCACTTGCAATTGGTTTTCATTTTTTATTATTTGTGGTTTTTTACTTTGTGCTTTATTCAGTTTGCAATTTCAGCCATCTGGTTGCTAGGGTCCACATTATCCTAGCAACCATGCAGTGATTTGAATAAGAGACTGACATGAATTAGAGAGGGAGTGAATAGATAGAGTAATAAAAAGTAGCAACAACAATACATCTGTAGCCTTGCAGAGCATTTGTTTTTAGATGGGTTCAGTGCCCCCCCATTAGAAAGCAAATGGAAGAAGGAGGCACATATAAAAACTATACAAAATAAACAATGACAACCAATTGAAAAGTTGCTTAAAATTGACCATTGTATAACATACTAAAAGGTAACTTAAAGGTGAGCCACCCCATATATTCAACTGTAAGGGAAGTTAGGGAAAGTGTTGTTTCAGTAATCAGTATACAGATATTCGCTCTCTAAACAGAAACACACAGAGATCTGTGTAGGGTCAAGAGGGAAGCTATGGCTCTTCCAGTTTATTGGAATGGTATATTCTGCATTGTTCTGATCCAGTTAACCTCTTATATTAGATGCGGCAGCTGTTAATATATAAACTGCTGTTGTGATTGTGGCTGTCTGGCCCAAGAGCCACACTCTAAAGTCTGGTAGAACTCTTGTGTGGAATACTTTTATCACATTAGCAACGATCCCTCAACAATGGCTTGTTTGCAAGTCCAGCACGTGTGAATAGGAGGGAGGCAGAGCTGGGTTAGGGTTGGACAATCATTCTGGGAACATGTATCACCTGAATATTTGCAATGCTCTTTCTGTCGTAGTTATAGAGCAAGGAACACGCAGGCTCCCTAGTTCCTGCCTGCAGCTCAGGCACAGCACATGCCACGGCTAAGTAAGAGGATACTACCAACAGTCCCACTTATAACTCCCGCTTTTTCTCACTCAGCATTCAATCCAGGATCTGTACTTACACACGCCAAGCAGTTGACTGCAAGCTCCTCGCCTTCTGTTTCACAGAAAATCCCGGCACCGCAAGTCACGTCACGCGAGACTTTGGCGTCACTACTACACCGCAAGCTGAGGGACGCGTCACGCTCACGTAGTGACCATGTGGGCTTGATGGGCAGAGACGGTGTAAAATGAGTGTCATGATGCGGCTAGTTAACGGTGGTGATAGTGGGACCGCTCATAATCTCTCCTACTTATGTTAGCGAACAATAAAGCGTTTTCTTTCGCGTTGGTTGCCTGCCCTCGCTCTCAATATTTCCTAGGAAACCATTTATATTCTTTGCACAGATCTTCTAATTGTGCCAGGGTCTCATGAAGTTAACAAAAAGGGGTCATGCAATAAAGGTTTGCCCAGGAGCAGTAACCAATAGCAACCAATCAGCAGGAAGCATTTAGTGGTCACTAGGGTTGTCACCCAGCCGGTATTTTACCGGACTAGCCGGTAAAACACCAGCCAAGGCCGGGGCCAGTATTACAAATTTACCGGCAATGTAGCTGCCGGTAAATTTGTAATACCACTTTAAAAAGGCCCTTACCCTGCCTTAATTCCAGTTAAAACTTACCTTTCTCGCTGTCTTCAGCCGATCGCTCGATATGGCTCCGCCCCTATGATGTCACGCCCCTTTTGACATCACACCCCGCCCCTTTGTGACCCCGCCGGCCGGTAAAAATTTTTCCTAAAGGTGGCAACCCTAGTGGTCACCTGTTTAAAGGAAACCCTTTTGGAGCAATTATAGGGTTGCCACCTGGCCGGTATTTTTGATGGTTAATCCCAATGTTATTAATAGGAAAAAAAGATAAATATATAGGAAGGCTGGTTTTCTTTTCAAGAAAAGGTGGCAACCCTAGTTGCCACCCACCCGGTTTTATACCGGCCTAGCCAGTAAAATATCTGCAAGGGCCAGGGCCGGTATTACAAATTTGTAATAACCTTAACAAAAGCCCTCAGCCCCTCACTTTAAACATATCTTTTCGCCCCCTTTAGCATTATGGCTCTGCCTTTTTGTGATTCATTTCCATGGTCCCTCCCCTTTTGTTTCACTGCCCGCCCCTTTTGTTCCCACCCCCCACCACTAGGTGGCAACCGCTTCTCCATCCCAATACCCCCTTCAGGTTTGTCTCAATCCACACATGATACTCATATGTATAGTGGCAAACTCTGTGGAGGTCACATTCTTAGTCCAACAAATTGGTAAAGGACTAGCATGCCTCTGAAATTTTTGGAAATAAAAAGAGGGACACAAAAAGTTGGTGAAAATTTATTGCCGGACGGCTAATTTCCCTGAAACTCCACGTGTGTTTCTGCCCTAAGCTGTGAGTCTTCCCAAGTTGTATTATTGTTAATACTTATATGCTTATCTCAAAATTGTTACAAAATATCTTATCTGCACGTGGTGGCTGTTCTGGGCTCTCTGCCAAAAGCCAATTAAGTTAGAAACATTTTATTTTTTTAACTGTTCAGTGCAGAGAAACTGCACAGTACAAACACATGACTGCAGGTTGAGCTGTCAAAAGCATGACAGTCCCACTGAAAACAGGACAGTTGGGAGGTATGTACACCCTGACCCCCCCTGACCCTACTATCAAACATGAGCCTCTGCCCATACCGTAACAAGAATAAGGGAGCAGAGATCCTGGGGCAAAGTGCACTCTGTGACCAATTGTTTTTCTATCCTCCTGCCATCATATGCATTAATGGCGCTAACCCAGCCTCTCAGACAAGACTGTGCAGTCCCAGTGCAATCTACGCTAGTGACTCCACAAGGGTAGGCCTGCAGTCAGTGTCGGACTGGCCCACCAGAATACCAGGAAAACTCCCGGTGGGCCAAGGTGTCAGTAGGCCCTCATGCTGCTAAACTTTTGGCTTATTTCATGGCCATTCCCTATTTCTATGAGAACAAAGAGGCTAAATAGATGGAATAATTGATTATAGTATGTAAAGAAAACAAACTAGGCGAATAGAGTTTGATTGAGGAGATGAAATATATTAGTACAGAGAGTGGCCCCCTGGTCTAAGGCTTTATGTTGGGGCCCTGGTCTAAGGTTTTTGGGTGGGCCCCTGGTGTCCCAGTCCGACACTGCCTGCAGTGTAACTAGGGTTGCCACCTGGCCGGTATTTTACCGGCCTGGCCAGTATTTTTGATGGTTGAGCCCAATGTTTTTAATAGGAAAAAAAGATAAATATATAGGAAGGCCGGTATTTTTTTCAAGAAAAGGTGGCAACCCTAAGTGTAACCCTCACTGTGTCTGGAGCCACACTGAAGCCTACTACTGATTTGGAGCTGCAGCTGCATCAGAAGAGTACCGCTGACCCACACAGATAATGGCATTACAGAGGAAGGCAAAAAACTCAGGTGCCTGAAGTCAGTATGCATCCTGATGAAAGATTCCTTCCTAAACCCTTTAAGCTGATTGGTTACTGGAACCCTGGAGCACCGTCATTCGAATCCTTCTTTACCTAGGGTAAGAGGGCAGGAGACAAAAAACAAAAGGCAGTCTACCTGCCTTGAACTTGGACTCTCCTTAAGGGGAATTCAACCCGCCGTCGGCCCATGCGCAGTAGGAGGCATTTGCTGGTTTGTACTAATGCGCATGCGCCCGAAGTTCATGAAGTTCACCGACTGAACTACGTGAACATCAGGCGCATGCGCAGTAGTACAAACCAGCAAATGCGTCCTACTGCTCATGCGCCGACTGAAGAAGACGTTGTGGAGGAAGATGGTGCAGCTTTCACATGTAATTACGTTACATATACACAACATCAATTTAAATGATGGGTGTGAATCTGTCCAATCTGAGAAAGGCTAAGAAGAAATGTATGTGGAATGCTGTTGATGTAAAATGTGAAGATATTTAATGCTATGCTGCTCTATAAATAAGATGGAGAATGTGAATCCCAATAGTCTGATTACGTGAAGTATATAGACCAAATAGATTTCTCTTTCCCTTTTGCGAAGTTAGTGGCTTTTCAGTAACGTTGGTGTATTTTGGGGCAGCAATAAAGACTTTCATGTTTGTTCTATGGATGTTGGTTAGTTGGTTGGACATACGTAATGGAAGATTTTATCTGCTGATGCACCACATCTACTGGTGCTAACTATACAGGCAGTCTGCCCCAATGGTACAACAGTAGGCTGCTATACAGTGTAGAGCAGGGATCCCCAACTTTTTTCACACATGAACCAAATTCAAATGTAAAAAAAAAAGAGTTGAGGAGCAACACTAGCTTGAACATAGTTTTAGGGAGTGCCAAATAAGTGTAGTGATTCGCTATGTGGACTGGCAGCCTACATGAAACTCTATTTGGCAGGACACCTGTTTTTTATGCAACCAAAACTTGCCTCCGAGGCTGGAATTCAAAAATAAGCACCTGCTTTGAGATCACTGGGAGCAACATCCAAGGGGTCGGAGAGCAACATGTTGCGGGCCACTGGTGTAGAGCCATGTGCAAACTAGTTGAGAGGATACGTGTATGTCCAGTGTATAGGGTTGACGTGAGGCCACTGGACATAAACGTATCCTCTCAACTAGCTTGCATGTGGCTTTACACCAGTGGCCAATATTACAAATTTACTGGCAATGTACTTGTCGATAAATTTGTAGAACCTTCTTGTTCCAGCCCACCCATTTAGCCCCAAGTTTGGCTAGATCTTTTTTCTATTTTACTGAGACCTGGAATCCACTGCAAAGCACACCCTTTGCATTATTGGCTAAAGTACAACATTGTCTTGCCACCCAATTACACCGACCTGCTAAAGAAGTCACTGGCCCATCCACCCAGAATACAATTGCCAGTAAATGTATTTGTAAAAGGCTGCAACCCTATGTAATGGTTAACTTGTTTGTTGGAAATTTACTGCCTGTCTTTAAAGGGATCCTGTCATGGGAAAAATTCTTTTTTTCAAAATGCATCAGTTAATAGTGCTGTTCCAGAAGAATACTGCATTGAAATCCATTTCTCAAAAGAGCAAACAGATTTTTTTATATTTAATTTTGAAATCTGACATGGGGCTAGACATATTGTCAATTTCCAAGCTGCCCCACGTCATGTGACTTGTGCTCTGATAAACTTCAATCACTCTTTACTGTACTGCAAGTTGGAGTGATATCACACCCCTCACCCAGCAGCCTAACAAAAGAACAATGAGAAGGTAACCAGATAACCATTCCTTAACACAAGAGAACAGCTGCCTGGCAGATCTAAGAACAGCACTCAATAGTAAAACCCATGTCCCACTACGTACTATTCAGTTATATTGAGAAGGAAAAACAACAGCCTGCCAGAAAGCAGTTCCATCTTAAAGTGCTGGCACAAGTCACATGACCAGGGGCAAATGGGAAATTGACAAAATGTCTAGCCCCATGTCAGATTTCAAAACAGAATATAAAAAAATCTGTTTGCTCTTTTGAGAAATGGATTTCAGTGCAGAAGTCTACTGGAGCAGCACTATTAACTGATGTGTTTTTTGTTGTTTTTTGATGTTTTCCCATGACAGTTTCCCTTTAAGTAGGGTTATCAGCTTTGTTAAACATTCTTACAGGCAGGTTGAAAGAGGTTAGGATGTAATAGGTGGGTGTAAGTGGTGGAGTGAAATGTGGATAGAGCAAGGGCGGATTATGGAGTGGATCGGGGGAAAAAAGTCAGATTGGGATGGACTGGCAGTAGTTCAGGGGCTCAATTTGAGGGTATTACAAATGTAGCTGTCACTATGTTGCCCAGTAATACTGGCCTAAGCAGGTGTTGGGTGCTTAACTTGGTGAGAGCACCCAAGGAAAGCACCACCAGCCACTCGTCACTTTGGCTTAGCACCCCATCCCTGCTCAGACTGTTGCTAGGAACAACCCCCCTCCACACCTTTTGCTGTGGGGGCATTCAGTGCATGAGTTACAGGACTTGCAAAGCTCTTTGCAGATATTGCCATTGATGAAATTATACTTTAGCCTCCAGCACTTCAAGGTAGTGTAGTGTTAATCACTGTGCCAGCTGCTGTTCTGAGTACCCAAAAGTATACTATGAACATAAATTATGCATTTTAATTGTTAATCTGCAAATAAAACACATTAAGAGGCCTATTTATAAATGTTTGATGTAGAATAATGTATGAAGAGTGTTGAAAAGGTGCTACTTAAAAAAAAAGAGAAATAACATTAAGTTGGCCTAGCCTGTGAATTCTTATTTCAATACAATGCAGGAATTTAAATCAGTATTACAGCTCAAATCTCAGAGTGCTCTTCTGAACACTTAACATGTAACAGATAAAAAAAACAGATGTGTTTTCTTTAGTCTTTCCTAAGCAGACTAACATCAGTAGTTTCCTCTCTTAGGATGGTTGGCAGAACTGGCCAGCAGATGGCAATGTTGCTTCAGTTTTATTGCATTAGCAGCTTAAGATGTTGTTAATATCTTGAAATCGAGATGAACTATTGTATAAATTGGTCTGTAGCCCCACTCCAAGATTAGTCGCCCGAAGAAGAGGTGATTTTCTGCCTGGCGACTCGTCTCCCAGAATCTTAGCAGCTGTCACTACCCTTAGAAGAATGTGTCTGTGGACAGGAAATATACATTCTAAATTGTACCATTAAATTCTGCAGGAAAATGTCTGTGAACTCTTAATTGAAGTTAAAAAAATATTTAGACAACAACCCTAAACATGCAAAGGGATTCTGTCAGGATTTTTATGGTGCAGTTTTTGTTTCTAAATAACACTGTTTAAACTGCATATAATTCACTCTTCCATGTAAAATTTAATTTCTAAC
The DNA here is from genome assembly GCA_024363595.1 of Xenopus borealis. NCBI lineage: Eukaryota > Metazoa > Chordata > Amphibia > Anura > Pipidae > Xenopus > Xenopus borealis. Next base: position 106,434,565 of record CM044439.1, read on the forward strand.
CCCACAAGTGTATTTTTTTTAGTTGTAATA
>CM044439.1:106438435-106461906 GCA_024363595.1 Xenopus borealis
TTTTGCATTTGCAGTACAGCTTTTGCAGGACATGTGGCATAATCCTCGGTGTGTTGTGTTTAACCAAAGCGAAAGCAGTATTTTTTATTTGTATTTGCTGCACTATATTTTGCCTGTGACTGTGCATTATTAGGCCCCAGTGCTGGATTCACAGTCAGTACATTCCCAGCAGTTCCCCATCTGAGAGATTTAGCCTCTGCCACTGCTGTTTCAATCTGGCTAACAGCTGTTATAGCCTTTGCAAGGGTTAAATCCTGCTCCATGAGCAGTCTCTCTCTAATGCATGGCGAATTTGTTTTTTCCACTATTTGGTCTCTAAGCATTTCATCTGTTAGATACCCAAAGTCACAGGTAAAAAACAGCTCTTAAAGCTGCTACAAATTGTTCTGTGGATTCTCCATTATGCTGTCCACGCTGGTGGCATTTATATCTTTCAGCAACCACATTTACTCTTGGCATGAAAAAGTTCTTTATGGCAGTAGGTGCAGTTTCATAAGTTTCATTAAGTAATGTTAATGTATAGAATATACGCTGTCCCTCTGCTCCCAGGCAGTGAATAAGTAAAGCATGCTTTCTAGCAGCATAAATATTCCCTTAGTCAGCAGTAATAATGTAATTGCCCAACATATGGATCAAAGCAGTAAAAGGTATGGCAGGCTCACCAGGGTTTGGGAGAAAAGGTGCAGGCTTCTGCAGAGGTAGAAGAGACATCTAGTCACCAATTTGTTGTGTTTTGATAGCCAAGGATACGTTGAATTTAACAGTGCTTTATTAGCAGGTTCATGCAGCCATTACACAACAGTAACATAAACTGTAGCACCTTAAGCAGTATAGACAGTACTATGTATGCACAGTATAACTCGTGCACAGTGACATCTACAGGTCATTTGTATAAACACCACAAAAATGAAGTCAGAAATTGTTTGCATTGCTGAAAGTGGGGGAAACAATAGCTTCTTCCTTCTCAAAGTTAATTTGTTGGTTCAAGAATAAAATTTTAAATGTTAGAATGAATTATTTGCAATGTAAATATTGTACTTTATAAATAAAAAACCCTAAAAACCATGACAGCATCCATTTAAGGAATGAGTCTATGTCGTAAGCTAATGTTACAAAGCAATTGTATGAGGACACCCACAATATCCCTCAGTTTAAGCTGTTCTGTAAGCATAAATTTGGAATATAAGTGTCAGGGGGTCTATCGGCTCCCAGGGGAGTTTGTCAGGACCAAGGAGGAAGCTTAGGGGTTAAAGTCCAAAACAAGGGAATAGGCAAATACAAAGTCCAAGTCCAGGCAATAATTCTTTAGGCAGGCAGCAAATGTACAAGTTCAAACTTCAGGCAAGGTCAAAGTCCAGGAATAACAAACAAAAGCACCCAGGAACATGGCAAGATTGTCCTTAATAATTGGGAGCCATGCTGGCATCCTGTCAACTTTAAATAATCAAATTTGGCGCCAAAACGTGAGCGCCGTGATGTCATTGCGTCAGTCGTGACGCAATGACGTCATCTCCCAGCGCCGCTACCCACGTGGTGGCCATGGGCGCTGCCATTGTGGGAGCGATGCTGGCAGAAGAGGATGTGCCGCCCAGAGCTGCCGGTAAGACTCCGGCCCGCGATCCTGACAATGAGATAAAATATCTCCAAGCCAATGTGCAGAACTGATCAACAGTTGCTGAAAATGTTTGGTTGCACTTATTGCTGCCGAGGAAGGCACACTAGTTATGAAAGTAAAGGTACACATTCTTCTGCCCCGCGCACAATATGATGCTCAATAAATAAATGAATGGGTATAATATTTTTGATTTGAGTATTTAATTGGGTTCTCATTATTTAGTTTTATGATTTGCTTAAAAAAATCACCTTTTAGTTCATATTAATACAGAATTATTAAATTATTAAGGATTCACAAAATTTCAAGCACCACTGCTGTCGCACCCAGAGCTGCAGGTAAGACTCTGGGCGGCGCGTCCTCTTCTCTCCGGTGTCGCTCCCACAATGGCGGCGCCCACGCTGCGGCGCGGTGACGTCATGCACCTGCGCCGTTTTGGCGCGAAATTTGATTATTTAAAGGCGCCCAATTATAGGATCATATTGCTATTGTTCCTGGGTATTGTTTTGATCTTGTTCCTTGTATTTTTGACCATTTGCCTGGACTTCGTATTATTTTTGCCTGCCAATACAACCATTGCCTGGACTTTGACTTGTTTCCTGCCTGATCCTTGCTGGTGTTACGCTATTGGTCCGTTAGCCCCTAAGCTTCCTCCTTGGTCCACTACTCCCCTAGGGCGCTTATTAGGCCTACCCGTGACAACTGCATGTTGGCCTGCACAGTGGGCATAATATGAAAAGATAAATTCAAGTGTTTGGGGATGCAGGCCTTGCAGCTTCTTGAAGCCTAGCATACTTCTTTCACATTAAAGCACAATGATTGGACCTCTAGCAGCTATGCCTTTTGTTTTGCCACCAGAGTTAAATTATTCCAGCTGTTTAAGATTTTACAACAAAAGTGAAATACGCAATAACTAGTCGTTTACAATCATCCATCTCAGTAATGTACACAAGGCAACAAGGCAATTTTTATAATGCACAAAGCTGTTAGAGAACAGCCCTTGAAAAATAACCACCCATATCCTGTACCAGAAAAAGCTGTCACGATATGAGGATTTTTGCCCTATGAGCTGAGAAAATGGCTTACATGTCCCTTTGTCTGGGGTGTGTCTCTGCTAACTACAATGGCACTGATATATTGATATGACCTCTGTGCTTTACCTTTCTTTTTTTATATGTTCTTGTGTTTTATTGTAAACATCTGGTTTTCATGTAGGATGTGTTGAATGGGACTTTCTTTGTTTACATACACGTGTTTACACGTAATTATGGGAAATTAAGGTTTATTTACCAGTTATTTACCAGTTATATACCATATATATAACATATTCAGTAATTTTTAGTTTCCATATGCAGATTTTTATGTCTTGTTTTGCATGTTTATGCTACACAACCATAATGTAAAACTACACTTAGCATATTTTAACAAACTGACTGTCCTGTTTGGCAAAATACATTGAATAGTGTCTGTACAGCGCAGCATTTTGCACTTTTTAATGTGAATGATACCTTGGATTTAAGATGACATGTTACTTAGTAATGGTACTGAAGTATACAATGAAAATGTGTGGCAAGAGTATAATGGCAATTAATGGAGAAGACTGAGACTGCTTTAGGCTATTACAAAAATACCCTTGGATAATATAATATAGACTTTTTCTTTTCAATACTACCTTTCCTACTACAGTTTTATCCATGAAGTTTTAAAATAACTTTCCTCCTCCTCCACCACAATATGTCATCAATAAAACCAACTGAGCTTGGAAAATTCTAAGAACAATTTCATTAAAATGCAAGTGCAACTGCTTCAATTTTGATGCATCAGGAGCTTCTCTGACTACACAATTATGGAAAAAACAAAAAAAAATGGGGATTTGTCCAAAATTGCACTTTGAACACTATGAGCATGATTTATCAAGGGTCCACTTTCAAATTCATGGGAGTTTTTAAAAACACTAATAAACTCCCATGAACTTGAAATTTAACTAATAGAAATTTATAAAAAATTTAGAATTTTTGAAACTTGGGTGAATAGAATCAACTTGAAAATTAGAATCGAATTCAATTCAAGATTTTTCGCAGAAATTGGAATCTCAGGAAGGCTGTGAACAACTGCAAACTAATCACAGGATGTCTTCCATTGACTAAAACAGCAATTTGGCAGGTTTAGGAGGCAATTGGTCAAATTTGAATTCTTAAAGGGCCAGTGTATGATAAATCTTGAAAATCAAATTTGAATAAAAAAAAAAAAAGCGCGAATTGAATCTTAACAATTCCCTTGTCGATTTTGTCAGTTTTGGCCATAAAAAAACTCGACCCTTGCTAAATCTGTTCTTATGTAACAGTAAGTAAATGAACCTGATCGTGTTCAGCTTCAATACAAAGAAAGCCCAGGAATAAATAAACAAAGTGTAAGAGTTTAATGCTTATGGCATAATTAGTTATACAGGGCTTAAGCGGGTTAAAAAAACATCTTCTCAGATAGTTAGCATCACATGTATTCACATAGAGAACAGGGCTCTACTGTTACAGTTAGAATATTGAAATCTTTGAATCTACAATACTTTGATTCTCAGATGTTTGCTAAGTTTTCCAGATGCTCGAAAAATTTTGTATGCCTTTCTCCCCCCCCCCCCATTGAGTCCAGGGGAAATTTAAAATCCAAGCTTCCAGACTATCTTTATGGTTTTAACTCCTAGATCCACCAGTCATTTTTCTCTTTTTGAATTTTTTTCAAGTACTTGGAATTTACATATTATTTGATGGATATTTAGACACAAAACACATGCAGAATAGCAAAGACAGTTAGTCCACTTTGTGTTGGGATTGAAAAATGAGCCCTCCGCTATTAGTTTTCTGTAGATATGGCCATTTATAGAATATGTACAATTTGGTTTACTTATCCTCAGATGGATACTAAGATTCAGCTAATCGGATCAATGAGTAGCAGGAAAGCCAGGCCCGGTTTTCCTTCTTCAGTACCCCTATGCCTCCAGGTCCTAGCGCCTGCCCACTCTTGCTTGCACCCATCCATCCCCCTCCCGTGTGTGCATGCACATGTTGCTACCCAACCAGTGCTCCTTAGAATGCAGCTGGGTGGCATGCTGCCCCTGAAATGTTGTTGACCTTTGTGGTCTTGCCACTAATCTGGACCAGAGGACAGCAAAAGAAGTGGCATGTGCACTGGTGTCACCAGTGCCTGCCTGCAATATGACTACATAGGAGGCTCCCTGACTGACAGAGCAAAGAGCACTACGTTAGAAGGTAAATATATTTAGAACAAATTGTTTAAATGCCCAAATCTGTTTATTTATTTATTTATTTTTTTAAATCTGTAGTAAAGTCCTCTTACAACAGGGTTGTGTGACTGAACCCACAAAAGCAAAATACTGTCCCAATTAATGAATGTCTTCACCAGGCATGGATTTATGACAAAAAATCCAACATTTCACCATCAGTTTTTTCATGGAACCACTACAAAATTTAGTCTGTTTGCTGTGAAAATCAAATTCACTTTTGGTCATCACTAACCATCATCCAAACCGGGACTACGTGGACTGACCTTCTATGAATCAGTATTATTGCAAGGGACAGTGTAGTCCAACTTGCTGGATCATATTCAAGGATTTTGGGATGGTGTACCGTGTGTCCTGAATGTTTGGGACCCGGAGTTCCTTGATGAGGAGTTTTCCCATATTATGAAGTACCAAGCATTGAGGCTACTAAAATGGATTTATGCTAGCTTAGCTAACATCAAATACAAGGTACTGTTTTATTAGAGAAAAAAATCAATTGGTCATAAATTAAAATATAATTTTTTATAAGTATGACAATGTAGGAAGATGGCAGCTGTATTTTAGAAATTTCTGGTTAATGTGTTTCTGCATCTTTACATTACATGTGTAATATTTTCAGTCATTTTACATGAATTTCATGTAATCAGGGTGTTTCACTGTAGAATATTTCTCTGTGGTATATGAAAAAATGAATTGTAAGATTGGCAAACCGACTGGCTGCAGGTTGCAATCTGAAGTGCTTTGGGCTGGTCTGTTATACATTGTTGGGCTGTTAGGTCATCACATTTAGGAACCTGGCAGAGCAAACAATCTCAAAAAAATCCGTCTTCCAAAATAGCTTTTTCTTGATGCATGAGAAACCTATTTTTACTGCACAGAAGAACTGAATTGGGTTTGGAATATATTTTCTCTTTAAGATTCAAAACCTCTAACAGGGGATTTATTTGGCCTATCATCTTTTTATGACAGTTGTGTGTTGATAGTCAAGATCAAAGACCAGCACTGCAGTTCTGAAACATTTTTACATTCAAACTCTTAGACATGTTAAATGTGTACTTCAAAAGCAATTATCGTGTTAATTATTATTCACAATAATGTGACTGTTTATTCCTTATTTGCTCTTCTCCCCGAACAATGCAAATGACTGAACAATACAGATACAGAATGCTACACTGCACTTTGGCCCTGAACATTTTATGCAATATACAATCGCTTGAAATGAGATCTCTGCAGACAATGAAGGGAGGTTAGGTGTAACCTAACGCCACCGATGTAGGACTGAAAAAACAGTTAAAATTCATTCATTCAAATAATGTTCTCCTCAGATGGACACTACTACTTTTTTATTTAAATTTCTGTTATATGAAATATTAAAGAGATGTGTACTGCATAATCATCCTGTTGTGTGGCTTTCTTCCACTGAAGAATAACTCTGCACTTGCAGATTCTGGTCTGCAGATAGAAAGCAATTACTTGTATCCAAACTGTTGCAAGATAGATATGGTTGATTGCTATGGGTAAAAACACTGGTGCAATTTAGCAGCATTTGATGATATTGTTAATTTGAATGACTTAATGGAGGTGAATAATCTAGGTATTCATCCAGGTCTTCACAAGGGCTGACGCTTTATAAAGATCTGGGAACAACTAGGAGGAAACAGTTTAGTCCAGCTGGAACATTATTGGGAAGTACATTGCCTTCAAAAAGTAATATTTTTCCATCTTTCCTTCTTACCTTATTCATTGTCTTCTGTCTTTCACATCAGTAAACTGTGACACTACTAAAGGTCTTTAATTCATGAGTTCATGTTTTGTTATATTTTGAGCAACTGCATATAATCTCTTTTATATTATTGTTATTTTCACTATATAAATACTGTATAGCTGTATACATTTATAACAAAAACATATTTTGCAGAATAGTTTTGGAACTCAAAATCCATTCTTCAGTATACTGAATAAAGGTCAGGGGCATTTTAATCATTTGAACTGATCTTTTCTGGAGAAGTAACATTAAATGCAATGGATAATGCACATTTCAATAAAATTCTGGAGAAAACTAGAAGTCAAGAATGTTATATACTATTCAAAAGCACTTTGTCTATGGCCTTATGGTATTAGACATTCACAACTCCACTTCATGACCATCCACTTAAATACAGTAGAACCCCAGGACACCAAGGTAAACATGATATTAATGTGCCGAAATGTGTAGCCAGAGATAGAAAATAAAACAAATATATAGATACATAAAGGAATATTCTCAATAACTGATATTGTTTCTCATTGTAGTTTAACTGCAGGTGGGCCCTTGTCCATACTTTGAAATTGGCCCCTGAACCAGCATGACAGTACTGCAGTCAACTACCAAACAGAATTGATATGAGCCGTTGGCAAGACAACGGGACACATGGCAGGATGAGACAGGCTAGTGGCTTTTGTGTACCCTCAGTGACAGCCTGGTGTTTTGGGGAGTGAAGACAGTATGTGGAAATCACAATTATTCTTTGTAGATTTGCAAACAAAAATATGGCAGTGATGTTCAACCTTTTGTGTCTACAGATTTGTAGAACTACAGTTCTTACAAAGTGTAAAGAGTTTCTAAAAGCTCAGGTTTGTTACTTCTGATACATATGACATAATGACTACAGGAACCACACACAGTCCATGTCTGCAGAATATGCAAGGCCTACATGCCTAGCCCAACCTTGCCTAGCTGAACACATGGCACACTGTATTCATGAGGGTAGCCTCAGGTCTCTGTGCTCTAAAATGGAACACAGAGACGTGGCAAATCTCTAAACAAAAACATGGCACAATGAAAAGTTGGGCCTGGGCTAAAAATCTGGCAAAAATCTACAAAGCACAGTAGGACTGTTGACTGGTAGCTGCCACTCTAACTGCATGCAGGTTTGCACAGGAAAGAAAAAAGAAATCAACACTCCCCAGATAAACAGCAACTAAACTTTCTTCTTCTGGCTGACCTCCTGAGCACCCGCCAGCTGCAATTCTGAATTGACTTCAAACTGCTTCCAGGGGGTGTGCAGTGAGGCAGAGGGGGCAGAAGCCTAAGAAAGAAAAGTCCATGGAAACAGTAGATTCCTTCAGCCACTGCTGAGAATGGCAAATGTCATAAAAAAGTGGAGTTAATGCAGCTACAGAGAGTTTATATTCACAGAACCAAAGAAAGGAATCAAAAGCTATACACACACATTTAAATTACAGTCTTGAATTAATGTTTCTTCACTTCTCAATCATACAAGTTGAACATTAGTGCAGATTTTATGTAATGTACTTGTATGAATACAACTTGTACATTGTTATGAGTTTCTTTTGCATCTGTATATTTCCTTTCAATGCACTGCAACAGAAGACAGAGGGTTGCATCATATCAAAGTGTGCCAACTAGTTTACTGGGAAAGTGGCCAGTGGGAGCAAGGGAATGCATGCAACAACCCTAAACAATCATAGGTTAAGTAAACAGACTACATGTTGTACTTGTAGTAAACCACTATTTATTGTCTGTCTGTAGCATCAGTTTCTTTTTATTCATATGTGTATATATATATATATATACACACACATATATCTCTCTCAAAATCCAAAGGTGCACTCTGTAGACAGTAGCAGTACCTGGGTGCTCGACAGTATAAAATAAGTATAAATTATTTACTGGTAATTTCTCTGTAGCTGTGGTATGATTGAGAAGTGACCAAATAGTAAGTTAAAATTAGACATCAATCCAGAACAGAATGCATATTCTGTCCTCTCCTATTGGTCAGTGTGGCAGCTGCTGGTTAATTCTTCTACAGGGGCAGATACAGAAGAAAAACGTTTAACCATGGAGGGATTTATACAGTGGATCATTTAGTAAAGACACAGACCTGTCCCCTTAACTTAAATAACAGACAAAAAACATTTGCTGCTTCAGCCATAGTTTGAAGAATATCTGTAACAACCATTTAATGTAAAGAAGCACTCTCTCCATATCTTCCCCCAACTCACCTTCAGACTGTGCAGTCCCAACCACTGCTATGAACACACTCTAGGGCAGTGCTGTCCAACATCAGTGGTAATGAGGGCTGGATTTTTTCTGGACCACACCCATGTTATCACAAGAAATGTTAAGACCGTGTCCACATTCATGGTGGTAGTACACAAAAAAACAAAACAAACTGTTGGTGCTCACTGCAGAGAGATCACCCATCACTTATATATGAGAAAAATGTGCCTCCTACTCTCCTGTTGATAGCACAGCCATCCCCAGCACATAAGTAAATGCCTTTTAAAATGCTGACAAATTCCCAGGACTAACTTCCACAAGTTAGTTGGACAACTGTGCTCTATGGTATATATACCTCATTCATTTGATGGGTGGCTATGACATTTGGGGTTTAATATGGTTGTAGGTGGAACTGGTATGAGTTATAGTGTTAAACTTACATGTTACATGTTAATTATACTGCAGAGGTCTGACAGAGTGATGCAATACATGGAATTGTTGACTGCACACAGATTTTTCATGTACTGGTGAGGTGTGTGCCAAGGCCTTTGTTTGCTACTTTCACAGAAAAGTCTGTCACTAAAACCAACTTATTCTTAGAAAAATGTTGGTTTTAATAAACCCCAGCCATCCAAAGAACTTCCAAGGATCACAGTTGCTGATAATAATGTAGCTATATTTGAACTTGCTATATATAGCTATTGGGATGTTGTATTTGACTGCAGGGTTGTACCGCGAGAGTAGTTTTGCTCACCCCAAATTGTAAATGTCCTACTGACCAAAGAATATGATGGCTGCTTTTTGAAGACAACGTGACATTTTAAAGAATCATTCTTTAACAATAATGGGCATTCCTATCATCAATGATCTTGGCCTTGTCATTGATAGGAACACATCATTAACACACAGTGTTTACAGACGCTATTTAATTCATACACACACACACACGGCATACTAACAAGATTTCTATATTTATTACAAATGTGTGTGTATAAATAAATATATATATATATGTATATATATATATATATATATATATATATATATATATATATATATATATATAGTTCAGCATCCAGTAATCTACAAAGTTTATAAGCAAAAGCAGCTTTCTGAGATTCTGCATGGAATTGTGTCTGTCCATTGTACAGAAATGGATGGAATAGAACAATTTAAGTTATTGACTCAAAATGTACATATTTTACATTTTTGTTTACTCCACAGAAGCAAATGTTTTTGGAATGAGGGCAGTGCTATAGCTGAGCAGGTTCAGTAGACATCTGAAAAAGGCTGGTATGGTACAGTGTAGTCCACATATTTTAGTGATGTTCATGTGGTCAGTCCAAGAGTGTCATCTGCAGGGGCTTTCTCTCAGGCGATGAAGAAAGAGAGACATTTTCCCAAGAAGCAGTTTGAGGAATCGGTTAAAAATCTCAGTGCTGTCTGAGGTACTGATATGCCGACCATCTGATGGGTGGACATATAAATCCACTGAAACAGAACTATTGCTTACACGCTCTAGGGCCTTATTAATGAGGCCAGAAGTTTCTTTGATATTGTGAGTGATTTTTATTAGCTGTTGGGATAAACACTCTGGAGTTTTCACATTTTCTGTTGCATTCAACAGCACCTTTAGATGTAAGAGAATTTCATTCCCTTGCTGTAATTCCTAAAGAAAGAAAAGAAACATGTAGTGGGAATTTACTTACATATTTCTTATGCTTCTATTCACAGATCCTAATTCCATTTTAGAAATACATTTTCAAGGGGAAAAAAATATATATATATATGTGTGTGTGTGTGTGTGTGTGTGTATGAAGCCATCTCTCACCGTCATGTTTTGCCAGTCTGCAAGTCTGATCTCAACATTTGGAACAATGATTGGAACCAACAGTAGTGGCCGGTCTGTGCATTGTGCCTGAGGAAAGAGACTGGTTAAGCATTATGTCAGAATGAATGAGTATCTGTATGGAAAGTGCATGAGATTCTGCAGAGGCAGGTAAGAGTGCTCCAGCATGGTGAGGCTCAGTGAGATACTGCAGGTGACAGAGTTGAGCTTCTTTTGCTGAGTTGGTATTATCTACTTTAGGGTAAAGCTAAGAAGATCCAGAGGGATGAGATTCTGTGATGTTTTCTTGATCAGAATAAGACCCTAAAGTAAAGAAGAAGAGAGGGTTGTGGTATACACATGAAGTGAGAACAATAGGATCCTTGAGGTTAGTTACAATGTGAACTTCCCTGAATGTAGGGGGTGTTTCATTTTAGGATGAAATATAATGTCAAGAAACAATGAATTAGCAAGCAAACATGCTAGAGATAGAGTTTATAAATATTTATTAAGCCAATGAGAACAGAAGAGACATAACACATGGAATTATTTTTTTTTTCCTTGCACCCTCATAAGCCCAAACATTCTCCATCCAACAATGACATAACCTTCTTCTCACCGCTTTTCTCTCCAGAACCCGGACACGATTCACATATAGATTTATGAGGCGGAGATCACAAATTTTCATTGGACTCATTTCAGGGCTCAGCATAAGTATTATCAGAAGGCAGATTCCTGCAAAGAGCAGATGAAAATATAAAATTGTAATAAAATACAAAGGCATCCATTATGGTTTTTACTGTAAAAAATGGGTAAACCACAAAAACAACATCTGATTATCCAAAAATATGTTGTGTATAATAAAAATATATAAATTATAGGATTTATTATCCAGCAAGTATCCAGAAACCTCTAATATACAATATTGCCATTACCTGCAGAGTCTTGTGCAAAAAAAAATATGTTTAAATATTTTAACTTTTTAGCTTATTATATTAACTGTATAATTTAAATTACTTAGCTTTTTATTCAGCAGCTCTCCTGTTTTCAATTTTAGCAATCTGGTTAGTAAGGGTCCAAATTACCCTAGCAACCATGAATTTATTTGAATAAAATACTGGAATATGAATAGGAGAGGGCCTGAATAAAAGGATGACTAATAAAAAGTAGCAATCACATAAAATTTGTAGCCTGATAGAGTATTTGTTTTAAGATGGGGTTAGTAAACCTCATGTGAAATCTGGAAAGAGTCATAAGTAGAATGGATATCATTAAAAAAAAAATTTGAAAACAAAACCAATTGAAAAAATGCCATTCTGTAACACACTGATAGTTAATAGATAATATTCTCAGGTACATCAGCTATATGAATGCAATTCTGATTTTCATACACAGAAGGTACTGTAAGATAACCTATAATATTTATCACACAATTCATTCAAACATAGAAAACAGCGATTTAATTTGTTTGTTGTAGGACTGACAATGAGCATATATAATAATAAAAACAAGATACACATACAATATATTAAAATAGGGGAATCATTTAACCTTGCCATGCCCTACATAAATGTTTTTCAGGTCTTGTCCAGCAAGTGTGTAACCCATGGTCTTTTGCTCCCTCCTCAGGCTCTATCTGTCTATCTATCTGTCTGTCTGTCTGTCTGTCTGTCTATCTATCTATCTGTCTGTTTATCACCATACACCACTACATCCCACTCAGCCATGTGGCCTGCTCATCCTATTATTATTCCACTGTTAATTAAAAAAAATAGTTGTACTTTGCAGTGCAGTTAGCATTTGTAGCATGCCATGAAATAGTAAAATCTGACCAATTCAGTTATAATAGCAAGTTTTATTGCTGTTTTGTTGCTATTGCAGCATGTGGTTTTTTGTATCAAAATAAAGATAAAAATCTTATAACAGTTTGGATTACTTTTTTTCAGTGATACAGATGATTATTACTTTGTCTTGTGTTTGGGGTCCTGCATTTGTTGATAGGTTTATAATTTATAACATCTGCCACAAAGGGGACAAACATTTGTTTATTGACCCCTCAGAACAACCCACATGTGCAGTAAAAGATCATTAAGCTATGAACAGTTGTCTGTCACATCCAGTGGCCTCTTTTATCCGGTGACAGCAGAATGTTTCAGACTTATCTAAATCATTCACACACCATCTATTTCATGATCATTTTAATTGTATTGTCTTGAATTGGTACTTTAGTGTCATGAAATCTTTTCACAAATGGCTAGCTTTAGAGTCAGTTACTTAGATGTTCATACTGCAGTGTGTTATTATGGCATTTGGACTGAATTATGAACCACGTTACTTAAAGGAGAAGGAAAGCTACCAAAGCAGTCTATTGCCAATAGATTAGCCACAATGGTGCACACTATAACACTATATTTATTCTTTAGAATGCTTTACCATACATGAGTAAACAACTCTAGAAGCTACAGCAGCTGTTATATTAGCTTGTTGTGACATCACTTCCTGCCTGAGTTTCTCCATGCTCCCTCATAGCTCTGGGCTCAGATTACAGCAGGGAGGGGAGAAAGGGGGGAGGGAAAGGGAGAGCGAGGAGCTACCTGAGCATGCTCAAGCCCCAGCCCTGGAAGTAGTCTGATACAGCAGCCCATGTATACACAATAGACAAATGACCTAATTGGCCATCTTAAATATATTGCAATATATGGACAAACAATCCCTGTTGTTTAAAGGGTAAGGCATTTTTTTAGTAGCTGTATGCACAAAATGTCTCAATGTCTTAAATATATTGATAATGGGTTGAGTGCAGAGGACCTCTTGTATTTCTCTATATGTATTTTGTGGTCACAGCCTCATTGCACCCCCGCCTAATGGTTTTAAAAATTAGTGGTGAACACAACTTTCCCTTGTTATATATGAGCAGTGACCAGCTCCTTGTTGTAGCTCCCACCCCTCCCAGCTATAGTCAGGTGATCCCACTGGTGTCTAATAAAAGGACAACCAAGTTTGGGAGTTTTACTTTGAAAGCAGCAAGTAAGTTGCAGGTAGAACTTAGTCCCTTTGTAAAATGTATAATGAAGTAATAGAATTCTTAATGAATCAGATGCAATTCTCGACTTTTTCAAAAAGTTGAGAGACGAAACGCGTCAAGGCAGTGACATCATCCCCCAGCGTCTTGGGTTTGCATGTGGTATGGGAAAAGCCGGCAATCACCAACTGCACCTACTACTAAGACCTGAGAGAGCGGCGGAGTGGCTGATTTTTACTAATCGATAAGCGAAATTTTAACCGAACTATTGTGAGTTTAACTTTTATTATAAAGGCTATTAAAATGTTTACAATTTTACACTATGTAAGCACATTCTTATAGAGGCATGAGAATTGGAACGCGGAGGACCCGCCATTGAAAGACCTCATTTAAGGCCTACCATTTCTTAAAACGTTTGTAAGTACCCCACTATGCAAGCTATTATAAACCTGTGGTTTAAAAGAACGGATAACTGGATGTGAGCGATTGAGGGGTGAAGGAACAGTTGACACAATTGGATGGAATATCCACTAAGGGTGTACCCATAAAAGTAAAGAAATACTGCACTATATTTAATTTCTCTCCCTTTTCTGTCTGACATCGTGCTGTTGAGCGCTGGTCTCTAACATTGTTCGAATTTTTTTGTAGCTGTATGCACAAAATGTCTCAATGTCTTAAATATATTGATAATGGGTTGAGTGCAGAGGACCTCTTGTATTTGACAATAGAAGGAAAGACATGCTGTCTTTCTTTTAAAGTGGACCCGTCACCCCAAAAAAATATTCAAAATCCTATTTTATCACATTAGTCAAGCAAAATGAACATTAATTACACTATATAAATTATTTTAATCTTGTTTTCTTCAGTCTGGGAATTCATAATTATAGCAAGCAGACAGGAGCCATTTTGTGGACACTGTTATTAAGGCAAGCCTTGCATCATCTCAGAATCTTGTTTGTGCACCAGAATGGGGGAGCCAATGTCTATCCCCATGTCCTGGCTACACAATTAAATGGTTAAGAGAACTGGGGGAATGTGTAGGGAGCAGTGGCATCTAGGAAGTGCTGAATGGAAAGTGAAAGGAACTATCTGCCCCACCTCTATGCCTAAGGCGTAGAGGAGTGGCAAACAATATTTGATTGCCAGCTAAGATTTTTAAATTAACTTAAACCAGCTATGAATGCTTTGATTAAAAATTTTAATTGGATTTCATGTTTATTTTGAAAAGAACTTTTATTATACAGATTTTTGTTTCTGGGTGACAGGTCCACTTTAACAGAGGCATTACTTTGAGGGTTTACAGGTATATATATATATATATATATATATATATATATATATGTATATAAAGTCCCACAGTACCAGCACTCCAAACAATACCTTAATAGGCGGTGCACGATCCAATTATGTGTAGATAGGATGCCAAGGGATCAGCACACACTTGATACGGTGAAGTAAGTGTATTTATTGAACACACATATAGAAATCCAACGTTTCGGTTCCTCCTGGGAACCTTTCTCAAGGATCTATATATATATATATATATATATATAGATCTTTCTGATAAAGCTTACCTAACTTTAGCCTTTCCTTCTCTTTAAAATAGAATGAGGTGTAGCAGAATTCCACAACCTCAGTAAAGGCCAGATTCAATTCAGTGAGAAAAGGTTATCTTATGGTTCATCACATGAAATGTAATGGAAAAGATTCAATTCGAAGAGAAAAACTTTTCTCCAAATACAGTTCCATTTTTCCCCATAGACTTAATAGAGTTTCACATGATAAACGTGGAGATATGTTTTTCTGAATTGAATTGCATCTCAAATTGAATATTGTCCATGACTTTTCACATGATAATCTCTTTTCTCACTGAATTGAATCTGGCCCTATGTGTCTGATCATCTGGACCAAGATTGGACCACATTGTACATCCCTCATTCACCTGTATGAAGGCTTAGGGGAATCAAAAAGTCTTGTATGAAAATGTGCTTTGCTTTAAAAGTGGTAGTCAACCAAGTAACATGAAAATCATATACAGTTGCTTGTAAACTGAGCCAAGTTTGGTTTTCATTTTCTTAGAACTGGGCAAATGTAGTAGAAGCAAGCCTTATTGGTGCATAAGGATTTATTCAAGGCATCTGCATTTTGGTGCATTGCATTGCTCAGTACAGGTTATTGAAAGTGAGTTGAAGTACGTGTAGTAATTTGCCTGCAACTAAACTTATTTAAATTAATTATTCATTTTAATTTCTACATTGCCACTGTCTGCCTAATTAATTTTAATAAGGAAAGTATGGAATGTGAAAATATAGGGATCTCTGTCATGCTTTACTGGAAGGCTGCTCCTCCCTATCTCTCCCTGGTTTCCTGAACTTATCTCTTTCAGGAAGTTATGCTCAAGAGCAGATTAATTGTTTCCTCTAACATCTTTGCTTCAGAAGCAGAAATGATTTCTTAAATGTTAAATAGGTTGCTTTTGTTGGTAAAGACAAATGCACAGTATATATTTGTCCAGTTCCAACATATTTGGGTGTATGCGGTCAATTAACACAATAAGTAAGTAAGCAGTAAGTAACAAATTCCATTATTATGGAGCATTCACAATAAATTTTTTGTGGACGTTTGAGGAATACTTGTGCAATTGGTTGGAAGAAGCCAATCAAAAATCCATCCAATCATTTTTCTTGATGGACAGGACAGCAATTTTTGGGTGTTTGTCTAAGCATTCATATGAGAAGAGTGTTTGGTGTGTGATGTGATAAACACTATGGGGCAGATTTACTATTGGTCGAATTCAAGGGTTAAAAAAAACCCTTGAATTCAACCATGTGAATAGCTGGGAATTGTTGGGGAATAAAAATCCTTTGAATTCGAATATCGAATTGGAAGGATTTTACCGCAATTCGATTGGTCGAACAATCGAATAGCAAATATTAATAATAAATAATAGATAAATAGATAAAAAATTATTTTAATCATTCGATCGAATATTTTTATTCAATCAAAAATAATGAAACCCAATTCGGTAGCTTTGATCTGGTGAACAAGGCAGTCGAATAAAAATTTAAAGGGGAAGTAATTCGAATTTGAATATTCAAATAGATTTTTATTCGAATCATTCGATTTGATCGAATTTTCAAAATTCACTGGTCAAAGTGGTCTTCAAAAACATTTGAAAATTTGAATTAGAATCTTTTTGAAAATTTGATCGAACTTCGAATTCTTCATGTGAATTTAGTAAATCTGCCCCTACATTTCATTTAGAAACCTTATTAGTTAGTTTTGTTTTTTTAGGGCATCTTTTGCCCTTCATTTAAGTGTGTAATCATTTAAAGAAGCAAGCCTACTTAATCTTTTTTTTTCATGGTTATTGTTATTAATTGTAATACCTGGCTGGCAATTTCTCAGCAATATCACATCTTCAAGAATACATTAGTGTCTTGATTCAATATTTCAGTGACACTTTGTATATGAAGGTTAAGCTCTGTGGTTTTCAGAGTGTCTGAAAATGTCTGTTTTCGCAACTGTTCCTTTCCCAAGAACAGAAATTGTTTATCTTTCCAGTGACCTCGAGGGGCTACTGTGCATCAGCTCTTATACAAATAAGATTTTGAAGTAACTTGCATAATGCCTGGCTCATATGAAGGGAAGGAATTTGCACCCTAGTACATTTAGTGCAAAAAGGTTGCACAAAAGGACCAGTGGTGACTTTTTGACTTCCTCCACCACACACATGATTCACAGTGGTCCTTAGACTAGATTGTCACATGGTTCTTGGGGGCCAGAGGCAGCCATGTGAAGAATGTTGCCTGCCTGCGAGAGGTTTTAGATTTATTGGAATAACATTGGAAGTTTTTATGTGGCTACAGCAGAAAACTGATCCCCTGTATTGCTTCAGTAGGATTGCTCTGACATAGGCACTGGTATGTGTTAAAAGAGTACGGATTTTCATTTCAGGATAATTATATTGGTACACCTTATTCCAATTTCTCATCAAAAATGTAGTTTCTGATGCACATAGAAGACAGGATTCCCCACTGACCAGTGTTAGAAAATGATAATGATCATGCCATAGTAGTGAAGCAGCTGGTAACATAGTGGCCTTTTAATGGTTGGACTTTGTAATTCTACTTCAAGTTCCATCTGCTATGCACACAGTTATTTGGAAAGTCTTGCCAGCAATTCACATTCTCAACATACTGTAAGCACAGATAGTTTTGCAAGCTAAGCACCTGTGGGCAGAGACACCTACTTGCAGTAGATGTAAGTCTCGCCCAACCCTCCAAGATGAAATATTTTGCATGCACTTACAAAATTATTTATTTAAACAGGATTTTCACTTTCCCCTCTGTAAAATTTTCCAGTAGCTCCTTAAGCTGCTGACTATATTGTTATACCTCTGCATTACTGTTATATTAACAAATGTAGTGCACCATAAACCTATCTACATTGCATTACATAACCCTGCATATTTGGTGCTGTGACAGCACCAAACAACTGGAAGTGTTAATAATGCTTTTTTATATGTGGGCAAAAGTAACAGTAATGAAAATACCAGTACAGGTATGGGATCTATTATTTGGAATGCTTAGGACCAAGGATTTTCCCTTATAAAGTTTATTTCAATTATTTGCATGGCAGTACATTAAGGGGTTATTTATCAAAGGTCGAGTTGTGTTTTCTTGAAAAATCAAGTTTAAGTTCAAGGGTCATTTCACAAAAAAATTAAATTTTTCAGGAAAAAGAACTTGAATTTTTCAAGATTTATTATGCCCCTAAACAGCTAAAAAACTGAATCTTAAAATACCCCAGCATAAACCTGTCAAATTAATGTAAAAATCAATGGCAAAGGCCCTTTAACCATTTAAAGGTGTTTTTTGTCTTCATTATTTTGTTTACACTGGCTTATGCTCAAAAACTCAATACATTGGAGTAATCAAGGTCTTTCTTAGCAGAAAAACTCAATCAATTCGAGGTATTTGAGTTTTTTTCACTGATTGCATTGAATCAAGTTAATTACATTCAAGTTTTGTCATAAATAAGCAAACATTCGAGTTGTGCGTTTATTTAAGGTAGAAAAAAACCTCACAAATCTTACAAACTCGCCTTTGATAAATAACCCCCTAAGTATGATAACAAAAAATTTGAACATGAAATTGGAATGTTTTACCAATATGGATTAATGCAGTTTAGTCAGCATCAAGTACAAACTACTGTTTTATTATTTCAGAGAAAAATAAAATGTTTTTTTTTTTAATTAGTTATCTGCTTAAAATGGACTATGTGGGAGATGGCCTTCCCATATTTCTAAGCTTTCTAGACAATGGGTTTTAAGATAAGGGATCCCATACCTTTATCACATTTTTCTTCAAATGCATCTGTCTGTCACACACATTCTCAGCCTGATTCACTGCCTCCTTTGCCGTCATATGCACAAAGGCATCATGACAACCCCGTCCCCTCTACCATAGTAGTTTTTCTTGTATATATAGTATATGGCCTGATTTATTGAATAATACAATGAAAATAATGAGTACTGCTTATTTAAATCTGCCGGAATCAAATCATCTATGAATACACTATTATTATGCTTCACTAATATGTGAATACACCAACATGTATTTCACTTTTCACTTTTGTATAATATATGCCTGATAAGAGTAAATGAACATTTTTGTTCAGAACATTGATACATATACAGACAAATGTATCTTTTGTATTGTCAGATATAGCCACATGTGAAGACTCTACTCATTTGATGTTCCATGGTAGCATGAATATAACAGACAGTATAGTCCACATTTTAGAATAAGTCATACTTACGATTCAAATCCATCCCCAGTCAGTTCTTATTGTGTCTCCATCATATTTTGGGAGGAAGCACATGTGTCCCTTTCCCTGGTCCATTTATATGACAAAGGAAGAAATTTCTAACCGAAAAAGAGCCAGAGAGTAAATATAGTGTTTAAGTCTGGTTTAAAAAGAGAAATAATAGGAACAGAGAAAATGCAATCTCTGATTAAGAGGAAATAAAAGCAATTAGGATGGATAAGGAATGGAACCGTTACAAGCAGTGTATAAGAGCGCAGAGAGTAGTATCTATATGTAAGGGTCTCTCTCTGACTCCAGAATAAATGACTGAGCAGAGACAAGCTTGGGACTCCTTGCCAAGCACCAGAAACGTCCACATCCTGTTGTTCTGTGAGATGTCAGGGCATCGGGCAAAATGTGAATGTGGGTCTGCGTGTGTGGGAGCATACATGTTTCTGAGATATCCCGGCTGTCAGGACATAGTGAGAGGAGAGGGAGGGAGGAGGAGGGTGAAAGGATATTTAAATACATTTCTATCAATAGCTATTACAAAATATACTATCATTATGAAGTTTACGAGATATAGGTTGTAGGGCCAACCATGTGTAACAGTACATTCTGAATAAAGGCTGAAAGAGTGGCAGTTTTCTTTTGAGGCATATATACAGGTAAATTACTTCTAAGTAACTATAGTGTAATACGTTAGCAGTTAAAGGACCAGTAACATCAAAAAATGAAATTGTTTTAAAGTAATAAAAATATAAAGCAGTGTTGCCCTGTACTGGTAAAACTGCAGTGTTTGCTTCAGAAACACTACTATTGTTTATATAAATAAGCTGCTGTGTAGCCATGGGGCAGCCATTCAAAGGAGAAAAGGCTCAAGTTAGGCAGCAGATAGCAGATAAACTCTGTAGTACATAATGTTATCTGTTATCCATAACTTATCCTGTGCCATTTAGCCATTTTTCAATTTCCGCCATTGCTACTTAGCAGCTTGTTTATATGAACTATAGTAGTGTTTCTGAAGCAAACAGATCAGTTGTAACAGCGCAGGGCAAAACTACATGGTATTTTCTTTACTTTAAAACACTTACATTTTTTGGTGTTACTGTTCCTTTAAGATGGCCATACACAGGTACTGTAGATTAATGCATTGTTCAAGCTTTGCTCAGTTTGACTTTTAGGACACATCTTAATGTGGTCCTTGCTTAACTAGATCTTTTAGCCATCCTCTTTTATATGCTACCAAGTAGTGATGGGCGAATTATTCGCCAGGGGCGAATTCGTGGCGAATTCCCACTATTCGCGAAACACCAGCGAAAATTCGCCTAGCGACAATTCACACAAAAAACCCGAAACCCGTTTTTGACGCGACGCAACGAAAATGATGCAACGCGGGTTGAAAACGAAGCGACGAAAATGACGTAATGCAATGAAAATGACGCGGCGCGCGTCAAAAACGTGCCGTGACTCATTTCGCAAATTTTTTCGCCAATTTGCGAATTTCGCTGGAATTCGCGAATTTTTCAGCGAAGCAAAACTGGGTAGATACACCCATCACTATTACCAACCCATTATATAAAGGCCAAAGGGTAAAAAATGACCAAGTCAGCAGTCAGTATCGGGCCATAGCTTCTGTCATTTAGATCTGAACTCCGAACCATTAAGCCACCTCTGGGTAAGATGAGGTTCCTCTCACATCCCATAGACATAAAGGCAGGATAATTGGTGCCTGATTAAATGAATATGTGTACATGTGAATTGGATATAATATCTAGATGGTAAGGTCTGCTGAAATAGAGGCTAATATTGAATGATTACAGTGCAGAGTAATGTGGGCTGTATACAAAAAAATTTAATAAAACAACACTGTTCACAGTTTTGTAGCTTATACATGTCATGATTCATCCCCTATAAATATGGATTTATTGTATGTGTCAGTCAACATAAGACTATATATTTATATATTTGCCCAAAGGTCCAACTGGTGTGCAAAATTATAATCTTGGGTCTTTTTGCTTAATTTCTAATCCAAATCTTTTTTTTTTTACAAGTGCAGTTTGTATGTGCCTGATGATTTTTCTTTCAACTGTCCAAAAAAACTATAACATTTTTCAACTATCGGAAAAAAACTATAAAATTGAGCATTTTAGCTGTTTTTTAACCTCAAAGACTGTATCTGATTTATTATAAATTGAACTGGGGATTCTAAGCAGTTCAATTTTTTTACTCAAATGTTCCTGTTTTTAATGAATTGACACAGTTATTATACATGTCATGATTCATCCCCTATAATTATGGGTTTATTGTATGTGTCAGACAACATATGAATATATACACTCTGAATATATTAGCCCATTTACTAAAGGTCCTAATGATGATGATTTATGGTCTTTTTCCTTTATTGCTAATATAATTCTTTTTTTTTTTTTTACAAGTTAGTGAAATTTGTATGTACTTGATGAATTTTCTTTATATTTCAGCTGTCAAATTATTTTTATAAAATTGAGTATTTTAGCTGCTTTTTTAACCTCAAACACTGTATCTGATCTATTATAAATTGTACTGGGGATGCTTAGCAGTTCAATGCTTTTTTATTAAAATGTTTTTAATGAAGTGACACTTTTATCAATGTGTACATGTGTTGATTCAACTAAATATGCTCAACTAGTTTGGGCAGTTTAATTCTACTCTGCTGTAGCACTGCTGGTGCGGTAGCACTCATAGCTTCTCAGCAGCAGTATTTAGCACTATCATTCATCTGATTTTGGTAACTATATCTGAGCTGTAATTAATTGTTTTGGAACAGAAAATATAAGTCCTTAGGTCAGAGACACACGGCAAGAGAGGGAAGATTAGACACCCACCTGGCACCAAACGATTAGTCCCAAGAGGTGAGATGAATGACTACTTGAAACTCAAGCACATAATCATGGATGGACTGTGGGTACTGACATCCAAGTACATTAGATACAGAGAGAAAGACACACAATAAATACAATGAGGGGCAGTGTGTCCAGGCAACTCAACCACATGATCTAGAGATTAGTGGGCACATGTGCTTGTCAGTCTTTCCAGAAAAGCAAATAACCTGCAGAAATAATCTCTGCTGCTCTCTAACAAAAGGTAGGAGGGACAAAAATACAGTGATAAAGAGGTAAATTAAACTCCAATTGGCTATAACTGAAGAAACCAGATGAAATCATTCAAAGTAAAATGAGGACAAATTCTTCATGTTAGAAAATATCCCTCCAAGCCATACACAGGCTAATTTAGGTGAAAATGCTTTAGTAATTTACAACAAAACTCACACTTGTGAAACACAAAGAATATATTTGCACTTGCGCATGAAAAAATGTGAAAAAAAGAGATTGCTTCCTCACAGTGTAACTTTGGATTAATAATAACAAGATTACTTACAGGCCTGCATCCAGGTCTAAATATTCTCAAGTAAATCATTTTTCCTTTGGTTTCATTCTGTTTCATTGTTGCCTTTAAACATATCACTCCCCATGTGTTCTGGAATATTCTGCTTTGAAAAAAAAAAGAAGAAGAATAGCCCAATCTCTAGCCCCCATAATACTGTATTACCAATATTACCTATAAGCCAGAATTAAACATGTACGTGCAAGTTGTGCTGCTCAAAGTTGTTGTGCTGCTCAGAAAATATGTTGCTTAAGTAAATATATATAGTCTCAGAACAGTAAGCCTCTGATGAAGCCTGATTGGTGAAATTATACCAGGGAAGGGACTCATAGCTGTAAGGACGCTGGTTTCACATAGTCCCAGACCACAGTGGAACTAGTGGGTGTTTTATAGATGCAATTTTATTAACTCTCCAAAATGGAAATGGTTCTCTTTCCTCCAAATAACACCAGTAACATCCCGGAAGTATCCATC
>CM044439.1:106463040-106474819 GCA_024363595.1 Xenopus borealis
AACAGTAAGCTTGCCAAGAAGTTTCTTTACTGACTAGATACTGAAACCTAGCAACATAAGTTGAATGCCCTTCAGTTTCTATCTTACTTTAGGTAAACTATGCAAATTATATAAATGGATTTTAACTTGTAGCTAGCATATACAGCAAGCTTTTTTTGGTGCCAGAGCTCATCATAAATAAACTTTGGGTAACCCTGGCAAGGTGTATTGAAAAAATATATATGTGATTATAACATGTAATGATTTTTGTAAGTTGGGTTTAAAGTGTTTAGTGATTTATCTTTAGGAACTATAGACCTGCTGTAATGTTATGTTTGCTCTGCATCTAGCCTTACAGATTTATTATTGAGCAATTTTGTCATTTGGCCCCCAGGCCATTTATTTGAAATATAAGACAAGATTACAAGATGGACTTTTATTTGTTCTTTCTGTCTGAGCAGAAACCCTTCTGATGTGCTGGTTTGGGTCATCAACCAAATGATTTCTCATTCTAGAAGTTTCACAGTTCATGCCATGACTTTATTCAGTTTCATGTAACAAAGCTTTAAGCAGTTCTTTCTTATGGATGGTTATATGGAGCCCTGAAGCAACACATCTAAAATAAGAAACATTGCAATAATATAATCATTTTTGTTTAATTATCACAATTTGAAATAGCACGGAACAGAAGTTTGTAAATCTGAAGGTAATGGATTTTTTTTTTGATAACCCAGTAACTGGGTATTTACCTTAGAAGCTTTAATATATAGTGAATACCCTCTCTTCTAAATTATAAGGATACTATAAGGCCGAAGGTCATGGAACGCTGAGGTGACTTCTAATATTCTCATATTTTGCAACGGGGGTACTTTTTATTACAATACACAAATTTCAGGGAGTCATGTGACAGAAATGACATCACTAAGCTCCAATTATAACTAAGCACCATTCATAAGGATATAATTTACAGGATATTCGTGGCTGTTGTGTAGGATAATTTATATAAATAACTTGTTATGTAGCCAATAACTGTATGGCCCATTTCTGCACAGCATATACTGGAAATGCTATTTAGATTACAGAGATTTACAGTAGTACTTGTGTTAAGGGTTCAAATAATCAGCAATGGTTTTCTGCACATAAGAATTAAAAAATATAAATACATTTTTAAAAATACCCTTTATGCCAAATATATATATATATATTTATATATATATATATATACATATTTGTGCTAGACAAAACAGATATTACCTTCAAGAATATATATTCTTAGATAAATACTAGTATTAAGATGATATTAGCAGCCTTCGAAAAAGACAGGCCATTTAAGGATGGCACTTTGGTTTGGTCGTCTCCCATTTGGTCTCTCTAGGCCAATCCCATTGATCCAATAGTTGGCCCTGTGGAATTGGTGGTCAAAAGATCTTTTTATTTGACAACCTCATCAAATGAACAGATTAGCTGTAGTGACCCTAGAAAAGGTCAAAGACAAAAAGAAAGGAAAGCTTTCCTGTTGATGCTCTTCCTATACATAATCTCACCATTTTCTATATAAAAAAATAACCAATTGCAATACTCTTTGAGTTGTAAAGGATGCAGCATGTCATCAGAAATTGTCAGCAATTATTTTAGGTTAATGTTCAGAAAGTAAAACTTGCCCTTTGTCTAATGCCTGCTTTGGATGGCTGTTCCTAAACCTATATACGAGGGTGTTTGAGAAAGTGGTGACATATTTTTGTTTGTGTATTTCTTTTGTATTTTAAAATGCATTCTAGTCTTTACTCTGTAATTTGAGTATAATTGCTTATCTAGTGGTTAAGATGGCAAAGGTTTGCATTTCCTGTGCAAGCCAAAAAGGACAGCTCTGTTATTTTGTTTTAGAGAACAATGCTGTTAGTGTGATTGAAAAATTTCAGATGGTTAACTGATTTATTAAATGAACTAAATCTGTTTGCTCTTTTAAGAAATGGATTTCAGTGCAGAAGTCTACTGGAGCAGCACTATTCAATGAGCATGTTTTCCCATGACAGTTTCCCTTTAAGGAATCCAGCAAGCCATATTAATAATTTAAACATGCCTCTATTTGTCACTGTATCCTTTTTGGTATTTTCTGAAGGGTATACTTACTTACTCCCATATTCTGAACACACCTGGAGATCAAGTATGGAATGCTTTCGAGAATATGGCTTACATTCAGGGTCGGACTGGTTAGTGCAGGGCCTAAACCCCACCACAGGGTCCCTGAGGAGTGTCAGCTGGGCCAGCCAGGCATACTGGGTTTTTTCCCAGTGTCCCGTCGGCCTGGTCCGACTCTGCTTACATTTGAATGCTAATAAAAGGTCATGCAAATCTGGTCATGTATGGCCAGATTTATTTTTCTTCTTGTCTGATCAGTAGATCACAGAACATGCAAGACATTGTGGGCATTGGAATCTTGGCTGTCGAAGAGCTGAATACTGATACACTGTTCCAATGGTATCTGGAGAAGTCATGGAAAGAAAAGAGATACATAAAATGATTTTCATCACAATTTCATTCACAAATAACTATGACTTTATAACTAAAAATTTAAATCATTGATGTTTAGTTAATAGTAAAACATTGTTTTTGGTTAGCACTGGGTTCCGTTCCAGCCGTGGGGCAATATCAAGGAAGGAATTTGTATATTCTCCCTGTACTTGTGCAGATATCTTCAGTAATCTGGTTACCTTTCATGCCCCACAAATAAACAGGCAGGTTAATTGGACTCCTGATAAAATTGATCCTATTGAATGTGATAGGGACCATAGACTGTAATTTGCAATAGGACAGGAACCAATGTTAGTGATGTATAACTCTTGTAAAGTGTTGCAGAATATGTCCACTCTAAATCTATAAAGTATAATAATAAAATGTAGTCATTATGCAACAAAATAATTATCAGACGTATTGGTGGCTATCCCATCGGACTACTGTGTCAGAACCATTTTTTGTCCCCCAAGGATGCTCTTAGTTTATATCCATCAATTTAATGTTATATGCTTTCATGTAGGACAGGTTACACTATATTTTTATTTATTAAAAGATATTTTTCATTATCATATACTTTCTTGCCCACTGGCTCCTTCAAGACCAATGGCTTTTTCAACAAGCTAGAACTAAATTTGCTGTGATATTGTTCTACTGTGCTTGATTAAATCCATGTATATTCTAAAGCACAGCTATCCATCTGGAGACTGCAGGCCAGATAAAACTCTTGGTGGGAATTTTGTGTGCTGGTTTTCCAAAAGCTTCTTTTCAAGAAATCATTATAATGTAATCCAACCCTGAAACATCTACCAATTTGGAGAATCAGCCCTCTAAATGAAAACTGTAATACGAAATTAATACGTTCAGTTCAGCTAGACACGTGTTGGGTTATGACAGGGGTAGACAACCACTTTTCCTCTGGATGTTGCAACCATGCAAGTCCTTGCAGGATTAAAGGTTGAGCCATCTGTAGATTTGCAATATGCTGTGAGGGAAATAGCTCTATTGGGTTGTTGGTCACCCTGGGGTGATATGACGAGGAGCAGAAAAGAACAAAAAATGCTGTAAGGAGGATGCAGGCTAAAACTCAAATGTATCTTTTTTTTTATTAAAACAATGTCAACCTAAATCCCTAAGTCATTTATCAATCAGCTCGAAAAAGTTGCTGCAGGAAAAGTCTCAAAAAATAGTTAGAAAATTCAGATCAAACAACTTTTACGAATTTGACACCTAAATCATGTGATGTTTAAGAGTTGTCATCCGGTTTTTCTTCCCAGATCACAATGTCAAGAAACATCTTCAGACTGAAAAAGGGACATCTGCCATTGACTTCTACATTAACTCGACAGGTTTTAGCTGGAGTATTTTCAGATTTTTAGGGTGTAATAAATCTCTTAAAATTCCAGTTATTTTTCTCTAAAACTTCAAGTTTTCCTACTATAAAACTCAAAACCCCAGCAGCTCTCCAGTTTGCAGTTTCAGCATTCTGGTTGGTAGGGTCCAAATTAACCTAGCAACCATGCGTTAATTTGAATAAGATACTGGGATATGACTAGGTATTGACCCGAATAGGAAAATGTGCAATACAAAATAACAATACAAATAAATGCGTAGCATTACAGAGCATTTGCTTTTATATGGTGTCAGTGACACAATTTGAAAGTTGGAAATATTCAGAAGAAAAAGACAAATCATTCAAAAATGATTAAAAAAAATAATGAAGACCATTTGAAAAGTTGCTTAGAATGGACCATTCTATGACATACTAAAAGTTAACGAAAAGGTGAACCACCCCTTTAATTACTTAAGAGTACTTTTATGGAAGACCCCATGTTATAAGAATTACTGACAACAGGTCATATTACAAGAATGATTGCAATATTACTCACTGGTAAAAGCTTGCCAATCTGATTCTAAACCTAATTAACATAAACTACAGTAAAACTAAGGCCATATGTGTGGGCTGAAGCAGTTTTTTTTACAAATGTAAGGTGGCATTGACGGAATGGCTCAGTTATTTAAAAGAATGGCAGCAGATGCCAGGAGGAAAAACTGACCCCCAGAGGGGAGGCAGAGCATGGAGATAAATAAAATAGTATGTCCAAAGAAAAGGCAGAGGTGTGTGAATGTTTGTAGGTTTGTAGGTAAGTCTATACAATATTTATGTTATGTAACTGGTTGCATTTTAGTGAAAGAAGGAATATAATTGTTATGCTATTGCAGGGAAATGTGGGCCAATTTTTCAACAAAGATTATCCTCACTTAATGGCAGTCCACATGTGTGTCCAGGGACGTAACTACAGAGGAAGCAGACACTGCGGCTGCAGGGGGGCCCAGGAGGAATAGGGGGCCCATTAGGCCTTACTTACTGAGCAATTTCAATATATAGTAGTAAAACAGTACAACCTCTGGATATTTTGGGGGCCCTAAAATAAATCTGCTGTGGGGCCCAGTAACATCTAGTTACACCACTGTGTATGTCCTCTTTCTGCATTCATTCTTCCAAATGACATTTTTAGGTGTGAGGCTGATTTGTTTTTCTTTTTTGTTCTTTGTCAAAGTGGAGGTGAGTCTTGCACTGTATCATTTTCATAAGACTTTGCTTTCATTTTAATCAGTTCTTTCATTCACTTCAATGTTCTTTTGGAACAAATGTTTCTAATGGGTGGATCTAAGAATAACTGCCACACAATTAATGTTTTTTTACTTGTGTTGTG
Organism: Xenopus borealis; assembly: GCA_024363595.1. Lineage (NCBI taxonomy): Eukaryota > Metazoa > Chordata > Amphibia > Anura > Pipidae > Xenopus > Xenopus borealis. The sequence continues at coordinate 106,468,248 of CM044439.1, forward strand.
AGGCGCATGCGCGCCGGCGTGATCACGTCGGCGCGCAATGGCGCAAAATTCAAATAATATTTAAAGGGATCATTTAGTACAGAGCATTGCCCGTTGTTAGGTTCTATTTGTTAGTTCCTGGGTGTGTTTCCTTACTGATTCTACTGTGTTTGACCCTTGCTTTGCCTGACTATTCTAATATCTCCAATCCTGACCTCTTGCCTGTCCTCTGACCATTCTGATATCTCTATTCCTGACCTTTTGCCTGTCTGTTACTATTCTACACTCTCCTATCCTGATCCTGGCCTGTCTGACTAATCTACTCCGCTTGTGCTGGTCCGGCCCGCCTGTTCCACTTGGTGGTATTCTTCACCCAGTATCCTTGGTGAGACGATCGTGCCCCTATGCTAGCCAGAACTCTTAGCTTTGCACCTCTCGATAAGTCCAGGTGGCATCTGAGTAAGCTGAGGGCTCCTCCCGAGGCCAAAGGTGGTCACTTAACTGGTGAAGCCGAGCTGAGACCAAAGTGCTTAGCAATTGTTCTGGTTTTGGGTTCCGTTCGTGACAATTCTGCTTGCTTGTTGTCCAGCATTTATGGCCAGTGTGTTTCTCTCTCTCTCTCTCTCTCTCTCTCTCTCTCTCTCTCTCTCTGCTATGGGTGAATTTAGCCGGTAGCTCCTCCTAATGGTCCACCTGACCAATATGTGGTCAGATATCTTTAGAGCAGATTAGAAAATCCCATCAGATAAAGACCACACTGGTGCATTGATTTGGTCCTCTCCCGACAGGTCTCCATAAACCAATTTGATAACACTAATTTAGCGTTGGAACACTAATTTAGCGTTGCTTCCCTCCCAGCCTTAAAACTAATAAGCAAACTTTGCTCTGTATGATTTTAAGTAAATATATATCCGTGTTTAAACTGCCATCCCATGGTTCAGCTTCTTTAGGCAGCCTGCAGTTTACACAAAGTCAAATCTTCACTAGAATTTAAAATGCAGCAGTACAGAAATATTTAAGGCCATGTATGAGGCGCTATATATTAGATCTTATTTCATTGAAAAAAAATTTTTCCTAGTCACAGCTGTATGGAATGTTCCAGCCCTGTGTATGTCAAGGCATTGCCATGACTTTGCTGCAAATAATTAATAAATATCTGCTTTTCATCAAGGAATTTCTACATGAAATATTTTTGCAATTTTGGTATAAAAATGGTTTCCTGGAATGTTCATAACATCTCTTACAAATGTAATCTTCATCAGATAAAGTATCTATATTCCCCTGATAAAGATATTTAGTTGAAGATTATGATTGAATGGGAACAAAATTGGCAACTGCCCAGTTCAGCCTTACTTTGGAAACAATATGTACAGCTGCATCACAAATCTCTGTGCAATGCTTTTAAGAGCCGTTTATGTCAATTGTGCAAACCACAACCAGGCTTCATAAATCTAATCAGTACCTGACCTATACTTTTATGTATGTAGTAAATCTGGATCAGTGAGGCACATCTGGTGGCTCTGCCTCTCAGCAGAGACCTTCTGGAGACCATGTCTTCGTTCATAATGAATGCAGTTTAAGATACTACTCTCCAGGCACACCAATCTAAATAAAGCCCATAGTTCAGACTTTTCCCAGCAGAACAGGGTGAATGCAAATAGTAAAGAAGTTAGGAAATTATGTTCTTGCAGTAAAATGTAGCTCCGCGTTTATAGCAGTTATGTGTCATCAAGCAGTGTAGTGTTCGTAGATGTGCAATGGAGTTTCCAGGCACAAAAAGGAATATTGAGCTCATGCTCCTTTAATTAATAGTCTGTTTAAAGGATAACTAAAGCTTAACTAAACAAGTAGGCTAGACATGTTGTACGTTATGTTTTGGGCTTTTGTACCAGCCCAAGGCAACCACAGTCCGTAAAGATTTGCAGATGCTCCAGTTGCTCCCCACCTTCGTTTCTGCTGATTCACTACACATGCCCTGTTCGGCTGTCAATTACTGAGCTTTGGCTCAGTATGCATAGAATATAACTATCACAATATAAGGTAATAAATACAGATAATTACTACATGGCAGCACAGAAACCAATGCAGCTAGCTTCAGAATGTAATAATCAGCCCTGTAACCTCAGCCAGTGGCGTAACTACCAGGGGTGCAGAGGGTGCAATTGCTCCAGGGCCCCCACCCCCTTGGGGCCCATCGGAGCCCCGATAATGCTTATGGCAGGCAGTTATATGGGATTTATAGAGGTAAGGGCCCGACAGGGGGGCCCAGGTGCTCATCCTGTACTGGGGCCCACCAGGGAGTAGTTACGCCACTGACCTCAGTTTATATTACAGACCAACCTGATTTTTCAGCCCCTAAGCTTAGCTTCTCAACAGCTGCTCAGAGCCCACAGAGCATGTGAGTGTTGCAGACACTTTCCAAGATGGTGACCCCTGTGACAAGTTTGAAGTCCTGGATCATTGCTGCTAGTGACAAGCTGAAACTTTAGGCTGGTTCAATAAAATTCAGCAAGTTCAGTATATATAATATGGTGTGTTTAGCCATATTAATTTTTAGGATTTAGTTCTCCTTTAATACACGGGCAGAAGACCATGGAGTCTTAAAGAATTGATAGCATTTCATAAACATTTCTCAATGGAATTTGCCTATCTGTATGTACTGCTGCTGATAAATAGGGAACACTGCATATAAGATTCCTAAAGTGATGGTTTCCTGCAGGATTCCCCCGACTGTGAATTCATCCCATCCACTGCTTTTGCCAAGTTCTGTTTTCTTTTTTTTTTTTATTGAAGAAAAGGATGTGGCTTTTGGGTCATGTTCTTTAACATGGAATTTATCCAACTGTAAAAATAGTTCATGTGAGTTTGATAGATTTAATAAATAGTAATCAGTATTGATAGTTCTCTGAGGCTTCAAATTTCCTTCTTTCACAGCAGCCAAAAAAAGTAGCGGAAATACCTGGAGTGCAGGGGCCCCTCTCTGGGCTCGCTGGCAGTTCTTGCACATTCAAATCAACCACAAGGATTGTGCCTGGAGTGGGGGGCTGCAACTGGACCCCGTTACATATAGTTACATTACTGGTCAAAAGAACAACTGGTCTGTAATGTTGACCTTGTTGTAGTAGAATGCTTGGGTCGGGACCTTGGGTTTTCTGGATAAGGGGTCTTTCTGTAATTTGGATCTTCTTACTTTAAGTCTACTTGGTTTTGCCTCCAATAAGGATTAATTATATCTTAGTTTGGATCAAGTACAAGGTACTGTTTTATTATTACACGTAAAACGAAAATACGTTTTAAACACAGAGATTATTTGGATAGAAAGGAGTCTATGGGAGACAGCCTTTCCATAATTCAGAGCTTTCTGGATAACAAGTTTCCAGATAATGGATCCCATACCTATACTGTGTTTTGACAGATTTCTGTTACTGTTTGTGTTCAGTGTATTTCAGTTTCCCTATGAAATGTCAGACAAAGTGATTTGACTGAAAGTTCCATTCATGTTCATGTGCATTTGAGTGTTCAGGAAGAAACACGGTAAACCTATTTTTAATTTCCTCAGATGCCTTTCCTCAGCATCTTCAGCTTGGTGTCCAGTACAATAAAGATGGGTGAAATCATTAAGGTTGCTGTATGAAAGCCAGGATGATTCAGTGTGTGCAAGAAGGGATCATGGAAAATGAAAATGTGTTTTATTTCATTGGGCTCCCACCTCCCATAACAAAATAAGCCTTTATATATTACAGTGGCATATAGTAAAATATTCATAAAGTATTTGCTTGCAACAATAAAAGAAAAGCCAACAAAAACTAAACTGTCATGTACTGCTGCCAGTCTGAAATGATTTACGTGCCTGGAACACCATATAAATGAACTGTGCTTTGGAGATCTGATATATTTTTTTGATTTACTATTTTTGGATAGCATGTTAATTTTATACATTTAAATGTGAGTTTGATTTAAAACTCAGATAAAGACAAGTGTAGGGACCCATAAGGGTAATGGCCCTTAAGGCTTCTTTCCCTGCAAGTGCCTCCCTGTTGCTGGGTTAAATCCCATGTAACATGTGATAACTCATTTGGATACCCATTCTATTGGTTCTAGGTGGTGACCACTTCCTGCAGTGCTGTAATAAAGTGCTTTGCAGGGAGGGGCATTTCTTCTTTGGCCTGCAGCAATTGAGCTGTGAAGTTGTTCCACTGAGCCTGGAGCCAACAAGGCCCTAGAAGTGTTATGCCCTCAAGGGACAACCCCTTTAGTGAAGTCTGGGTTCAGGGACCCCATGAATGTGGTGAGTTAGTGTGTAGTGTAGCTTCTATTATAGCACTCTGTAGAGACAGAGCGTGAGACAATAAGGCTTAGTAATAAAGAGCAGCTCAAGCTCCAACTAGCTCTAACCCCCCCCCCACAGCCCCCCATAAAATAAAAAACATTGGTGGCTAGGGTTCCCATATAGAATTTTAAAAAATGAGTGCCCATGGGTTTAGAACCATACCAAAAAAAATTACCCTACTTCCTCCTCATCTCCTTTTGTTGTCATCGGCACGGCTCCTTTCAGTGGCTGCAGCACGGCTTGTTTCAGTGGCTGTGGATCGCCTGCATATCGGCTTCTTTCAATGGCTGCTTGGCTCCTATTACCTGCGGCACCTACAGCGGCTTTAGTGTCTCAAGGGGGCCCGGCTAATACAAGAAACACAGCACAGCTGGGCGCCCCTTAACATATAGTAGCCACTGGGCCTGGGAGAATTGTACACCCAGTACCCCCCTGATGACCGCCTTGGTGACGAGGGAATTAGGCTAGGGTGTAACCCTGTTACAAGTCTGTTGTGGGGGTCCAAGCCACATGAGGTATTGAAACCCTGGAAAGGGAACTCTCAACTCCTTTGGCTATGCCTAGTGTGGTGTCTGCTTATGCTGTCTCTGCTACACCTGTGAATGTACTTGGAGATGTACTTTGGCTACCTCATGTGTGAGTGAGTATTATAACCCTGTGGTGCTTTATACCTGAATAAAGCCAGCTCTATTTTTGTTTATTTTTAGCAGTAGTGAGTTGTAGTTCAACAACATCAGCATGTATTATTTCCATTTTGTGAAAGCCCATCCTGTCGAAAGACGGTCGCATGTACAGGGTCAGACTGGTAATGGGGGGCCCCCCAAGCGCATTAGCGAACATCAGCACACACATCAGTGTGCGTGTGTGAGCGCCGACGCATGCGCTACTGGTGCCAACATTTCTTTTATTTGGGGGGCCTGGAGATCAGGGGTGTGGGGCCTGGAGATCCAGGGAGGGGGACTGGGTAGGTTGGGGGCCCATGAGGGCCAGGGCCCATCCAGTTTTTTCCCAGTGTCCCGCCAGCCCAGTCCGACAATGCTCGTGTAACCCATGCTCTACCCCTCTAGTTGGTTTTTGCCTAATTTAGCCAAATAGGGGTTACACATGCATGTAGTTTTAATTCAGCAGATAATAGTATATGTACTTTCAACCTAGTCTCAACACAGAAAAAGAATATTTACATACATCTATTGCACTGATAAATAGTAAAGTAGCCTGCTCACTAGTGAAGATCAGCACAATCTACCTCTGACCACTAGATGGTGCTTTCCCCCTCTTTGTACTGATTGGGTATCTTATTACACAATGATGCAAAATTTGAGGATGTGCCTGTAGTAGCCCTTCAATTTTAAAATGTAATTAATAGCTGAATGTGTAAGTATTTTTACTGTGTATTAATGTGACTGACAGTTACTAGAACCCCAAATCAGCCTCTGTGGGTATTCAGCCTAGAGTAGACAGCATGAACCACTGATATCTAGGTATGATATATGTAGAGCAGTATTATTTGTACTAAGGTCTGGTAATTGTTCAAACAAAAGCTGTTGTTTCTGAGTGCTGCTCTGTATTCTACATTATTTACTGAATGTGTATGATGTTGCCTGAAAAAGGGAAACACACCCATCAGGTTAAATACTAAATTGCATAATTATAGATGGTCCATAGGAACAATATCTTCTTCTTTTTAAATAGAAAGGAAAGTATCCTACTTTGCTCTAGTATAATTGGAACATAATCTGGATCAGTCCTGAACTAAATTTATTTGATAAAAATAATCTTTCTTACTTTCTTAAATTCCAGTGCATTTCATGAAATGATCTGTTGTATTTGTCAGAAGAACAACTTCGCTTCCATCCATCTTACTGAAAAATACACCTGAAAATAAAGCACCCTTTCTCCACCAGGTGATGCTGTTATAAGCACATCTAGTAGTAAATAAGAAGTATGTGTAGAGTTTAACATATGGACCCTTTAATATATTTATTCAAAGCTTTCTTGTATTTCTTCATATTCTAGAATGCTCCTGATCAGCACTTTATAAAGGGGCAGAATTTTACATTCATTAATAGTGATGGGAGAATCTATTTGGCAGGCGCAAATTCGCGGCAAATTCAGGCAAATAAATTCACGAAAATTCGCCTTTCCGAAAATCTGGTGGCGTAAAAAAAACTCAAAAATGACGTGACGCGTATCAAAAATTATGCGACTTGTCAAAAAACAAGACGCAACTCTGGAAATTCGCAAATTTTTTCGGCGAAGCAAA